>VWZD01004419.1:115953-163050 GCA_013396695.1 Sakesphorus luctuosus
CACATTCCCGGTCCCGCCTCCTCCCCCGCGCCGCAGGAGTAGCGGCGGGAACCGCTGCCCGCCAGCCACCTGCGCTGCCTCCAAAGCGCTTGTTTGTCTGCAGGAGCCGTGCCCGTGCGGGCGGACGCGCTGTTGTCAGCCCTGCAGGTGCCCGAGCCCGCTTCCTGCTCCAGTGCTGATGAAAACACTGGAGTACGAAGGCGACTTTGTCGTCGCGGTGGCCACGGCCCTGACCCCCGTTCCCGGGGATTGTCATGCGGGTACAGTCCTACAGTGCGAAGGGCAGCGTTCCGGTCCCCGCCCGGCGCAGCTCGGGCAGTGGCACATCTCGCTGGAGCACCTCGAGCCGCTGGGCCCCTTCACCCCTCACACCTCAGGCGGTTTCACGGGAACGTACCGGGGGCCAGTCCGTCCTTCAGTCTCGGACAACCAGAGCTTTCGGAAACAAAGCCTATGGCAAACCACTGATGTTGACATGACTGGTTCCTAAACCTTAATTTTTCATTGGTTTGCATTGGGATGTTTAGAATAAACACCAGCTTCCTGCCTACCCCACCTTCCCCCACTTTTATTTTTTCTCTGATGTCAGGATTCTTTGGTTTAAGACTTGTATTGAGAAACACAAGTTTTAAGCGACCTGTTGGCATTAGGAAACAATATACAAACTTTTATTTGAAGAAAATGTCTCAAATATGACAGTAACTTTGGTCATGTTAAAAGGAGGCCATCCAAGTACAAATAAAAATGAACTGCTTTATAAGCATGGCCACATACAGTATATTCAGATACTGACTAATAGAAGCTGAGCTTACACGCATAAATAGGCCTTAGTACCATGCAAGTTCAATGCAATTGCATACATTCACTATAAATTTTCAGTTATTCTCATGCCAAATAACCTTTTGGATAAAAAGGTAAAAAAGAAGTAACATCTAAACATGACCAAAATTGAACAGGAAAAAAAAATCTGAAGTACAGACAACATTTTTATTAAAAAGATCTTGAAATTACACATGTTTAAGAAGTGTTATACCATCTCTGATCTCCTTCAGTGGGAATTAGTAGTGTCAAGCATTGTTACATATCAAAAAATACAGCTCTGTTTTACAACATAGTACTGACATATTCAAAGTACTGTGCCAAATTATAAATAGTAAAATCAGGTTTTGAAGAGTTTCAATAGAGAGCAACAAACATATGCACATAGTATAGTTATGTAACAAAAGTTTTATAAAAGGAAACAAATTTATCCCGTGCCAGCTTGAATTACTGAGATGGGATTCAATGCCTACTATGAAGACTGACAGTTCATTTCCTTAAATATATTTATTAGTCTCTGGAAAAAATAAGACAAAAATTTACTTTCACCAGAATACACACCATTCTTCACCGACAATCCGTTTCTCAGTCATGACTGACATAAGTCAGGCCTTATGAAAGGTGGCGCTTTTTTTTTGAAGATCTTGCAATTAAAAAAAATGGTCCACTAGGCTTCACAAATTCAATCAGCTTCTGCTCAACTGCAGAATAATCCTACGCATTGCTTCTACCTAGAGTAATCTTCATCATCTGTCATCTGTCATTGTAGACAGTCACATCTTCCACTGTGACTCAAGGTGCAGCTACAAGTAGAGAAGTGCTTAGATACTCAGTCACTTCAAATACACTTGCTGAAGACTGCTTCTAGTGCATAATCAAGTTGAAAATCCCTTTACTGATCATAAGGGTTTGTCAATAACTGTAACACCTAGAGTGGGGAAAAAAGGCATAACTCTTTAGGTAGCATTTTTTTTTTAAATCAAGAAAATATATATACATATATGTGTATATATACAATTTTAATATAGTATGTTGCAATTAGCATTTAGCTGTGCACCAGCATCCACATACATACTTCTCCCTAATTTCTGACACAAAGCTGTCTGAACCAGTGCAACACTCTCAAAGTTTCTGCAACTTGAATTTAATTTTGTTATCACTGAAATAACATTCACTTAGATAATTCATTTCCGAAACTGCAGTTATTGAAGGAAACAGCTCGTTTTCTAAATACCAAATGCCAAAGAACTTCTGAATTGGACCCCCTATAGACTGAGACAAATTTCTTGTTAAAAAAACTAGTCATAACAGAATCATCTTTCTGAATCACCACTTATGTGCTGAATCTCTCCTCAGTACAGTTTAATACCATTTTTACCTTGTAGTGAATAATTGTTTGAGGTCATCATTCAAAAGGTACCATCAGATTCTTCCTACCCCTTTTAGTACCTTAGGTTTTACCTTAGATAAGACTGTTTGGATGCTTTGTTGAATTTCTTGTCCTAGCTGTTATACTGTAAATAGTCTATTAAAAATATCTATCTGCATTACCTGCATAGCTCCTTCCTGTACTCATACAAGATGACACAACTGTCCATTTATCAGTTGTTGGATTATAATACTCCACAGTTGATAAATTACAGGAACCATCATCTCCTCCAACTACATACAAAAGACCATTTACAGCACAAACACCTAAAAATGACAAAAAACAAGTATGAAAAAATAGCCATTCATTTATTCACCCCCCCAAAAAAGCATGGTTTTTATTCTGCCACATCATGAAAGCGGCAGAAATTCAGGATCATGCCATTCACACCAAATGACATTAGCACGATTTTAAAGTCATTGTTGCACATACCTGCATTCCTTCTGCACATGTTCATGTCTGCAACCTGCTTCCACGTACTGGCAATGGGGTCAAACACTTCAACACTTTTTCTTACCAAAGGACCATCATGACCACCTACTGCATACAATAAATTGTTTAACACACCAACACCTGCGAACATATGAAAATACTCAGAATTAACCAGAGAATGGTTTAAATGATACAAAGGAGAAAAAACAAATACTGTGTCCACTAACATAGATCCTTCATTAAGTCAATGCTAGAAACTCCCTCAGAAAACATTTGGGTCAGGATGCATTAAAGCAAAGAGACGGTAACTATAGCAGGACACTGATAAATATAATATAGCAGGACACTGGTAAAGCAGTGCCTTGTGTGCCCATCTACCATATTGCAGCATACAAAGACCAGAGCTGTTCTGCAACAGAAGATTTAGAAAATTTTGGACGAAAAATGATGTGCAGGAAAATGAGGATTGTTGAAATTTAGGACTAATTAGAAGTGACAAGTAAATGAGACAGTGTGCTCAGCCAGCATAACGGAAATCTGACAAGATGATAAAGTGAATCTTTAGAAAGTAAAAACTGTGCAGTACAGAGGATAAAAGCTGAATGGATAGACATTATACAATAGGGATGTTTCCATTGAAGTGTTGGAATACTTTGTAAACATATATAAGAAACAAAAGTAAACAGTTAAGAGCAAATACCTTCTCTGGGATTTGGAGGAGAATGCCAAGCTTCAGTTATCAAAATATCCAAAAGGATATTAAGACGTGTTCTTTAATCCTAAAGTCTCCTTTACTATACAACAAAAGTTTATCAATCTGTGGGCTTGGAATGAAGGAATGAATAAAGCTAGTTCTATCTACTTGCTAACTGGGCTGCACATACTGAAAAGATGGTAATGGGGGAAGCAGAAAGAAAGGTGTTTATTTACTCCTCACTTTATAATGCATTATTAGTATCCAAACATAATAAATTTCAGAAATGTAGGGGGCTTTTACATTAAAACTCTTGCCTGATGGACCATAAAGACAACTGAAAAAGCACCACTATGAAAATATATTGGGAAATCTAACATATGTCACATTTAAGACTGTGAAACTCAAAGCTGAGTAGAGATTTGCAAATATAGTTCATAAAAGATTCCACAGAAAGGTCACTGCTTAAAATCCTTTTTAAAGGGAAACAACAAATATGAATGCAAAAGATCAGTTAAGTCCTCCAGAGGAAAAAAATACTCATTGTAAAACAAAAAACAAAAACAACAACAAAAAAGAGAACCCTGATACCTTAAAAACCAGCTGAAATATCTTTGAAAACATATCACTAATATTGTACGTAAGAGCCATTCTTACATATGTATGGCTAGAGAAACAACTGTTGAAATGCCTAAATTTTCTTACTAAGAAGACTTAATAATTAAAGGAAGAGAGAAAGGAAATATGGAAGTTAATTGGTACTGTAACTCTGAAAAATAGCTTTTTGATAGGACACTTTTATAAATCACCCTATCTAATGCTTTATGAGTGATATTCACTACTAACATTTCCTCTTATCCTTCCTAGTTCATTTAATCCCTCTTTTATTGCTATTATTTCTAGCTATTATGTCACAGTATAGTATGACAACTTTTCTTTCTCCCACTCTGATCACACATTATTAGACAGGATAATGCAACATGCAGCTTTTGTAGAATTAAACATCACAGAGCTAGAAGGAGGGCTACGATTTTCAGCTTAAATATGTGATGTGGTATAACCCCACCCACCCATACTTTGTATAGTAACCAACCTTCCTGTTCAGTGTCTAGAGTTTTCCCTCTGCCACATTTTGCCATTTTTTTCTTTCATAGCTCCTTATTTTTAATAATGTCCTCCATTGCTCCTTGGTGCTTCGTTTTCCCTTAATCCCACACCCAGTTTCCAGGTCCTACCTTATTTCTTGCTCCTTCCGTCTGTATCCTCTTGTTGCCGTCTTCTGAGTTCTCCTTTCTTTGTTACTTTTCTTTCCTGCCCATTTTTCAGGACCCTGTCTTAAATCTCTCAGCCCTCCCAAATGGCCTATATATGGATCTGAAGTTCCTCATCCCAATATGTTGCTGGAAACAGATCTGTCCCCGTATTGATCAACTGAGAAGCAGTTGGTACTAAAGAAGGGTTAACCTCTGAAAAGTTGCTTTTGAATGAAGCTGAGGCAGTAGGAACAGAAGAGAGATGAGCTTAAGTTCCTTGAGATGACCAGAGATCCACAAATTTAACACAGGAACAAAATTCTTTGCTGTTAGCATCTATAACACCACCAGGACTGATCACCAGTTGAAACAGTTCTGGTGGGTTTGGATATTAGGCCTCTACAGCCAAGCTCAATCAACAGTCATGATTTTCACATCACCACCCACTCCACTCCTCCAGCACACAAAAAAATAGTTTTCCACATATTTAACAGAGTGGTGCAGAAGAATGTCCATTATTTTACTCAATTATAGAGCCTGAAATAACTGACTACATTTATTTTTCCTTTCCATTTGTTTTTAATCAGAGGGCAAGGTAAAAGGCTGAAAGAGCTGAGTAAGAAAACACAGTCCTGAACTCAAGGCCAAGGGGAGAGAGGAGAGGGGCAGAAAGATCCCAGGAGTTAGTGTATCTAAAGAACTAAAAATTTCAAAGTTGTAGAAGAAATTCAACATTAAAAAAAAAATCTGAAAATATCTATTGTATAAATAGGCCACAAGCACAACAACAGTTTGCAAAAACAGTATCAAAAAATAAACCCCAAATGCTGAAACAAAATGGTGTGCAGGCAGACTGCAAAATGAAGCTTTGTCACAACCCACCAACACTATTTGTCTTTATAATGATACTTGTAATTTGCCCGTTTTATAAAAGTATGTTCTTCAAAATTTGCCAGTATTAAACAGGAGTCTCTAATGGTACCCGTATTGCAACTCTGTCCAGTTTTAAATCCAGAATTTACTTCCAAGATGTGCAGATTGAGTTACTAGAAGTTTCACAAGACAACTATTTTCTTCAGGTACAGTGTATCATGTTTCCTTTAATAACATCAGTTTTAGTTTAGAAACACAATGAAAACCTGACTTTTAGTCATAAGAGATACCAGCTTGCTGATTTTGTAAGGCTATAATGGAAGTATCACAAAATATCCTAATTTTAGTAACAAATTTAATACTTTGACAGATTTCTTTTGAAATTATTTGAACTTAACTTGAATATCATTAATAGATAAAAACTGTTCAGAGTTAACAAAGAATAATGAAAAGCAAGATGAAAAGTTGGAATAACTATTAATCATCTACTGAGCATACTAGAAGTCCATCCAGATTTATTTGTAGCAATATGTCTTCCAATTATGAAGCACATTAATGCAATCACCAGTAGATAGATACTTGAAGGGTGTTGCTAAGAAACATCTTTGAGTACTTGGCAAAAAAAGTTACTTAAACGATGAAAAAAATAAATGAAAATAATATGGAATTTGACTTGAAAAAGTCCATGGGAACGCATCTAGAGAAATAAAACAACTTCTGCGAGTTGAAAAAACCTGAAATACCAAAAGACAAATAGAGGACAGTGAACAGTAAATGAGATTCAAGTCCATAATATAAATAGATAATGAAAATGCTAAAGTCAGTTTGGAGCTGTGGAAGCATCATTTCATTAAAGAAAAGTGGAATACCACAGGCACTTTTGATGTCTTTAAAGAGAAATATACATACCCAGAATTGCAAGAAGGAAAAAAAATCCACAAAAAAATAAAGAAGGGATTTTAAAGATTATACAAAATAAATGGATATACCTTGGCTAAACGATAAGGAAGGATAACGTGGTAGGGTGTACATGTACAGAGGATGTAAACACCAGGTGATGAGAAGAATTACTGAAGGTGAAATAAAGGGTACATAAGTGGAAGTAATAGGATGAAACCAGTAATACAAACTTAAGAATGAACAAGGACAAAATTTCCTGCAGTGAATCAGAATGCAGAACAAGTCCTCCAAACAGCTGGAATCCTATTCACAGTTCACATGTAAAGTCAACCTGAAAAATCAGGCCTACACTGGCAAAGAGATATCTTTGAAGGAAAGACATTTTTTCATCCTGGCAGTATAGATTTTGGTACTTCAGTATTTAGGTGACAGTGATTGTTACAATCCATGAGTATTAGTCTGTATGTTAAAAAACATCAGAAGTTGTGGAAAGAGGAGGAACATGAAAGTATGAAAAAGCAAAGATAAGTATTTACTATTAACACTGAATCTTACTCTGTAGGACAGTTTTGTTTTATAACCTGCTCTGTATCAGTTATCTAGGACTAGAACATTCCATTAGATTCAGACTTTTGCTTACCTTTTATATTCTTAGTTACATTTTAAACCCATAAATTTTCAGTTCTACAAGGATAGTTCATCCTTGTCCACTCACCCGCTCCGCTCCGTCTAGTGCTCATTTCTGCAACATAGCTCCACTCATTTGTATTAGCATCATAGCATTCTACTGAACTAAGGCACTGCCGTGATGCTCCATCGTAGCCACCAACAGCATACAGTTTACCTAGAAGGGTAACCAACAGAATGCAACAAATTTCTAATACACACAGACTGTACTGGTACACAGGCAGAAAGGAAGTAATTGTTCTCTAGATTAGCTACTAATCAGTACCTGTCGTCAAGCAATTATTGAGTTTCTACTCTGTAAACATTTTAGGTTATAGCACACCATAGTTCTTGTCATTTTCAAGATGTAAAAGGCAGTCAGTATCTACCAAGAACAATGCAAGTCGAAATATTTTAAATTGCCCAGATGAAATACAAAAGTAAGGTTTTTAATTAAGCATTGTTCAAAAGCAAGCTAATTCAAATATGTTCAATACTGGACACTCACAAATAGACAGCTCAACCCGAGACAGCTTCCTAGAAGTATCAGAAATTCATATGAAAATTAACTGTACAGTCTGCATTTTCAGATTAGAAACAGCAGTATGCGGTTAAAACATGTGTGCCTAAAGTTGTTTCAAGATCCAAGAGCCAGCCCACGCCTGCACTGTTCAAGTGACATCCAGGCTATTCACCACCAACCTGAGTGGAAAGTCAGCAGTTTTCCTGGCACTGTCCTTGGGATCATCCCCAGCATGCAGCCAGCAAACTGAGCCACGGATAACTGAGCTGACAATACAGTAGTGCTACATCACTAAAGACCAACTGATAAGGTTGTCACCAGCTCTCTGACTTTGCTGACATACACAATACAGAGTACACATGCTTAGAGAGCTTTTCTATCAGGCACAGTTGAAGCTCTGAAAAAAAAATACTAAAACTACTATGCTAAAAACTGATAAAACCCAGGTGGAATTATTACATATTGTTCATTCCATTTGAATTAAAAGGTTGAGCAAAAACATAAATCAGAAGTATGTTTTCAAAAGTAAGAAAAAGTAGTAGGGTAAGTGATTGTATTTCCCCCCTTGTTTTTCTACTGTAATTTGTCAACTTACCTCCAACAACACCTACGCCAACACTACTTCTTCTTGTGTTCATTGGAGCTACATGAAACCACTCGTTAGTCTTTAAGTTGTAAACTTCGACTGATGATAAACCTATGAAGACAATACAACATTATCTTCTCTATAAATCTAGGTGGAACATACTGTCTAGCTTTCAGAAAATTCTTCCTATCTGAGAATTCAAATAATTTCATTTTAAGGACTGTTCATTACTGTAAAAAAAGCACAACTGATGTCCTTTACATAGCCAGTTACAGTCAACATATTCTTGGTGTCTGAAAATGGGCAAATTACTAAAAGCTTTTGCTGAACTGTGAGAAATTCTTCCCTCATTTTTTCCTTTCTTTTTAATTAAGTCACATTCTTTCTCCTACATATGGCTCTACAATAGTTATTAAGCAAAAGGATTGCCTCTGCACAAATGGTTTAATGCACTTGGGAACAGAATGAACAGTGTATTTCTAAAGCTTTGCCACAGGTCAGGAAAAGCTGTTTACAATGCTATTTACACTACATGAAAATGCAGGAATAACTGCTCACATCTTCCAGAAGTTAAGGACTCTGACTACAGAAGGAATATTGAATGAGAACTTGTCAGAAATTCACTAGTCATTAAATCTGAACTCTAAAACAGGAGCAAAAAATCCAGTGTTCAGGTAGAGGGGTTGTGACCCACTTAAGTACATTGCACATCACTGGATGCCAGGCTAACCACATGCTTCGTTTCACCACAGCTACCAGGAAAGAGACATTCAAATTTGATACAATTATGTAAAGAGTAGTCAAAACTATTCAGAAGTGTGTAAGGCAAATATACCTGTACTCCCATCAAATCCTCCTACAGCATAAAGAAGGCCATTTAATACAGCTGCTCCCAGTGTGCTTCTCCTGTCTTGCATGTTAGCAACACTTGTCCACTGGTCCTTCACCGGGTCATAAGAGTCTACTGTGCGAACTCTTAAAGAACCATTGAAACCCCCAACAGCGTAAACCATGCCTCCCATGTACACCATTCCTAGGAGCAAGGAAATGGGGAGGAAAGATGAGTGTTTTGGTCTCTTTGTCAATTAATTTTATTCTGTATTGTCCTAAGTATGCAGATACTTGACACAATTTACAGTACTCACTACACTTGAGATGCTTTTGACAGTCTCCTAGAGCCACACTTCGTTCAGATTAAGCACTAGAAGTTCTGACACTTTTTGCTGCTAACAACTCACACTTCTGAATACTATGCTGGCTGAAATTCTTCTTGCTTAGATAGCTCAGCTGCTTCAAGATCACATTTTCATGCTTTTAATAGTGGTTGATCACCTCTTCACATTCTTTATTTCATTTAATAATAATAATAGGGTATTTTAATAGCAAAATTAGTCATTATTACAACACATTAATATTTGAATTTATTTATCCCATGTGTCTAATGGAGGAAATAAAGCAGTTTATCCTACAGATTACAAACTGAAGCACAAATTAGGCACAATTTATCAGACTTGTATTGTTCCAGATTAGCAAGTAATTCAAATGCTCAAGTCAAGGCTTAGCCCTTCTCTGATAAGTATCTTAAGTACTGTTCCAAAAAACACACAATGCTTTATACAGATGCCTAAATTCTGAAGCATTACCAACCAAACCAAAAAATTGGGCATTGCTTACCTGCTCTACATCTTCTGGAAGGCAATTCAGCCACCTGATGCCAGCGTTCTTCTTTAAAATCATAGCATTCAACACTTCGAATTGCCTTTGGTGCCTGTCCTCCAACTACCATCATCAACTAAAACAGAGATAATAATAATTGTTAGTTATCTGCATTTGGGAGAGCACCTGAAAGATCAAAAAAGTGTTAAAAAAATAAAGCAAGCCTCTGTACAAGAAATAATTTAGGGCTGCTTCTCCTAAATTAGAAATGGGTGTCTTGCAGCCTAGGCAAAATTGATTGTTGGGTTTTTTAAAACAAATGTAATTCATAATTATTGTATTCAGAGGAAATACCTTAAGTAGAAAAGTAATTAGAATCTAAGTAAAGCTCCCACAAACAAGGCAGATCCTGCTGTATCTTCACATCCTACTCTGACCTCCGGTGTGAGAATTCAATGTCTATGATGTGTAATGGAACTGTGACCATCCATCTGCTGAAAAGAATCTCCTATTCCATTACTGCAGTAGTCACAACAGTACTATGAGAAAACTTCTTTACTTCATTGGAGAGAAGATAATATCTATTGTTTGTTTTGTTTTCTCCTAAAATGGACGAAAGGCAATATTTAACTAAAAATTGAATAAAATGTCTCAACTCAGAAGCTTCACTCATCTTTGGTTTCAATTGTTTCTTTTTTTTTTAACAACAGACTTATTTCCCACTGTATATTTCTATTTCTGAAATGCTGAAGCACTTATTAAAGATTGTTTTCTGGGAGGAGAGGTAGTGGTGGTACTGTGTGTAGGTGGGAGACTAAAACACCTATATCGTAAGTAGCATGGAGTGCAAAGCTAATCACTTGTTATAATTTTGTGATAAATATTCTGGTACTGTAATACCCCAACAGCCAGCCATGCTCTTATGAAATCTTTTAAAATGGAGTTTGAAGTAGTAAGTACATTGGAAAAATAAGGGTCTTACTTTTGGAAGGCTAGCAGGTGTTCTCAATTTTGTTCGAGTGCTTTTCATCAATGCTCGTTGCTCAGTTGGTAGCAAGTGATACTTCATAGCTTCAATGAGGTAATCTTTACAAGCACTGCTGTTCTTAACCAATATTTCCTCTTCAACTCTCTGTTTATTAATAGAAGTTTAACAAGTTATGAGCATGTTAAGGAAGTAAAACACAAATCACAATCTGAAGTGTAATAAAGCCTGTGCTGTATAACACAAATGAAGATTAATCTAAGTTTTTAGATGGTTGTTTAGCCAGTTAGACACAAATTTATGTGCTGGCAATATGCAGTCCCTAAAAAAAGAAAAAAATAAATCAGATGTTGATTCTCTATTAGTAAGGGGAAGAAACAGTACTAAGCAAGGTAAAGCACTTTTCTTACAAACCAGGCACATTTCTTAGATTTTCAAATACAGAGAGTACAAAATATTTTAAGGGAGGAGTAGTGGAGAATAAATTAACAAACTAGTAAGACATCCCATAGCAATAAAAAACACAACAGAACACATCAGCAAAGAAAACCCCAAATCCACACAAAACAACCCACATAAAGTTGAGATTTGTATCACAAAAGCAGAATTTCTAAAATAAACATCCACCAACCTACTACTACACCTACTAACCAATGTTAATACTGAACTCATGTTTTCAATCCTAAATATTTGACCTGACACCAAAGTATTCGAAACAAACTTATAATATTTGAAAAACTATATCTTATCTGAACCAGGTAAAGGAATGTTTCCTTTGTCATTAATTCCTAATCAACTCAAACAATAGATATGATTCTGAAGGTGAAAATTCACATAAACCCCCAAATCTTTTATCAGAGATTGAATTACAAATGACAGGTAACCTGATCTCAGCAAACTGCATTGTTCAGATTACTAATGTGGTATGACATGTAGTCAGCCAAAGAGATAAATTACTTATATAAGTCATCCTCTAAGTGGCAGTCCCTCACCTGACTCGGTGTGTGCATGTGCACATGCACATGTGGTAATGGCTGTCTGTTTAATTTTACTATCAGTAATAAACGACATGACACAGTTCTTTAAATTTTAAATTATTCATCTGGCATTAAAATACTGAACAGAAATGTTCCCATGCAGAATAATTAAGTCTTCCTTTTTGCTTACCTGAACTAAATATTCCCGAGAAAGCAAAGGAAGCCGAACATGCTCCATCAGACGTGCCATTAACTCCTGTCTTACATCTTTGTCATGGTTTACCCAGGCTATCACTGCTTCAAATACCTTCCAGAAAATAAACAAATGTGAGTCCCTTTACTTTCAAGTTCCTAAGTATGAAAACATCAGTGTGCCTCCAAAAATAGTTTTGCTTACACTAAAATTCCTAATATAAGAAAAGATGCAGCTACAGCTTCCATTACTTCCATATTTATCAACTACAAAATTAAAAAAGTGTATTAGCCAGTCTCCTTTTATACTGCTCGTCTGCTGTTGTTTCAAGGATAGTTGTGCTACACTGATAAAATGCGCACAGTAACTTCATTGATACTGAAAATCCAGTAAAGCTAAGTAAACAAACAACACAGCAGCACCAATATTACAGTCCTCATACTTTTCTTCCTTTCTTGGAGAATTGGCCTGCCACATCACCACTCAAATGACTTATCATCACTGAGTCTTACTGGGAGAATAATCCCAAGCCTAGCTTGACTTCCATTGCACAGCAGCATATCATACATAGCATTAAAACCTTAATTATACTCTACAAAAGCAACATTACATGTATCAGTGATAGAACTGGACTTTCAGGGTATTACAGGAGTAACAGCATGCCTTTGCCAGTTGCAGTTTAAGCATACAGTTCTTAGATTCAAAAAGGTTTTAACATGAAACACTACCTAGCCATACAAATCAGTACTCAAACATGTTTTTGAACACAATTTAGCCTCATTTGAATGGAGGTGTTAGTACAACTACATGCTCCTTGGAAGAAAGAAAATCAACACACCTGAAATAGATCATAACTGAATAAAAAAAGCTCATAATGAACACATACACAAGCTGAAAACCATTAGAGGTTTGTAGAAATGCCCTGGGCTCACCAAAGACCACAGTGTTTCAAAATTAGCTTTTAAAGATTGAGATCTATCCAGTACACATTAAACTCCAGTTAGGTAACACCAAGCTGCCCAGTCATCTCCTTTGCAAGCCACATTTGTTCAGTTAGGCTAAACAGCTCACATATACATATAGAGTTTTAATATCTTTGTGGGACAGCTGATGTTAAAAGTTAGCAAATAGCATATACTTCCACTGCAAACTTTGAGTTATTTATACCTTGGTAAACTAAACTCCTATGTATGTGACTCAGCATGCGTTCTGTTTGATCTGCTTGAAGATGAGAAGGAATTTCCATTTAACGTAGTTTGGGTTTTGGTTGGTTGGTTGGTTTTGGGTTTTTTTCCCCGAAGAAGAGTTACGTGAGTTAATACAGTTTTAGGATTTGTAAGATTCTAATTTTCAACATCAGACTGGTAACACTTTGGGAAGAAATTCACTAAGACAATAAAGAACACATCCAAAGAAGTATACAAGAGCAATATGAGGAAGCTTGCTCTCTCACTCAAAGGATAAAAAGAATAATAGGATACAGACGATCTTACCTTCTCCTCTGAGGCAATTGTGAGTTTGTCACTGGATATAAGACTGCACACCTGCTCTACACCAAGATTGAGGTATTCTTCACTAAGTACAACATCGGAAAAGTGCTGTTCTGTTTGGAGGAAGAAATATGTTAGCATACAGTGTGACACTTATCTCAAAACAAGCATTAAAGCAGCAGGGGAAAACAGACGAAAAGGATTCAATATGCATGCTATTTTGTCATAACTAGAAGCAATATCTTAACTTAAAACCTTTTCTATAAGTTAAAGCTTGGTCTCACAAATAGCTTTTATACTTAAAGATTCTTTAAAATAACTGAAATATTAAAACACAGGAATTGACCATAGCAATTTTCAGCACTGCTCCATCTCAATATTTGTCCTTGACAATTATATAAATCTCATTTTGCTAACTTTATACACACAAATGCAGCAAAAATTATTTCAGATAAAGAACATGCTCTGTATATTGTTGACAAACATGTTTTAAATCTGTAGTTCAACATGAACAATAATTGAGTCATCAGAACTAACCAGCAGTGTCAAAATCAATCCTGGATCCTGTTGCATCTTTTGCAACTACTCCAAGGTCATAAAATATGGCATATCACAATCTCTACAATGTGTAGAAGGTCGGTAATTTTCCCTCAGATTTTCTTTTTTGAAGCCTCAGCCTAAAGTAAACTAACAAAATTTAATGTTTTCAGTTACAGAATGAGATAATTTTTTAACACAGAGCATGTATCTTTATCATTTGTTGTTCAGTTACTCAGTTGCCCCCTCCCTTCCTTAAAATTGCTATTTAAGCCATTCAATTACTTAAAAAAATAGTTCCATTTAGTTTAATTATTTTTGCCCTCTTCTGTTATTCTTAATAGAAGGGACAACTGTTACTGGGAATTTAAGAATTCACTCGAAATGAGAATAAGTTAAAAAGAGACCATCAAACATATTCAAACTAAAGAACATTTTATAGCCTTTTCTATCACTCTACTAGTGCTACTATAGTTAAGACTCCATATTTGAGAAGCAGCTTCAAGCTGTTAAAAAATTTAAAGAATGCTGAGTGCTTCCAGCTCAAGAAATCTAATTTCCAGTTAAACTTTGCAGGGTACAACAGTTCTTTTGCTTTACCAAAATACAGAGAGTATAAAAAAATAAATATAACTCAGTATAATTCTCATCCTTTATCTAGTTCCGCATACTGTTCCTTGAAATAGGGAGCACAAATTGTTTCAGACAGAAGTCCAAGAATTTATATGAAAAGTATGATAATAAAACCTCCTCCCATAAAGGTCTCACTATAACCACGAACGATTAGAGATTGCTAGCCAGAAAGATGATATTTTAACCACATTTTACTAAACAATGAGTTTAGTGAGATACAGTCTAGTCCCCTTGAATCCTGTTAAAATCTTGACTTTATTATTTTCCTGTAGTAATAGTCTCCCAGTAACATCAAACAATAAGCCACAAGCTTTAACACTCAGTTTACTGTTAATTAGTTTTCAGTTTCAATCGGAGTCCCCATACTAATGCTACTATAATAGGGAAAGCTGCAACCTGTTTATTCAAAATCATCCATGACTCTATTTCCTTTTTAGTCTTCATCTCTAAAGTAGATAGTCCTTGCATTTTCAGTTCCTTATCCTACCAGCCTTTTCATTCATGAAATCATCATCACTAAAAGTTCCTCTAATTCTGCAGCATTCTCTTATGATGGACAGGTAGTATTTTCTGCAGTATTTCAGGTATAGGAGAAAAAGGATGAGGAGAATTACCATTGTTTTTTTTTAACATCTCCAATACTTTTCCACTTTTTACAAATAATTTCCTATCTTCAAAACTGATGGATAGATAATCTTTGGGCAGAAGCCAATTGAAATTACAGCCTAAATGGACTATTGGAAATAAATAAAAACTGAAAAAGAACAAGAAAATGCAAAACCAATTAAATCTGCCTATGGCAATTAATGTAATGCTGTTCAAATTTTGAAGACAGCCGACTTTATTATGTATAAAATTATGTTTATGAAAATCAAACTTTTTGCATCTTTGTTAACAAGAAGGATATCAGCATCTTTGAAATAATATGATTCAGTACTATATTTGAAAAAAATCACACATGGATCCTCTTTTCCCCATAACGAGGAGACAAAAATAGTATTGGAGGTGTGTGAAATTTTTTGCTGTCTGGGTTAGGATTTGTATTATCTCATATTATTGCTCACATCCTGAAAGATTTGATAATCTGAAGATATTAACATCAAACATGATGAAACTCATGACATGATTAAATACTTCATGCGTCTGTTGCCCGTAAAATCTTAAATTATTTTGGTTTTTTATTTATTGTATTAGGTAACATACTTCTTTTTTAATGACCATCTTCTAGAGAAGCAAAGAGAGAACTATCCAGATGGAAGTTTCCATAAGAGAATAAAATAATCATTTTTTCCTAAATCAGAATTTTCCACACAGTATACAACTCTGACAAATTTGTACTGGAATCCTGCCCCATTTCTTGCCTCTTTACTCAGACATTGAAGCCAGCTGGCTCCAAAGTCTGGCAGCCTGGAAACAAGCTGGCTTAGGAGCTGCAGAGGATTGGCTCCCAAATTCCCACTTCCTCAGCAAGTAGAATCCTACTTCTTTATTATCAAAACTAAAATCTGTCTTTTAAAAAAAACCTTCCATTTTAGGACATTTCTAAAATATCTGTTCCAATTGCATATGAAAAACAGATTTTCACATTTTCACAACCGAGTCAGTTCGTATCTGAATAGCTAAAAATCTGTCCTTGTCTGCCCTGTACCAGCAGGATGGGACTTGAGTTGCAGGAACAAACTATGAGGACTAAAAGGAAGTCCTTAACAACAGGAAAGGGGCTAGTAACAAAATATTTGGAAGTACAATAAACAATCCCAGCAAGAAGAGCATAGAGAGATAATAGGAGATGTACATGTATGACTTTTCCTACATGATTAGTCTGGAGCCATGTATGACACATGTATGTGCAGCAAAAAGCACTTGACAGCTCTTCTGTCCGAAAGGCACAAAATCTTCCTGGTCCATAAAGATGCTGACATTAACTTTATATTTTTCAGTTACATAGGAAGGAAAGCTACATCTGAAATCTACATAGGATGTTTTATGCTATAAACATTTGTAGATGAACTCAAACACACCTTTTTACTTATTTGTATACCTGCAGTCAGAAGAGATCTTCCCAAAGCCACATTAATGTGTATGAAAAAAAATGGCCACAGCTTATCAGTGCCAGAGTCTGCAGCTGGAAAAAGGGAAAACCTCCTCATTCTCTAGATCTTTTCATTACTGTATTCAAACATGTGTTTATATGTGAGGCAAAATATCACAATCAAATATACTGTTTCCTAAGTGTCTTTTGTCTGGTTTAGGCCAACTATTTCTATTCCACAAAACAAATTATTTTTTTATAATCCAACTGGAGTACCTGCACCTTTCTGATGTGATAATACTACAAAACCACTGGAACGTTACAGCACTTTGTTTCCTGTTCTTTCTGAACTGATGACCTCTTGTTTTAGAGCAATGCATAGCATGGGAGCTTGGAAAGGTCAAAGCCTTATGGTCACTTAGAAGAAAGATGGAAAACAGTTTCTCAAGCAGATGAAACAAAAACATGAGGAAGAATTATCTTTTAAAAATATTGCTTCAATTCATAAAGTCACATTGTCATTTTTTGGCTTGGGACAAAAGGTCTTTGGTAATGGTCTAATTTAAGGCGCTGATCAAGCAGGGATCCCAGCCTTATTGCAGAAGGATAGACACAAGCTCTGCCAGTTGGAGAACCAGTAGGAACTAAACATTACAGAATATTTTTTTAGTATGATTTACTTGTCAGTTTTATGCCTGAATAACTGCTTTTTAGAACAGCATGAAATTCACAGAAGCCAAGGCAACAACAGCATAGCAACAGACGTTGCTACTCAGAATAGAATCATAAGAAAGATTCTGACAACTACATCCTTTCAATCTCATGCATTTGGATGTACACAAGAATATTCTATAGAAGACCACTTTCTGAGGCAAAATTGTTATTTTGTGAGCATCCTTTAAGATTATGTAGGGCATATCCCACACTAAAACTAAGGACAGATGAGGATGCTCATGTTGCATCCTCTTCATAGGAATCCTCACACAAGAAGAATGAGAGGGCTTAGCTATGCATAGTCCCTGAGTGTGCAAGAGCAACAAGACCCAGAGCAGAATTACTTTGGAGCATTATGAGAACAGGTAGTATCTCAAAGTTTACTTCCAACATAAGCTCATTCCAAGTAACCTGTATCAATTGTCCACTATTTTCAGATCTCTCCATAGGCATCACAGGTGGATGTAAGCGACTCTCCTAGAAATCTCGCACTCTGCTACAAAAGGATCAACCCCACCACAGGATAATGAAGCTCCAATTTTAATGAAAGTTGGGTTTTTACTCCCACTGGAAGCAGTAACTTTTGATCCATTGGCATCCATTTGGTTTTATACTATCATTGTCTATCAGCAGAACTATCTCCCTGACTTTTTTGTATAAATATAAAGTAACAGGTAAAACAAAAAACTGGGAGAAGTTAAAAACCAAAATGCTTTTCATTTGCTCACGCAGAGAAATATTTTCACTGCTTTTGTCAATCTAACAATCCTTTTCTGTACTCACTCTGGCTTCTGGAGCCTTAATCCCAAAATGTCTGCTCTGAGAGTTAAGCTGCCTGTGATACAAGGCCTAATTCTGAAATGGCACAGCCACACAGTTTTGTCTCAGACTTTTAAGATTTTTTTTTCCATTGTAAGAAAGCTTTGATGAACTACAAAGAGCCATTTGAGGTAAAAACAGGGTGAAAAGGAGCTATGATAGTTGAGATACAGGCAGTAAGTAGTCTGAAAATTCAAGAGGAAAAACATTGACCCGAAAATGTACAGAAGTGTAGAGAAGAAAATCGGAGTCAGCAGACAGAAATTCATCAAGACTGATGATCAGCCAGTGCCAAGGAGAAATGAAGGCCAATCCGTTCTCCCTTGATGCTTTTACCAGGAACACTGAGCATTCTGGTGCTCAGCCTAGTAGCGTGCATGTCCCGTCTGCGACCAACAAACAGCTTCCCTCTTCTTTTCACTTGCCTATATCCTGTTTGCAGAGTCTCTCTGAGCACAGTAAAGGATGCCTGAACAAAATGACTCAGGCAGGGAGAGTTACCAGTTGGACACAGTTCCTGTGCTCTCAAAACACATTTAACCAGTAATGCACTTAAGATCTTCCCAGGGTCTATGTTTCTAGAAAGTAATCTACATAAATATTAGCTTCAACTACTAAACTGAACAATGATTGTTTAGAAGTAACTGAAGTAGTTTAGAGATTTGGTTTAGTTTAGTTTAGAAGTAACAGAGGCCCAGAAGTCACAACAGAAGTTGGACAAAATAATTTAAAACTCAAAATTAGGAAGCAGCTATATTAAAATGTGTTCCCTAAAACATTAAGTAGCTGAACATTAGCTCTAGTTAATAAATGTATATCTTGCTTTTTATTGCACAAAATGTCAAAAATATAATAGCTTTTTGGATTTGATACTGTATTATTGAACGATAAAAGGATTTAATTAAAACATTTTGCATAGTAGTCTAAATACAAATATCATAAAGTCATTCAGTCATGTACACATCACAACTTCTTGAGTAAGTACTTTCAAAAACAATCTGAAAAGCTTTTGAATTTTTGAATTGATATATCAATAATTTGAATAAAATTTTACTTGACTGAAAACTTCTGAGTATGCATGATTTGTATACCTCAGTTGCACACTTAAGACACTAGTCACAGATTCTGTTGACAGACATCTACTCAAGATTTTGCTGCATTTCTGTTTTTTCCTGAAATATCCATTCTTGATAGAAATAATATAATCTCCTAGGAGTTAGGAAAAAAACCCTATACCAGAAAACAGATTTTCTAGGAATGAAGACAACTGAAAGCATTAATCCAAGTCTTTGTGTTTATGACATCTAAATTTACTCAAGGCAACAAACCCCCCTATTATTTGGACCTGGACATAAGAGTTGAAACACTTAATGTTCTATATCAGGAAAATCTTCGATTTTAACTCTGTACTAATTGTTAATGACGCTGTACATTTTAGAAAAGTTATGAAAAGCAATGCAAATCACATACATTTTTCTACAGCCTTATCGAGACATTTCATTTCTCATTCTCTTTTTTTGTATTGCTCTTATACTAAGTCTGACAGTGTTAGGGCTTAAGGACGGCAGGGAAGAGAGTGGACCTGACTGTGCATCCTGACTATGCACAGCATATTTATCTCAAAAGTAAGAACAGAGTGTGCATGACCTTAAAATCCACCACACAGATACAGCAAAAACACAGTAGGAGTTGAGCTGGCAGCTTGTCGTATGGGCTAGCAGTACTCCAAGAATACGATGACAATAAGGGAAGTGTAGGTAAGGAAAGTGCTTTCTGGAGGAATTTGACAAAAATGGAATGTCGTTTGATTACGGAGGAAAGAGACAGCACCAAGCACAAAAATAAGAGAGAGAGAAAAGATTCAAGTGCTGGACTGAAAAACACATGGATGATTTGATCCAGAGGAAAAAGGAATATTGCAAAAGTAGTAAAATGACCTTAGCAAACAGTGAGGAAGTTACGGCAGAGAGAGATTCAATTGCAGCAAAAGGGAGTGATATAGAGTAGATTTGGTAGAGAGGGAAGAAAGAAAATAGAGCAACACAACATTGGGTATTTTGGAGAAGATGACGGAGGAGAGTTCAAGTTGTCAAATTTACAAACCTGAATGACTGGGAGAACCCTCAAATCACTAGTGAGAGGAAGATAGGGAGAAGGGAAAGGTGTTTAGATTGAAAGCAATTCAGGTTTTTCTGAACCTGATGCAGAAATGAAACATTCAAGAGACACTAAAAAGTCAGGAAATGTTCTGTGACCAGGCAGTAGAGCAAGTTGCCTGTAAGGAAGCATACCTGAAAATCACCCTCAACCTCTGACAACCCATGACTTATGAATTTTCAAACAAAATTGTCGTACTCTCTGAATACTCACTACCAAACCTCTAATGAAAATATACTACTTTGCTATCTCATAAGGTAAACCTTACTAAAGAGATTTTCTTCACTACAAAAAAACTTGCATTAAAAAGTAATGTCTCTGAAAAGTAATTCCTCAGAATAATGTATTCAGTCTCAATTCAAACATCAAAACTCTCAGGCATTCTACAAACAAAAGAAGAGTAAGATCATTGCTCCTTGAACAAATTAAAAGTCTTAGTTTTGGATATAAGGTTATGATACAAATTTACAAGCTTATACAATTTTTTTTGTTTTGTTTTCAGCAATTTACATTATGCAACCTTTTTTGGCATTGAGTAAAACAAGGTTTTCATCCATTATGTTAAAAATTTTCAATTTAGTAATATACTCTCTGAAACTACATGTGTATCAGTTTCCAACAGCAAAAAGTGTATTTGAAATATTAAAAAAAATTAATATACTTCAGCTTTCGCAGATTCACAGAAATGTAAGCTTAAAAGGATTTCAAAGCATTTAGTTTTGCACACCAACATGACTTAAATCAATCTAAATCAGAAGTTAGTCTACCCTTTTTTTCACAGTTGCCTAACAGTAGAAAGTCTGTAACTTCCACAGACAGCTTGTCCAACCTCTGTTACTGTTACAGTTAGATTTTTACCATAATATCTGAAATTACTTTAAAAATACCTTGCAAGTTAAACTTATTCACTCAGTCATTTTTATGCACAGAAGATTTGCATACTTTCTCATCCTCCTAACATTTTAGGTTTCTTAACTGCGAGGACTCTCTTCTCTCAGTGTCACAAGTTAATCGGTTTGCTATAATGTTCATGTTAGACTTCCTTGGATTTGCTTCAGCCTGTTTGCATCTATCTTATCTTAGTTTGGTTCAGCAATTTGCATCTGAGGCCTCACAACTATCAAGAAAAAGGGAATAATTTTTCTGTTATTCCACCATACATCACTACTATTACTTCACCGCAGAATTAGAATTCCTTTTTCATTAACAGCAAGGAAAAAGAGAACACAATTTTCAAAAATGTCAAGGCTTGATGTGAGCCAGTCCTCTTACAAATACAAATAACACAATCTTTAGAATGTTAGACATACACATACACACCATAATGATGTATTTTTAGTAATAAAATTAAGAATTCCATAAAAAATTTTCCTGAAATAAAACGAGAAAAATCCAATGGCAAACACTCTTTACAAGGAAAGTAGTATTTTGTGGGTTGAGCTATATGGTTAGTCAGAAGATGCACTTCTGTCTACTTTGTGTCAAGGTAGTAGAATGAGACTAGAGGTACCCTTTATAGTAAGAAATTTCAAGTCTTGGGCTAGATGAGCAGAATTTTCAGAAGACAAGCTGATAACACAATACCCGATGGTACATTTCTTGCTTCTTAGCCAGTGCAGTGCAGAGGGCAGAGATAGCTTCCATCATGCCCTTATTTCTTCCCACATGTACTTCCTACATACTTTGACTTGTGGTAGTGGCCAGAATTTTAATTTTTCTTTCCTGATTTCCTCTCCTATGCGATGATGCAAAATTTTGAACAGCAAGCTAGTTTCTGGATTACTAATGGCTTGGACCCTGCATGGACATGACTGGCTGTGAAGATGCTGCTCCTTTGGGCTTAATCCAGCCAGGATACTTTAACTTTATGAATGTCTTAAGACATTCATATCAAATATAGTTTTCATCAGGACATACATGTCTGCAATATCCTGGATAAAACTCAGTTTCCTCTGGGTGAAGTGGGCACAGAACCCACGGTGTGGGTACACACACATACAGATACCAAGCTCTACACTGTACTAATGATAACTTGCCTGCATATGTGTTGGCCTTGGTCAATAGATCTGTGCATGCATGCATGTCAGCAAAAGCACGAATCCCCAAGCAGTTGATCGGATGAAGCTGGGATTCCAAAAATTCACAGCAAGTCCTTTTCACATCCTGCAGTTGCAAGAGACCAGCTGCTGGGAGCAGTACCTGTAAGAAGAAGAAACAGGCAGTTAAAGTCCCAGTTCAATTATAAGCTTATACAAGAGTATTCTCAATAAGGAAAACAAAACAAACTATTAAAAAATTTAGACTAAACCAGAGAGGAATATTTCAGCATTAGGCAACCAAAAAAGTTAAAACCCAACATTAGTAGGATTTTACCTCCCTACAAATACCATTTAAGATTTAAAATAACACACAACATCTCTACCACCCTGTTCACTGGACAAATCGTTCTGCAGACTGTAATTCTCATATTTCATGTAAACACTTCCCAATATTCATTCGCAAGTTCTCAACAGTCCATAATTACTTCCAAGCCTTCAGCATTACATATTTCTTTAAATCAAAGTTTTCTAGACCACGAGTGAACATATAAATCTTGTTTGCATGCAAGTACTGGACATTGTACCCTTTTTTTGTTAACATCAGAAATTATTATTATGCATATTATAAATAATTATGCAACTGATTCCAATAAGGACAGAATTCAGCTTTCAAAGAAGTCTGTCACCTTCTTGTAACAATGGTAATTCTGGCATTTAAAAGTCTGATCATGTAAAATATTCTGTAACTCATTAAAAATCTGTATCAGTAAGGAATTAGAATGAATAACCTATTTGTCCTTCAACTTTCACAAAGTAAGTAAAAAGTAAAGAAGAATTTTAATAAATTTATAACAGATAGTTTATTTGTCCACTAAAACATGCAATTTAGGTGAATTATAATTATGCCTTTGAGCAAAAGCATATACCACGGCTTATAATTTCTTCTTCACAATATTTTCATTTTCTGTGCCTTTGACAGTTATTTTAATGAGACTTTTATTTTACAACATTCAAGTGTGAAAAGTTAGCTTGCATCTTCGGTGGCAGAACACAACTGGACATGAGCTGACAATATGCATCTGCAGTCCAAGAAGCCAACCGTGTCCTGGGCTGCATCAAAAGCAGTGTGGCCCCAGTAGGTTGAGGGATTCTCCTCTACTTGCCACCAGGAGTGCTGCATCCAGCTCTGGGGTCCCCAGCACAGGAAGGACATGGACCTGTTGGAGCCAGTTTAGAGAAAAGCCACCCCAAGATGATTAGAGGGATGGAGCGCCTCTCCTATGAGGAAAGGCTGAGAGAACTCAGATTGTTCAGCCTGGAAAAAGAGACTTTGAGATGACCTAATTGTGGCCTTCCAATACCTGAAGGAGGCTTACAAAAAAGACAGAGATCGTTTACAGGAGCATGTAATGACAGGACAGAGGGGAATGGGTTCAAACTGGAAGACTGTAGGTTTCATTAGATATTAGGAAGAAATTCTTTACTGTGAGCATGGTGAGTCACCTCAACAGGTTGCCCAGAGAAGATGTGGAAGTGTCCAAGGCCAGGTTGGATGGGGCTCTGAGCAACCTGGTCTAGCAAAAGGTGTCGCTGATCATAGCAGACAGGCTGGAACTAGATGATCATTAAGATTCCTTTCAACCAAAGCCACTCTGTGCTTTTATGATTCCATGAAGATTTTAACATGGAAACCTTTTGACTGTAACTTTATAGGGAGAGAAAACATAATATAGGGCTGCATCAAGAATAAGCAAGCAAAAACCACCAAATACACTGGCTGCACTACCCTTGTTAATGCTTCCTTTTCATTTAAACCACTACTTGCATAGAGTTAAAGAGACTCAACCAACAAGAAAACTGGGAAAATAAAAAGAGAGCCGGAAGAGCAGAATAAACCAATTTAGAAACCTGTCTAGCATTTACTACATGAAAGCTGCAGAATATACTTTGTTTCATTGCTCTTTGAAAGAAATTTTAGTCTTAGCAACTGTCTGTAGAAACAAATATTTGCCATCACCTCTGTAAGCATCCATCTATTTGGCTTTTAACAAGCTATTATTGCTGTTTTCTCTTTAGACATTTTTTAAAAAATAAAACTAACAGCTATGACCCAAAACTAAAACAAAAATAACTTTGGATGATACAACCTTGTAAAGCTAAAGCCTGCTTTAAATTTATTTGTTTGGCCCCACTTCTCCTATTTATAGCCGTTCTTCTTCCTCGCACTTGCCATATATGAAGCATGCTTGAAAACAACCTTTCTGTTCCTCAAGATATTAAGCCCTAATTGTAAGCAACAATCTACTTTAGTATCTGTTTTACACATTTGGCAATCAACAGGCAGCAAAAAGTAAGGATCATACATTTAACAAGAGTTTGCTTTGAGTATCAGCCATTAATGGAAGAGAAGTGAAAGAAAGGTATCAGTGTGATTGCATTGATACACACATACTACTGCTAAGCAACGTAACTAAAAATTAGTTTAAACCTTAGATAATCCTTGAAAATATCAAAGTCTAACAAAGTAAGTGGAGAAGATCAATAATAGGAATAAATATCAGAATCACACAATTCAAAACAAATTTAGTAAGCTTAAAGGATATCAACAACAGTTTGAAACAGTATAGTGAACTCATTTTTTTAGGATATGTTTATGTAAATGTTAAACTAATATTAGTATACAACTTCTCATATGAGAACTTGTAATAGATGATTAGGTATAACAGTGATTTATTTGATAGTTAATCCTATGGTAAGTTATAATCATGAACTTACACAGCAAAAATCAAGGATAGAAATCTAGTAAAAGTATTTATTTACACAACTTGTCCTAGTGAAGCAAACAGCATTCACAAATTCAGTAACTAACTCAAGGGCAGTCCTAGATAATTTTAGGCATGTTATCAGCATAGCTGAGCAAATAACTGTTAGAACAATTCTTGACTGCATAAATGAATCCAGTAGAAAGATATGTAAAATCATCACTATGCAAAATGGAAAGGTGAAATTTAAGAATGCCATGCAGAAAATAATTTTTTATATACAGTCACACTGGCACACTTGCTCATTCATACGAACAGTAAAGCAATGTTACAAGAATTAGAATATCGCTCTTCATTATGGGAAAGTTACATCAGTTCTTAAATTATTTGCAATCAAGTTTGTAAAGTTACAGATTTCAATACATTTTAGTTATCAGACAATAAAACATCTAAAATACTTACATGTTCTGCAACTAAAAAGAGAGGCAAAGTGCATCAAATTTATCCTATTATATGTTGGGCTTTGGTTACTAGGCAACAAAAGCTGTGATAACATCTAGCTACTTTCATCTGTACCTATAGAACTGTCGGCCTGGAAGCTGTAACAACCTGGATTTAAGAATGCAGATCCACCACAGACAGATTCACTCTGCTGAAGCCAGGGACAGAACTAGAGAGGGAAAAACTATCAAAACAACAAAAACTCCTCTCAAATCCTTACAAAAACCCCAAACCCCACAAATAAACAAACAATCAAAAAACCCCAGCCAAACAAAACCAAAAAACACACACAAACAAACAACACCCCAAAACCCCGCAAAAACCTCCCACAACATTAAAACTGTAGTGCAGATTAGGTTTAGCTAACTCTAAACTGGTCAGCTTAGATTTATTTCCAAAAATAGCCAGTAGAGGGTATCATAACTTTCCTTAAAAGATCAAAAATAATATGCATACCACTTTGTACTGCAAGAACTGCAGAGGTGAAAAAAATAATCTCCAGTTGCTTATTCTATGAAAATGTATCCTCATCACAGCATTTGTTGTTTTTATAATCAAAGAAACAGAACACATTATTACTACAGATGGCAAATAAGAAAATACATATTCTCTTTTTTTTGTCAAAATTTTGATGAATCTTGGAATGACGGCTAGATTTCCTAGACCAGATAATTTAACTCTTACAAGCCTTTGAAAACACTTTCCTGGTTATTTCCTCTTGATTCTCCTTCCTGCAGTAACACAACTATTCCCAAAGCTGCATGCACCGGCCATGCCAAAAACATCTTCCCAACCTCACTGAGACAAAAAAGACTGTAACCAGGTACAAGTATTTGTTTTAAAATCCACCTGCAAGGTCACTTGCGCAGTCAGGAAGGATCCACTTAAGGCCTTGTACTTGGGTCCCTGTTTTCACTGGAGTAGATTCAAGCCCTTCACACTAACTCAACTAGACCACCAGCCTGTATCTGAGGCTGCTGCCCTCTTTTATGGCCCTTCAGGTACATGCCAGGAGTCTGTCAGTGGCTGGAGTACTGCAGTATCCCTGCAGCTTTTCTCCGCCCCCCCNNNCCCCCCCCCCCCCCCCCCCCCCCCTTTTTTTTTTCTGACAGCAGTATGACATCCTTGTGTAGCTGGGCATATTTACTTTCATTGACCCAATACATATGTGCATTGAGCTTCATGGTGAGGAGCAGTTGGTACAGGCAGGCACCTCTCCAGGTATCTGTGACCCATCAGTTCACAAGGAACACATTTATAGCAGTCTCAGGGAGATACAGCCTATGTGACCAATGAATAAACCCCTACCATGGAAAAAGGCTCAGAGGAGGTAGGCAAGGCTGATGAAGTCAGTGAAGAAATATAAGAATAAGCATCAAGTGGCATAAAGAAAGCACACTATATCTCAATATAAGGGGGCCTGGAGGGTAACTTTTGCTTTATATATATGGCTGTAGCAGTAAGTCATCAGGTTGTGTAAACAGCCTTCTCTAAAATAATTAGTAGCATTAGGAGCATGTAAGGTCTTCCCCAGCTAACCAGGCCAGCAGGGGGAGAAGTACATACGTGATATGGCTCATCACACATTAAGTGTAAAGCTGAAAAACCAACAGAAGAAGCTCTCAAGAGAGCAATGGGCTTGAGACAGCTTTAGCCCACATATTCCCTCCCTGGTGAAGGAACTGGGAATACCAAGCATCCTGCTAGTAGGCATGAAAAGATCAGTAATGGGAATCACTTTTGCATGGTGATCTGAATGTCTATTTCAGTTGCTGTATCATGTTTGTGTTGTGTTTTCAGCATACTGCAGTACGTCTCTGATCAAAAACTAAATCAAACATAACACTATGTAGTAGCAAGTATCTTCAAAAAAGGACATTTGATATCAAGCATTAAACCCTCCTGATGGACTACCTAGAATAATCTGGTCAGAGCAGCTGCCCTGGAGTGCCTCCATACCAGAAGGGCATCCATCCTGCCTGAAGGCTGCTAGATGACCTACCAGGCACCCTTTCACAGTATATTCACTGCAGAGCTCAGTGCTACTCCTCCTTTCCCACAGCCTCTTGACTGGTAGCACTTTATGCAACACACAAGGTTTTTAGTAACTACCTGACTAGTTGAGAATGGAGAAACAAGTCCAGTGGAAGGAGCCACCAAGATGATCAGAGGGCTGGAGCATGTGATATTACAAGGAAAGGCTAAGAAAACAGTTTGTTCAGCCATAAAAGAAAAGGGAGATCCTATTACAGTCTACAGCTATCCAATGGGGGAGTAGAGAACAGTGAGCCAGTCTGTTCCTGGAGATGCATAGCAGTGGGCGAAGAGGCAAGTAGGAACATAGGGAAATCTGATTGAAAGAAAAAGAAGTTAAGTTGCTTTTTTTTGTTATTTTGTGTTGTGTTTTGTTGGATACTTTTTAAACCATGAGGCTCCTTAAGCCCTGGAACAGGTTGCCCCAAGCAGCTGCAGAATCTCCACACCTGGGAGATACTAAAATTCAGTGAACAGGCCCATGAACCTGCTTTAACTATACTTGCTTTTAAAAAGCTCAATGCAAAGTAAAATTTAAATTGATTATATCTTTCTGCCTGCTGATTTAAACCAATTTGATCCAGTAATATTGTATAAATCCATGCTATCCTCTTTGCACTCTTTTCGTGCTAATAGATTCTCCTACACAGAACATATTGTGCTACCTGACATATGAAGATGCTTAAGGGAATATTTTCATCTCTACTGATTTAAATTTTTTTTTAACTTCTTTAAAATTTCTGTCAGGAATTCTTGCTCAAATTCAAATTGATACCCACCGAAACTGCATATATATGTGTATCTGTGTAATGCCAATATGAAAATAATGAAAGATCATATTGCAGGTTTGAAAACAAGATTCCACAACATAAACAAAACCAAAATTTTTCAGAACACTGAAGTACTTTGCAAGCAAATAAGTCAATAAAAATCAAAGTGGTGTATGCCAAGAGAATTGAATAATGCGCTGCCTAAAATAGAAAAATTCCATTCTTTACCGCATAGAAAGAAAAACAAATTTGTGACATTAGGAAAGACACTAACCTAGGAAAACAGATTCATAAGAATCCGGACACACTACAGTGCAACACAGAAGCACACAGAAGTGCAAGTTACATCCTTGCTAATCACCGATACTGCATATATTCAGTTATGACACAGAACAGCCATTCTGTTAACATCTGTAATAAAAAAATCTTGAGAAATACAATAAGGTTTAACATTTATTTCTGAGCAACCACTTTAGCAAACTAAACTCTTTCACTTGCTGTTTATACTATCGTGGCATAAGAAAGAAGGAAATGAACATAATAGTTAAAGATAATCCAAATTATCTTACTTTTTTATTCTCATCTACATGCATCTGTGCTGTAATTAAAACTGTGGTTCGTAACTGAAGTGTAGTTAAATTCTAGTGAAATCATTCTGCATTGCACTGAAATTTTGCTATTTGGGAATATGCATACAAAAACACTAAAATAGATACAAATATTTTAAGGCATCTACGGAATAAAATGTGGAAGTTCCAATTTTGGAAAATTCAACCCTGTTAGAATTTCTGTACAAACAACATGTGCATGTTAAGTGCACTGTTGCAGTGTTGAAATACCAAAATAAGAGGCTGCATTGGACTTGAAGATGGGCAGGAGCTGCAAGTTTAGAACATGATATCATATATTATATAAAATATACCTTGTGGATATCTTAACATCTTTGACTTTATAGGCTACTGCACAATGAAGACACAAAGATATAAATTTATTTTTAGATTTAGGAGCTCCCTGCAATTAAAAATTAGGTGCAGGAGACAGTTTTATAGTATCACATGAAGGAATCAGACTACTGATCAAGCAACAAACCTATTCCTTCAAATTCCCTTTGTACTAGATAAAAATTGGTAGAGCACCACTTCAGTAGAAGAAAATGATCATGAAAATATAATATTTTAAATGACTGACATGATCTACAAAATACCAAACAGCTCCCAACTTGGAAACCAGTGTGACAGATTAAAATGGAGTGTAAAGAAAAATTAACTGCTTTACATACCTGCTGTTTAACCTGCATCATAATCTGTACCTAAAAATTCCACTTCAGGTAGCGACACACTATTGATAGGAAGTAACCAATTTGCTCAAAAAGCAGCTTTTGAACAGATACCACTTTAGAAGATTACTCTGAATTAACTACTAATTATTAATTAAAACGTGTTGTGGTGGGGGGTGTTCAGTTGTTTTCTTGGGGTTTTTTTTGAAGTGGATAGCTGTGGAAATTTTGAGAGGAATTAGGGATGCAGTTAGTGTTTGCTGAAGTACATAAACAAGATTCCTGAAGCAAATTAAATAACAGAAGAGTCACTTTAATCAAGTAATACACTATAATGAGGAGTGTCCATCTCGTCTACAGGGGACAACACCACAGTCTTGCTTGGCTTGAGGATTCTCCTACATCTTCTCTATCAGTGCCCTAAGCACCATGTAACTGTGCATTTTGTCATAAGCTTCCACAGAAAAGACAGAGACTGATTTCCTAGTCTGATGGTTATTTTTGTTAACAGTCATAAGCTCAGCCTTTCAGATCCTCTTCTTCTGTTAAAAGATACTGGAAATAGAAATGAAACATTCTCTCACTCAGAGTAAAACATTCTTGAACCTAAAATAATTTTAGTTAGAATTTTAGATTTTTCTTTCATTGAAAAAAAAATGTAGACATTTTGATTTTATAGGAGCAGGATTTTTGATTTGAAGGTTGGTCAATGAATTTAAGTATGTGTATAGTAAGTAATATAAAATGAAAGCTCAGAATCCTTCATCATACTGTAATTAATTCAGTGTTTAAAAGATTATACAGCTGCATAAAAAAAAAAACCCAAACCTTCATACTTTCTTAAGGACAGGGTAATTTAAATGAGACTAACTAGAGTCTGAACAAAGCCACTTGCTGCTGATACCACGTCATTCAGGAACTGGACAATTTGTTCATTAATTATGGGATCTGAAGTCCTAGCCAAGTAATATAAAAAGGTACCCTGCAAAAGGATTAGAAGAAGCTGAAAAAATTAAGTAGGCAGGATAACATAATTTGCACTACATGGTCTTCTCTCTTCTGTAAAAGCTGACCCACATAAAGAATTGCTGTATCAGCTGATGCTTTCAGCTAGCGTACTTCAGCTGTAGGATTTAACTGTAATACCTCACACCTGCTGTACCAGACCACCTTCAGTTTCAGACCCCACTGCCAGACCAAGTTTGAGAATACCAAAAATTACTATGATCAAAACATTTTTAAAAGAGTGCCTAAAACTGAATGTCAAAGGCTGACAAAAGACTAAAAATGTTCATTTCCTGTTTCCTATACAAGACATGGGGCGGTCCCGTGGTGTAATGGAGAGCACTCCGGTCTCTGAATCCCAAGGTCGTGAGTTTGAGTCTCAGTAGGGACCGTCCCCGGCAGTTCAATGCCTCCCTGCCACCCCATCCCGTCAGATCTCGGATGCTCAGCAGGGTCAGCCCCGGTTAGTACCAGGTGCTGTAGACAGTCCCAAGGACTTCACTGTCACTGTCCAAGCTTGCTCGACCGTGGCAGATGAACCTTAGGACTTAAAATGGTGGGGCCAGTTCTGCGCACGCTGTGCCTCACCTAAAAAAAAAAAATCCACTGCACAGGCTCGAAGGGCACACCCCATGGGGAGAGCCCTTCCCAAATCTTCGTTCGCAAAGATTGGCCATTATTATTATTATTATACAAGACAATTTTGAAGAGGCTGGAAGTGGAAGGGAGTAGGGGCACTGAGGAAGGAATTGTTGGTTGGTTTGTTGAGGTTTTATTGTACATTACAAACTGACTTGTAACAAACAAGGTTTGTTCTCCTAGCACAACTGCGTATTTTCCAACAATCTAAAAGAGAGGGCTTGAAATACCATTTGCAAAACCTTAAAGCCTGTGCTGGAAACAAACAGCAGCATAACTAGGATAGGAGATTGTGAACCTCTGCCTTCTTTATTATTCCATTCTCTGGTACAGAAGATGCATCCATACTACCAAGTTTTATAGTAATCCAAAACCAAGAACTGAGAACAGTAAAAATAGCATGCAGTAGAAATGGTTTCTGTACATGGTGCTTATCTTCAATACAAAAACTGTGTCAAGATTATCATCTAATATGCAATAAATGGCCCTTCAGTGGACTTAAAACACATTTGATTACTTCAAGCTTTTAATATTAATGTTTTTGTAGTTTAATAATATAATCTTTTATTTTTCATTTCCTACAACAGCCCATAATTATATTCTCCTAGAAATGTCACAGAGCATGTCCTCAAAAAAAAAGGCACTAGACTTAGTGGCAAATTTCATAACCACTTTAATCTTGATGTTGTGCTTGTAAAATTCAGGTATGCAGGGACAAAATTCCCAAAGCAAATGGCATCTCTAGCCTCCTATTTGATTTTTTATTTTGTCAGAGGAAAGTTTAATGCATATATTTCATGATTTAAAGCATGACCAGTATATAGAAAAAAGGTTTTCAAGAAAGCCTTTATTCAGCTTCCAAAATTTCATCTTATGTGTAGCAGCATACTTCTGCACCTATCTGCAAGTAAGAGAGGTTAAATGTAGGGTCTCTTTAAGTGACTTAATTTACTTACAATAAGCACCTTGAATTTTACAGGGAGGTAGATGGGAACCCATGCACTCATTTGAGCAAATGACCTCTGCACTTTAGGTTGGCAGGGGCTGCCTTTCAGGTTTTGCCACAGGTAGCTTTACAGTCATACAGAGAAATAGATACATGGATGCCTATGGTAAAGGTCATAGTTAAGATGAAAGTAGCTTCTTCCATCTGACTTGACACAGAACAGTCTCTAACACGGCCTAGCAGCATGATGATTTTAAAGATCACAGACTTAGAAAGTTGCACAAGCTGTTCAGTCTGAGAAAGCAGTTTAGATGCAGAAGTTATCATTCATTAATGTCTAGTTAAAGGGCAACCACATCCTAGGAAGGCAAGATGAAGGCACCAGGTTTTAGAATCAGAAAACTTGTAATCTTGGTCCTGATTACTCCTGACCTACCCAATGCTCATTGTACATGTTACCCTTTTCTTTTTTTTTTTTTTTATTTTCTACTTAATTTAAATCATAGAATGGCCTGGATTGAAATGAATCTTAAAGATCATCTAGTTCCAACACACTCTGCCATAGGCAGGGGCACCTTCCACTAGACCAGGTTACTCAGAGCTCCACCAAACCTGGCCTTGAACACTTCTAGGGATGGGGCAGCCACAACTTCTCTGGGCACACAGTCTTTTGTAGACTTTTGTAAACTGTTTTAGATCACATCATACTTGCATACCTTTCATAATGGAATCCTAATCCCTGCTGGCCTACAAAACAAAGAGTTAAAAATATTTTTCAGGCTAGTCTAGAACTTCACAGTTTTTTAGCTAAGTGTTTAAAAAAGTGAGTAAAATCCATGTCTTCTAAAAGGAAAAACCATCACATGCCTCCCTAGTCAACTACATGAAAAAAAAAATGTTTCCTTCTGCATGCTTTCATTTGCATGTTCTCCCACACTATTTTTAGAAGGAAAACAGCCTTCTGGTGTAGAAGCTAAACACTTATAAACAGTTAAAAGACTAACCTTAAGTCATGGTAACAATGAAATTACAGGGATAACTACGTATTAGACCAAAGCAATAGTCTCTTCACCCCAGGCAGTCTAGAAACATCCATCTTCATCCACTATCAGAGTGCATGAAACTCCACAGTCCAGAGTAAACTAGCCACTATAACGAAATGCAATGAATAGTTTGCTCTTGAAGCCCAAGAATGCATGTTACCTTTTAGAACAGCATTTCTAGTTAGTTAAAACCAAACTTCACTTGAGAAAAACTAGCACTGTCCAGTGCTTTGTAGGTAAATAAACATCAGGGCCGCAACAGTACAAAACACTACAAAAGCCTGGTCTTTCAGGTTTGAACGGGGACAGTAAAAGATTATGATGGTGGCTATGGCTCTGGTTGGTGCATCAGGGATGCAAGCTTCCTTTAAGAGGAGGATGGAGTTAGAATATAAAGAGGAAGAAATGGCAAAAGTTTTGCCTTTCTGTGAACTGGTTTTGTCTAGCTCTGCTGCAACCAGCTAGGGATCTCCTGCCTAGTCTGAGCCATGCTGGAAGCAAGTTGGGGACTGGCTCAAGACAGAATCTGTTATGTCCTTTTTCCTTACTCAGTAAGTGGGTAAACCCAGTATTTAGTGAAATGAAGCTTCACAGCACTACTCCGCTTCCATCAGCACCATCACTTCTTCTGTCTTCCCCCTCTAATGAGGGAAAAGGGGATAGGAAACCTGAGATGGAGGAAAGTAGAACAGGTGAACCTAACCCAGATCTGGATCTCGTATGTTCTCACCTAATTAGGACAGTAAACCTTAAGGCGTGAAAATACCTGCTTTGAAACACAGTCTATCTAATGGTAACCCAAAGTTCACAGGTAATAATTTCCAGCACAACTAGAAAGCTCACTGCTCATCTTGTCCATCCTAGGCAGCTGCACTCATACATTTTGCAGCAGCATGCTCTATTCGGTTTGGCATCCACCCTAAATGTCATAACAGTATCTATGCACATGTATGTTTTCGTGCATCTCTCTCCTAAAGAAAAGCTTGCTATCTTTCAGCGTGGGTAATTCACCCTTTTACCCTTAAAAAGTGTATGTGGAGTCTTTGAAACAAGTTGGAAGAAAAATAGAGTCCTTTTTTTTAGTCAACTCAGTCAATCTAGAAAAGGCCTGAATTTCCTGCCTCTCTCAAATGAAAGCCAGTAAAGGCAGGGAAAAGCTATAAGCCTTTCCCCAACACATGCTATTCCTATCATATTTTAGACCATCCAGCAGTGTTAAGGTGATAACACAGATCTATACAATGACATACAGATGCTGCTGTGCCATTTTTTATGCTCCTTTAGAAAGACTATTTCACAATGAGCAGTTTTTCTAAGGTGACTACAGTACGTTATTCTATTCTAGGAAAAGCTGTTAATGTAAAACATAGCAATACGTAGGAGTAATTCAAATTTTTCTTTTCATGCATTACTTTACACTTTCCAACATTAAATTTGGTCTGTGATCATTCTAGCCTGACATCTAGCTTAGCTAGAAAGCAGTGAAATTTTCTATTTTTGTCTGATCTTGAAGAAAATCCTTAAACCAGTTCATCACCTACATCTTTTGCTACCTACTTTTCAAAACTAAAGAAAATGTGTCCTTTGGAAGCCTGGGATACATTATAACCACTTTGACACAGTGAAAACCAACTATTTATTACTATTTGTTCCTGTGCTCCCTAGGGATTTTTGATCTATTTATTGCTCATCATGTGACAATTTAGGAGGGACTATAACTAAAACTTGACTTTCAAAAGCCTTTGATATGGTTATTTCTGGACCACTCAAAGAACTACAGGAGGTTTTTAGGAGCTGTGCATAACTCGTAACTAGAATTCTGAAACATACTGAAAATTTGAACTTTCCTTATCCCACCTGCCACTAAGAAAAAACAAATCCTTCATAGTCTTTATAAAGCTCAGGATCACAAATGACATTGCAGTGATTTACTAAAACAAGAACTGAAATTCCAAGCAATAGCCAGCTAGAGAATATAATATTTTTGCTCAGTCTCAGCCACCTCACTTTAAAAGTTTCTTTTCTGTGGGTATGTAAGGATTGTTTTTACACGTATGTCTTGAAAATCCTATTTGCCCTAGTGATTGCATGTTTTTATTCATTTGCTTTATCTTTTGACCCCTTCTCTAGGCCTATTCTTGATCTGCAAGAGGATGCACCTTGCACAGTCCGTTGGCATAACTGGGGCTTTTTTCCACCTTAATTAGTTTTTTGGCACCTTGCTCATGTGTGGCTCTAACAGCCTACATGCTCTCCTAAATCACTCATTAAAGAAAGAATATGCAGGAAATGAACAGATGTTATATTTAGAGTTGCAGTGCTGAGTAAAAGTGTTTTATTCTTTTTATCATTTAAATTAAACATGCCTGTTTAAATCCCTCGGTGACTTCCCATTCACCTCCCACAGTAATCACAATCACATGCTTCTGAAATGCAGGATTACAGATCAGTATCTCTTCCGTAATGTATTCTTGCCTCAACCCCACTTCTCTCTCACCCCGTCACCTCCTCCATGAGTTTCTGATTCATTCCTTGGCTCTTGCTTAGCCCATGCTGACATAGCCAAGCTACAAGCCTCTTCACCGCCTTTGCCCAGAAGTCTCTTTTCCAAATAAGCAGAAATGAGTGCTTTTTAAGCCCCAATGCCCACCCACTCACTCCTCCCCTGAAACAAACCAAAAAAAACAACACAACACCCAAACATCTTCTGCAGCTACAAAGATTTTGAGACAAGGAAAATCTGTAATTCAGTCGGTTAGATCTCAGTCTCTCTCCAGAAGTACACAACTCTGCCTCCCACACACACTGGCACTGGATAATCCAAGACAGACTTTTACAGCCTGGGGACAATTTTAATTCATTCCTCATACCTTTTGATCCACACTTTAAATCAATCTTTATATCTTGTGCTCATTCTCAGTTCTGTTTCTCCCTTAAGTATTTCCCTTTAACACCTACAAGCTGCTGTACAACAGCTCAAATGTCCATTCAGGTATCTTTTCATTCTTATAAGGCTCATACCCTTCCGTCTACTCAATTTTCTTATTCAGCAAGGCCATCGCAAAAACCACCAAAAATTATAAAAGGATTAATTGGCTGGAAAATGACAGTAAAATGTGAATAAAGCATCATTTGAAGAACAGAGAAAAACAGTAGCAAGGTATCTTCAAAAGGGAAGAAAAAAAAGAACATAAAAGTGTGAATACCTCAGGAGACAGTATTTGCCATATCTGTACAACATCTGCTTCTCCTGGTTCTCATGGTCCTGCCATCATTTTTCTCTCTGCACTAATCACAGCTACAGCTATACAGAAACAGCAGTTGCTTTCTCTACAACTCCTTTTGCTACCTACCTCATGAACTTCACCATACCGTCTCTAACTCAGGAGAGGAAATAGTAAGGAATTTTATTCCTAAAGGAAGCATGAATTGTATTTATTCAGCTCGGGTTAACAAAACAAAAGAAGGTGTTGAACAGACATGTCCAAGAGACTCAGAAGATGGCCCAGCTCAAGATAGAATGGAGACATCAGGTGAGTGTTTCTGTGTGCACTAATCTGTGGGACTGACTGTGTGTACATGTACCGTGCACATGTGATTGTGTATGTACCTGCTGGAAAGACATGCTCAGCCTCACTACCAGGCTGGAGCTTGGAGACACGGAGCTGCAGCCACCCAGCTGTTATCAGGCTACCAGATTCAACAACCTCTAACGCTTTCCTCACGTTAAGCTCACAGTCTGATTTCCTTCTGCCACATGCCACCAAGCAAGCCAAGCAGAAAAGAAAATCCTTTAAAAGAGCATCAAACAGCTAAGTGCAAGGCTTTGGAATACACCTTCAACCACATCAAAACTCCAGTTTCTCAGTTAAAAATAAACATAGAAAGGGGAGTGACAGTATAGCTACTGTATGTATATTCTGCAGTGTACATAATAATCACAGAATCACAGACTATTCTGAGTTGGAAGGGACCCACAAGGATCATCGAGTCCAACTCTTAAGTCAATGGCCCATACAGGGGATTGAACCCATGACATTGGCATTATTACAACCAAGTTTTAACTGACTGAGCTAATCTCAGTGTCATATTCTGCCCCCCAAAAAACCATAGTTCTACTAATATCACATCTTATAGCTAAAGCTACAAAAGATATGTTATAAAAAATAGAGAAAAATACATCTTAAATGCATTTAAAAATTGACAGAGAACAAAATATTAAGCTTCTATGCAAAGCTGTTTGCTTAGTATTTCACTCAGCAGCTCTTTTATGTGAAGATTACTCATTTAAAGTGCAAATTAACAAAGCTTGTATTTTAATAAAATACGCCTGTAAAAAGATCTCACTTCTTTTTTCCCTTCCCTCCTACACTCCCTCTCTTGACAGGCAGGCACATATAAGCAAATGAAGAATGCACACTAGGATTATTGCACTGGAAAAATGAGATCATTTACTGTTGCCTGACATGTCCTACAATGCATATAAATTTAAGAAGTGTGCCACTGTCTCTCCTCCAGCTATGCCACATATTAGTTGTGCCCTCACATTATTAAAATCCTCAAAGCTTGCCAGAAATACAAAAATAGGTCAAAAGGATGTTACCAGATGGTTGCTTGAAGCCTAAAGTATAAAATATGTACAATAGCAAAACACAGTGGTGCTCTTTCAGCACACAATCAAAGAGTATACTGTAAGGCTGTTTAGTCCAACATGAAATTCTTGCCCAGTAAGACTTAAATGTGTTTCTATGAATAGGGTTTGTAATGAAACTCATGTCAACTTGGATTTAAGTACCTCTGTGCAGTGTCAGCAAGCCCCTAATGTTATTAGAACTGTGCTGGCATAGAAGAATAACAGTGGAAGTTTCGATTACCATGTAAAAAGTGATTTAAACATACATCTGAATTAAAAAAAAAATCAGTGAATCCTGTTTTAATCATGAAATCATGAGGATGAACCAGTTTCATAAAACATTTTAACCTGAATAACTCTGAATACAACTTTTTTCCAAGATATTTCACAATCACTGACCACCAATACTTATTGACACTCAATAGCTCTATTACATGAAACATTTTTTGTAAAGAAAACTACTTTCAAGAATTAGTGCAGTTGCCTGAAACATATTAAGAAAAAAACAAGTGAGTTTATGGACAGAAGGTTTTAGGTCTTCATGAAAGCCAAGTAAAAAGCGATGGTAAGCTGAAATATGATGGTGGAAATATGGTGGTTTTGAGCTTACAGTGAGTCTAGAAACAGCCACTGCTGGAGGATATGGAAGATAAGGCACTCAAAGACAATGGCAAATACTTTAATTTTCTCAGAAACAAGCAGGATTCTAACCTGTCACTTCAGGGTTCAATAATTAATACCTTACTCATCATAATATATAGAGGGCAGGAAGCCAAATCTGTTCAAAATGTTAATCTTTTAGGAGATTATTTGGGAATTGGAATTCAATGCCAGCTCAGAAAAATAAAACCATAGGAACAGCTTAAAAGATAGCTCTAGAGTTTTAATGAAGATTTGGCCTAATGGTCTGTCTAAAAAAAAAAATGTACTGCAACAGGATACTTTGCTCAGTTTCTGACACATTAAATTTAAGTCATAGGAAATAGAAATTGACAGATTTCAGCTCTAAAGATTCTATCAATCATATTTGTAAACTTTAATTTAAATTCAGAGCTATTTTCATTTTTTAAAAAATCTACTGCAGCTATCAGCAGGGAAAATAGTGCCATATTGCTCCCTGTTTTATTTTAGGGACAGTAAGAGAAACAACCTAAAGTCATTCGCTCCAAAAATTATCTCTAGAAAGAGAAAACAAAAATCACACCAAACAAGTATCGCTTATCTTCAATAGTGTTGGTATTGTCTGACTTAACTGCATTCTTCTTTAGGAGCAGAGTTTAGCAATAAATCCACTCAGAAGAATAGTCATATGGCCCAGTATTCTATCTCTAGCACCTAACACGTAAGTAGCTACATATTGCAGGAAAGACTCTGGAAGCTAAACCAATATGAACCGACTGTGTAGGTACTGTGGAGATGCAAGAGGAAAGCCGGACACAGAACCAGGAGGAAGGGGGGGAACAGGACAGGGGAATGACCCATCACAATGACCCACTAGCTTAGAACATGCTTCTAGAAACTCAAAATTGTATTCAATTAATAGATAATATAGTGATGATTTTCAAATGCTGTCATGGAGAAACTGTGCTCAGTATATAGAGGCAAATCCAAGAAGACAAAAGCCTTTATCAACAACCAGTCAGCAAATTTCAGAGATGCCAACATTAGCCTGTGGTACAGCAATAAATAGCTCTTATAAGTTACTTGCATCTGCTAGAAGACTGTGACTTCTTCTAGCTAGTAAAATTGTTATCATGACCCATGCTGTCATCACCAAACTGCACTGTCTAGGACATCATAATTTATTTGAAAACCATTGAGTAATTGCTGTCAATTCAGAACAAACTCTTCCTAAGAAGCCCTGCATTTCAGTAGAGTGCACAACTGGGGATTTGGTCCCTTGCAAGGGGTTAATCATGACCAACAGGGCTGCTGGTCTAGATCCAATTGCCTAGATCCAGCCTACCAAGCACTCGCTCTCCTCAGGATATACTTTCATTTAAGCTGGTTCATTTTCCCTGATTATGAAAAGGTCCTTAAAGAAGAGAAGCTAGAGGCACATCTGTAAATGCATCAAACTTACTCCCTTCCTGCCCTTTTTGGCTAAGTGTGGCATTTTTTTCCAGACATCTCTTTCATAGGTACTCCGAAGGAGAACAGCCAATTCCCCAAGAAGCAATTTCAGAATTACCTTCTCTCAAAGCAGTTTTATATCTAAAACACATTTATAAAGTTATATTTGAAACAGAACCTCCTGTATTATAAGATTCAGTAAAAGCTTCACAGCATTCAGTTCAGTTGAATAAATATTTCTTTTATCTCTCCCACCCACTTACACAGCAGCAGGCACACTTCCAGGACACAGAATGCACGTCTCTGTTCAAGTACTGCATTCAACTCTCTCCTCTTACAAAGCCAAATCACATATTTGTAAAGGGCAGTCAGCATCTGATTCTAAAAAGGAAAAATCTACCCCAATTAAAACAGAAAATTTCCTATATTTATAAAGAAAGCTGTGTATACCCCTTTGAAAGGGGAGTTACATCTTTTGATAAGGTAATAAGGGGAAAAAAAAAGAAGTTCTTCAGTGTTCAAAGTTATACTTTGTTGGCAGGCCTTACAAACTCTTCGAAAACATTCCAAGTTAGGTATCTAAAATGAAACTAGTTTCAAAAAAACATGCTTTATGCTCTTTAAACATCACCGTGTTGCTAACTCACATAAAGACTATTAGTTTAGTCACCAGCTCATATACACAAAATATTTTGTTTCAAGGATAAAGCGTGACAAGCACCACAATACTCTCAGGAGTATTTTGACTTTAAGCTCAGGTAAAAGATAGTATAGCTCTGAAGATTACTGGAATGTAAGTAATTTGATCAAGTAAGTGCTAGAAGAATGTGGCAAATACAAAGTAAAGAGATTGGTTTTATAAGCTGGCTTGTACTTGTTCATTTTGTATTTTGTTCAAGTTAAAAGTGCACACAACCAGGTGCTGTTGTTCAGCTGATGTGCAATAGCAAGTTGTAAAACTGGTAATTCCATCATGATCTGAACCCCCTTTTTAATTAAACTCTTGTAAACTCATATATCTGTCCCTTAGTGGAAAGGGTACCAAAGGAGAGGATCTGAGACACAAGCATGAGATAAAAAACTCCTTTACGAAATCTGACATTCTGGTAATACAAATTTCAGAACAAATTCATAGCCCCTAAACAGGTCATTTCACATGTCCAACCCACATAAAACTGCACATGGTGCATCATAAGCAGGCTACTTCCAAGTACAATACAACAATTTATCCTGAATATTTTTATCTGAGTTTATCCAAGTGCTCAGCAGAAGATCAAATAACGAATATTACATGCTGCACAGAATTTTATTTTTGCCTTGAAATTAGTATCCAGTAGGACTTCATCTTACTAATCATACATAGTTTTACTACATTTTATTGTAACTAATAGCTACTCCTTAGTGGTTTGTTGGGGATTTTTGTCCTCCTCAACATGCACAAGCCTGGGTTATTCATTATTTTGCATTCTATTCTGTGTAATACTTGTACTTATCCTTTTTCTCCTCCCTTGCCCTCCCACCCCTAAATCTGGTGTAATTTTACAAGATTTTCAGTAGGTCATTCTTTTCTATTGTCATGAGTTTTAAAATAAAATTGAACCATTCTCCAAAACGAAAATAAGTAATTTCTTTACATTTTTTATTAAAACCAATTTTAAGTTGTGGTTGTACTCTGGAAACAGACTTGCAAATTGGCATCTCTTCATAACAGATAATGTCTGGTGTGAAACTAAAGTCTTGCCCAATAAACTTACTGAAAGACCCTCTACTACTATTAAACCAGATAATGACTTCCTGTGGTTGCATTTTTGGTTCATTAGGAGTATTCTGCTAATGAGCTTAAATACTTACAACAACAAACCACTCAAATTGGCATTAACCAAAACGAAGAGGTGCCACAATTTCCTTTTCCCACTGTATGATGACGACTTCCATGTTCTCACTCTCTCTACCAGCATAAATAGGAAGCAACTGCTAGAATAAATGTCATGTTACTGGAAAGGCAAACTCATTCAATGATCTAAAGAAACACTGTATTTTTTACTCCTAAGATAATAATTTCACTCTTGTCTGCATTAACAAGGCCTCAATGGACCCATTTTGGCCACTGCATGATAAAACGTAGATGTAAGTGAAATGGAAAGAGTCTAGAAGAGAAAGATAAAAGATTTCGAACCTATTGCCTCCAAAGAAGTCACTGATGTTTGACCTAAAGAAAAATAAATTACATGAATAAAACCAGTCTTTCAATACATAAGATTGTTACAGCAAAACTAGCAACAAGTTGCTTTACAAGAGAACAGAAGGAAGCACCAGAAATTAGTCTAGTACAGACTGAGATTTAATTCAGATATTACCTTTTGAACTATAAAAACTATTAAAGCCACTGGAACTAACCACATAAGGATTGTTATCAAGTTTCCACTGTCAGATTAAATATATTCTGCCAAGTCTAGATACATTCAGTCACTTACTGTACATTCAGTCACTGTTATACTTTACAGAGTTCAGTAGCAATTATGTTTTATGATTTTCCCTGTAATCTCACATTCTTTCTTCCTTTGTGCTACTTTATCATACCCTCAGTCCAACTTGTGCACATGGGCCATGCCACAAACATAATTGAGAAGCTGATCATCTTAACAGTCACACAACTGTCTTCAAAAGCTGTGGAATTTCTCGGGGTTTTGGTGTGAAGAATCTGTTCATTTTCAACCTAGAGAATTCTTCAAGATTCAACAACCCTGCAAAGTTGTTCAATCAGTAGATCCTACAGGTGATGAGGTGCAACAGGAATAGTCAAAGCCTGTATTACCAAACATGGTATTGTAGAATGACTACCTTAATAAATAGCTGGGACAACATGAGGATCTTCTTTTCTGAGAATTTCTTGGGGAAATCAGCTGCTTTTTTGGACCTTGTTTTGACAGCACCTCAAATCAAACGTACTGTCAACTCATACCCACACCCCATGACACTATACAAATAGAAGCATGTTAGTTGTACTTTTTATGGCAATCTATGTGAGCACTAAGAATTACAAATAAAAAAATCATACATACTGTGTGTTCATAATATGCTTATTACTATGCTAACATTGTTCTTGAATAATTTTAGAAAATGAACACAAAAATGATACATCTTAAAAAGGACCCTGTTCAGGATTTTGGACTTTGTGTTCATTTTATCTAAAAAAATTCTTTAAAGGGAAAAATATGCTAGGACAGAGTTATGTAAAAATACCATATTTTGTGATTTTCTCTTCTGCTTTCATGCATTCATCTTGTTCAAAAGCAAGACAGCAGTAGGTCCAAAGTGAAGCTACGTGTAATGTTTTCCCCAGGCAGCAGGGAAATGTCTATTCCCAACACAGATGTATGTTTCCACACTTCAATACACTAACCCAAAGTATTGGGTGAACTCAGCCCCTGGCAGGAACATGTTATAGAACAGATACTTGAAGCCATCCAAGTTAAGAATAACTGAAAAAAAACCAAACCAAAACAAAAAAACATGCAGGGTGGGAGTGGAGATACTTAGTGCTGTGTTCCTGGATGTTTTTTAAAGTTCAGCTACCTGTTTCATAAAGCAGTCCAGCAAACAGTTGTATCAGCACAGTTAAAGGAACAGAGAACTGTAGCAGGGAATCAGAAAGGAACTCAATCAACTTGAATCCACGTTTACTCTAATCACATTCTGCTCACCCTGTATCACGCTCACCTCATAACAAATCCACAGCCCGAAAACAACTGCAGGAATTTCTCCATGATACATTTGTGCTCAGTAGATGCCCTAGGTAAACAGCTGACTAAATACGAGCTGAAAGGCACACGTATAGCGTGGGAGAGTTACTCATGCATGAGCTTCTTATAGTAACTAACTCTCCCACATTGTGCACTGCATGCAGTTAATATCTATATGGATATCAAAAAAATTTGATGTGCAAGAAAGTTGATTTGCCTTCTGAAAACATTAACTTTGATGTTCCCTTCTTAAAATATGAAGAATGAGATATGGTATTAAGTCTGACATTTAATTTCATTCCTGGGGGGAAAAGCATAAAAGAAAGAAAAAGAAGAGCAGAGAGTAAAGAATGCAGAAAAATGTGACATAGTATGTAAATACAGCAGAAACACTGGTACAGCATTATGCAAAGTGGGTGCCATTAGAGATGCATTATAAAATAACTCATTCTAAATGAAGGACAAACACTAAAAGAATGTACACATTCATATACCAGCTGTCTTACTGTTGGGGGCTGGGTGGAACCTATTGAAGGAAGAAATGAAGAAAAGAACAAATGCTTTTTTGTATTTAACTAATGAAGTGAAAACAGGCAGTGATGAGGGCCTCTTGTGTTGACAGTTTATGCTCTAAATGAATGCAGTTTTCTCCTCAATCATTGATTACACCTGTCTTTTCTATTCCTCCACCTTGTCCAAAAACATACACAAGTGAGAACAGGCCAGTGGAGAGAAGAAATGAATAGCTCTTACTCAGAAGCTACAAAGGCACAGTAAGGAAGCACTCTCCTGTCCGTATCTAGATCAAGTAAGACCCTCATGAAAGAGGCTCATAATTAACCTGTCCCTTGAGAAAGGCCAGTGACCTTGCCTATATCATTATGTATTCATTTGTAATTAGTTTTTATAAATATACAGTGTCGCTATTTTAATACCAAGGATTACAATTCTGCATTGGAATTAACAATTCTACATTACTTAAACATGAAGGATGCACATCCTCTTCAAACATTGTATCACATATTAATTCAATACCTATTCTTATTATGCATACCCTGACAGAATAATATCAGTGAAATCCCATGCAGGGTATCAGAACAGAGAAGTATAACCAGCTACCTAGAAGCTGAAGCTCCAGTGTAGCGTATTAGTCCAAATATAAAATAAGTTAAGACTTGACCATTACTAACATTTCACAATACCTTCTAGATAACAGACAAGAAATGGAAAGCTAGAATTAATCCCAAGAGCATGCAACATGTTTATGGAGAGAACACAGTTTTAACTAAGGCCTGACAATTTGTGCTATGTTTCCAAGTTTCCAGAAATTCACAGTAACAATTTTCCCATCTTGGTTTTCAAATTTAAGGAAAAGGGCTTGCATTAACTTACTTGCTTTTATTCAGAGTGTGTATTTCTGTTGTACTGAAAATAAATACTACATATATAGTAATACTAATGCAAAAAGGATGAAAGTGACAAAGTAAAAACAGCATTACATTCATTATCAGTCATAGTACAAGTATATTCAGTATCAACAGTAAAGTGCAACTGTATTGCAATAAATCAAAATCCAGCTTAAAAGCTTGACTGTCTTCTCAGTTCTTAAAGTCACCACAAACTTGTAACATCACTCACCAGGCCATATTACTTATATTAATATCCTCAACATCATCATATATATCTTCAGACAGATAAGCTGAAGCCATGAAAATTAAAGCCCTGTCAGACTCAGGAGCTTTAAACACAGGGATTTCTGGCCATAAATGACTCCTGTGTGAGGAAGAAACGTAACTCGGGCTTTTCCTCTCCATAAACATAGAAGAGTCAGCATTGCCAAGGAGAATGCTGTTTCCTAGGCAGCACCTACAGCCAAAATACAGTAGGCTGCCTGTTAAGTCCACTCTGATGTTATAGATCAAATGTACAAGATTACGACCATTAAGCTCTGTCAGCAAGACAGAATATTCTGCTTTAAGGATAAAAAGCCAGCATGATCAAGCAACAAGAGGTATCTTAGGGAATCTCTGACAGCTCTGGATTTTGCCCAAAGTCTTCCACAGCAATACAGAGATTTGTGCAACCACTAGATTGGTAAAACACAAGATAATTTCAGTCAGTTTTTTCACTATGTACATTCATCATCAGACCAGAAGTAAACAATTTCTTATGAAGGAGGTGACAAGAAAGTAATCTCAGAGAATTAAATTCCTTATGGTATGACCTAGGAATGGAGGGTTTAGTAGTAGGATATTTTGTTTCAAGTTGGCAATACTTCTCATTTCTAGGCCTTCAATCAAGCATAGCTATAAGTAGCAGTGTTCCCATTGGATTCAGCAGCCAATAAAAACCTATCAATGTCTGCCTAATGCCCAGTAAAAGACATTAATTTCAGAATACACAATTGTAACAGAATTTTTCAGTGCCTAATACAACAACATGGTTTTGCACCCCACAAAAGAAGAAAAATAACTGCTAATAACCAGCAATTTGGCATTGGGCAAGAATAGAAAGAAGAGCATAGGAGCAAGAAATAAAACATGAGAATTAAATATATCACCTGTTACGGGTTTTAAACCTACCAAACATATATGCCAAATCTCAAAAGACAATGGAAGGAAAATCTACTCTGTCCATCCTCAGGGTCTGCAGTTAGAAAACATCAAGGGCAGAAGGCGATGTTTTTTAAGCTTGTGTTTGTTTTATTCTAATTGAAAGTTCAGCTTAATGTACAGCCAGTTGGAAAAACTGATTAGCTCTATGTGGGATGGGCAAAATTATCATGCTAGATATTGGTTGATAAAAAAAAAAAGCAGTATCTAAAAATTTCTGCACATTTGACTACTGGCAATTAAAGACACTGAGCAGGGGAAAGCACTTTATTCTGTAGGATAACAGAGAAAAAAACAAACAAGCAAACAAAAACCCAAACAGAACAGCTTAATTGGAGAACATGGTTTCACATTTAGGAACAAATCTATTTTGTTTATGTAAATTGCACTTAAGTATCAGAGAGGGGGTGGTACAGAGGTGGCTGACAGCATTCATTTTAGGCAGAGTAAACCATCTCTTTTATTGTATTATGTAAGTTTTAGTTGCAAAGCCCATTAAAGTCAACTGACTCTTCATTTAGTTGAATAGTCTTTGAATTTGACCCAGAATTTAAACAGCATGACTACTTGCTTTGTAAGCACAAGCTCTGAAAAAAACCCGTTTGCAGATAAGATTTCCTATGTTGCAATTGAACTGCACTGACAAAATAAAT
>VWZD01004419.1:165455-176129 GCA_013396695.1 Sakesphorus luctuosus
GATGTAATAAATGTAATATATACAACAACAAAAGCAGATAGGATGGGGAAGTGAACAAGAACATGCTAATCACTGCTGATAATTTTTTAAGAAGTACATACACATTTTCATTGTTTGTTACCCTTTTATCTCTAGGGTTTGTGTCAAGCAATACATGTCACTCAGTGCTTCCAGCAAAGGGGTCATGACTGAGAAATGTGTTATCATTATTCATGCTTTTTTTTTGAGCTGAAGGGTAAAGAATGGCTTTGTAAATCAATCCTTTAAGTGGCAGAAAGTTCAGAAGTTCATATTACTTAAACCAAAACATAGGTTGCTAGCATTCTAGAAAACACTGATAAAGACCTGCATAAAAAGCAGCAAAATCCAGCCCCAACAGAACTTTCTCTTTTCACCTGCTCTTCTGAAATATTTCCCTACACCTCTGAAGGATGACTGCAGCATGTTCCCTGAAGGGCTCTGTATTCCAAGTTTCTACTTCTAGTTTGACACAGATTAAACCTCTTGATCTTCAGAGCGTGTATGCTGCAAGTTATTTATTATGCAAGCTTCTGTGGAGGTGGTCCCTTGGGAAAATTTTGTGTGTGGGAGAGCAGATTTAGATATTCTGCAAGCACATTAGGTTTGTTTTCAGATTTTGTGTCAAGGCTTTTAGAGTCATGGATAGGCACCTTTTCTGTTTAACAAAGGAGCCCAGAGTATATATATTAAAAAAACCCAACAACAAAAAAATCCACACAAAATCCAAACAAACAAATGAAAAAAAACCCCAACAAAGATAACTGCAAAAATACTTGCTCCCAACTTTCATGCTAAACAGACATGCAGTCTTACTGCAATTCTAGATCAAGCCATCCTTTTTTTACACAGATCATATGCAGGAAACCATAGATGCATTCACTAGGCAGTCTCAGTCTGGAATTTAACCTGCTGAAGAACTCAGTTCATGACTGGGAAGTTGCACCGCGATATCTCCACAGATTTCTTAGTGACAGGAAAGCATATAATGAACAGAAATGAAAGCACTGAACTAATCCAACCTCCCAAACAGGAGCAGCAAAGCACCGGTTGAGTTGAAGATACTAAAGGGGCTAACTAGAAAACTTATATGGTTCCTCACAAAGTAATGTAAGGCAGGGGTTTTTGTTTTCTTTTCTTTTTAAAACAAGAATTTTATAAATGGAGAATGAAAGTGAAGAGAGCAGGTAATTCCCTATGGATAATTGTCACTGAGGAAGTGAAAATTAAACTCAGGTCACTCTTGTCCCAAGTCAGGCCATACTACCACTGAAGAGTCCCTTCCTTGATGTTTCATAATCCATTCTTCTAAACATTTAAGTGTATTTAAATCATATTTCTAAATAATTCTATTATAATATAAGAAGAAAGAAATATTGTTAGTAACATAGTCCCAGCTATTTATCCTTTCTTCCCTGTACCTCTCCGTAAGATAACTGATTTTGTAACTTTGAAGGGCAGTAACTTTTTCTTTCTTTCTGGGTATTCATTAGAGCTACAATTGCAAGTGCAAATGGGGGGAAAAAGACCCCAAAACAGGCAGAGGGTTTGAACCCAGTTAATGCCACATCCTGTGCTGCACCACAGTGCTTAATGACTCAGAGAAAGATGGATGCAACCTGCAAATATATGTTTAAATATAAGCTTCTAATTTCTAGTCAAGAAGTAATCCTAAAGCATAAGAGCACAACTATTTTTACTGTCTTTTCAATCACTGTTTTATTTGGGATGGATGAAGATACTTTTCCATTTGGTTGTGGCTGGTTAAGGGATTAAACCTGTTTATTTGAACTTTCTGAACAAGAATAAAAATCCACCTGAGAAGTGTGAATTGCAGGGTTCATGGAGATAATTATCATGAACTTCAGGATTTTTTTGTGTGAGGAATAGCTGAAATGCATAATTACTACAGCTGGGCCTTTCTGTAAGCAGCCTATAAGCATAGTATAAAACCTGTTGATAAATCTTAAAGACACAGCTGCATTTTATTTAAACTCCAATTAATTTGGTTCATCAACTACACAAACATTGCCACAGATGTAGGCTACACAGTTCACATCCATTACTCAAGTAAACATTTCCACCTCCCACACCTACATTTTAAAACATAAAACAAGCAAAAAATGTTAAAAGGGATAGAAACAAGGTAAGAGAAGATTTCAGCAATTCTATCTGGAGAGCAGACACAAATACTGCTGCACTAGCACTCTGAATGGCTAATAAACTTTTTCACAGAAAGGGCAGTAAGGACAAGCAGAAATATCTTAACTATATAAAGGATTATAAAAAGCCATACTCTGAGTAAAGAGTATTTTCAATGTAATAGTCAACAACAGTAAATCTTTAATACAGAACTAATATAAGAAGCTTGCATTTCTCTGTTACTAAGGTGCTAAAAAGGAACTGTAGAAGCAGCTGTTTTCTTTCTAACTTTAAGGATAGTAGTAAAAATTAAGAAAGAATGTATCAGTCACCCAGAATGTTTGTCTCTACCACAAACGCAAACTTGAAGAACTACTAGAGGAATAGATATTTAATTTTACATGCAACTTTAAAGGATTGTTGTAAAAGTGACTCCACTTTTAGCTTTATGTCAAAATATTTGCATATAAAATCAAGAATAATCAGCTGCTTCCCCAGAACACAACAGTATTTGAAATTTCAGCAATCTTCAGTCATATACAAATAAAGTTATTAAAACGTCATCTGTTTGCACACAGGCAGACCAAAAGTCACATTTCTGCCTCCATCTGAGCTGATGGTCAAAAACAATGCATTGCAAAGAATTCTTTTAATTTCAGACTACAAAGCTGGCATGAGATTTGAGGAGGAACAGACAAAACCTCAGAAGTTAATTTTAACATGCATTAGTAGCATTCTCACTTTGACACTGAGTTTGACATTATCTCAATGTGATTTATAGCCATTATGGAATTAAACCCACAGCACAGGAATTCAGCTTGGAGGGTCTTGTGAACCTGAACCTATCTTAGCCTTGCAAAGCCCTCAGCATTCCTGCTGTAGCAGTAACATGGCCAGCATGGAGCGAGCAGAGGCAGAATCAAGCCTGCACAGAAAAGTTGTGGCAATGATGCAGAGTACATCTGCCATGGAGAATTACCCTAAAAATACTGAAACGTGCACTCCAGCTATAGGCTGCCAAAGCCACAGAAAGCTTTCGTATCTACTAATAGCCGAGAGCATTCAGGGTCTCAAGAATGTAGCAGCAGTAGTTGTTACAGGACATCATTTATTCCAAAATTCACATGAAAGTTATTTTAACCTTCTTGTGGACAAGTGACATTACCAGAGCCTTAAAGGGTGTAACAACCCATATATTCCTTGCTTACTTAACGTCTATTTTTTTTTTAAATTAAGGAGACTTTTTAAAGCATTCGTCATGCTAACAAAGAATAAGTTGCCAGTGTGTCCTTAGACTGAAAAATTCATTAATAACCCCAAATGTTCCTATCGGCTTATCTAAAAGTTAAAATGGATCCTAAACAGCCAAAGTTATGTAATTTTGTGCTTTATACAGTTGGATTGGAATAGAACATAGTAAATATTGAAACATTTGGTACCTGTAAACATGGCATGGAAGTAGGGGCTGCAGGCGGCTAACACAACTCTATGCGCTGCAATTTCCATGTCTTCAGCTACTATCGTCACATCACACAGCAAGTTTTGACTATTTAAAAATATCAGAGAAGGCAGTTTCACATAAGTGAACTACAACAGAAAAGTATATAATACCATATACAATTTCTTTTCCCATGTCCTCAAAAGAGGCAGACAATATTAACGAAGCAATGTTTTTAAATGTGTTACACAACCACATGGCAATTACTCAATCAGATTACAGATGGTGCTTGGGTACATGGAACTGTTTGGAAAAAAATGAAACAACTTAATTGTCACCCCTTGCACAGAAGTTTTCTGCATTGAATAACAATCATTTGTATCAGTCCCATTTATAAACCTTCTCTATGGAAGTCTGGACCTCTTTGAATAACTATGATAGAAAAACAAAATTTAACACACACAAACACTACAAAAAATGAGGTAAGAAACAAGACTTTACAAAGAATCCAAAGTTCAATTGTGATGCCTGTGTCACATTACACTGGAAGCTCATGCTTACTTAATTGTTCAAAATCACTACTCAATCTTCTCTACATTAACTGTTTTCCAAGCATTTTTCATACCCAGCCCATACACAAAATACCAATTATTTTTTATACTCTGAGTAGTTTAGAATTTATTATGGTTAACCTCTTATCTTGCCTGACTTTGTTATCTTCATTAAATCCATTTGCATTCTTGTCCGTTGTGACTGCAATACGTATTTCCTCCCTGTTCTGTTGCAATAAAATAACATCTCATTTATAATCATTCCTAACACAGGTGTTCCTAATGCAGTTTACAGCTATTGGCTACACCTCTTCCAGTTAAACCCACAACACATGTACTCTTTATATTCCCATTTTCTAGGCTGAAGGAGGAGGTTAGGGGTGGGGAGGGAAGATAGAAAACACACCACAACACCAAAAGGCTGCAGTTTCCCAGCATCTAAACAGCCATAGTCACAGTTGCCTTTTATTTCCTGCTCACACTAGCACTGTTCCTGTGGAAGCAGCATATACTCCCCAAAACTCAGAGCCACAGCAACAGAGGGAAGATGGAAAAGTACTATTTAACAGAACATATTTCTTAGGTATGGAGCTAGAGCTGTACATCAATTCAGTCATGTCTATTCTCAGTATTTTAAAAAAAGATAAATTTTTACCTTTCCTGAATACATATTACAGTTAGAATGCATACTTTTAGATAATTTGCAACTACCACAGTGAGTTGTAGCAATGACAGGTGAGCAGTTGCACTGTCTAGAGTGAGAGCTCTCAGTCAAACTGCTCAGAAACTCACCTCAGTCCAAAGAAAACCCTGTGACCTCTCAGACTCTGCAGTCATACAATTTCTATGAGCCCAGACTCAGGTAAAGTGACTTTGTGGAGGTCACGCACCAAAATTTCTCATGGCCACAACTGACCTTTGGGGCCACATTACAATCCTGGCATAACATTATCTTTCCCCTTTCAGCTCGTAACACCTCCAGCAACTATCTACATCTCATAATATGCAATACCATTATTATCAAAAAATATGTACAATATAAGGTAATGACTGTACCCAGATGAAACATTCAATTCAGAGGATCTTGAAAACAACCATTACATTTATTATAAAAAACCTGAAACAGCTACACATAAAAGGGCATCAGATAACCAGCTTTATCGGACACCTGTGCTTATCCTGACTACAGGAACAAAAAGCATTATATTTAGTTGCACAGAAATACCAAAGATAACAATGAAGCCAGAAGCAACAGAATTACATCAATGCAAAACTCAGGCTAACTAATTACACTGTGTATATACAGACACAATAATGTACAGGTAGTTCGGATACATCACTAGTCTGGACTTGCATTAGGTGAATGAATATGCTCAGCATTACTACAAAGCTGACAAGATAAATAAACTGCTAAAGAAATGAGCTTAAAACCTTAATCATGTACTCTGCAGTAAGCAACTTGCAAAATTCAGCAGCTTCATTTCATGAGGGCACATCAATTTATTTTAGAATGGCTTGTTTTCTGAAGTTATATTGCACTAATTTGCTTCTATAGAGTGAATGAAAGAACAGAACTGAGGGGAATACACCATTCATGGTAAAGAAAATGAGAAATAGGCGACAAGGAAATACACATTTAAGAATAATAACTGCTTACCAGCTGACATGCTATTCCTCATTGGTTCATATAGAGAAAGTTAATTACTTACATCTTCAAAACGTTTTGGTAAAGTCTTGTTTGTAAGAATGAGGATTTTAAGAAATACAGGTAATGTCAAATTTTGTTGTGTTAAAAGCAAATTATAATGATGTGAAAAGATAAGCATAAGAGTAATTTCTTTGTATGTCAAGAACTAATTAGCTATCCTAATGATCTCTCTGACTCAGAGTTGAGGTGATGGTGAACAATGACAAAAACTATGAAGGACAAAATTACTCAAATTTGTCAAAATTTGAAGGCACAGAGAAACCCTTATGAGCTACTAGAGCCAGCCAACTTGACAGCAGCCAAAAATTCAATACAAACATACGGACTTCAGCATTCAAAACCAAATGCATTTTAGGTGCTTAAGCAAATTATTTTTTCACTAGTTATCTACTTTCTGGAGAGTATACCTCTGGCAAACACCTGTCTGTGCTACACTAATGAAAAGAACTGAGATGGAAACCACGTTAAAAATGTATTCGAAAAAAACATAATTTACTTGATTAATATTAGATCTTCATTTAGAGTAATGAAATCTGAAACATTTCTAGAATATTTCAGTTTATTATTTCAAACAAATGAATGCAAATAGGAATGTTTATAGTCTTATCTAATTACCACTTACCACTTTAAAAGCTGTACTCAGCTTCAACAGTAAACATTGCCACATCAACCACTTTATTAAATAAGAACTAGTTAAGGTTTGCATGGCACTGCTCCTGTTCCAACTTTAACTATTTATACATGTAAGACAAAATTGCTCAAATTGCCTCTACAGCAATAGAATTTAAGTAACCATGGAAACTAAAGTATGTTCTGAAAATAAACCATGGCCTTCAACAATGCACTCTGCTGGAAAACCACATATCTTTTACTTGCAACACAACAAAATGCAGGTAAGGTTTATGACTTCCAAAACTCTGGTTAAGATTAATTCTGGAAAACTTTCTCCATCTAAACTCTTGCTCATCCTTAAGAAGTCATTGCTGCTGGCTCTAGCCAGGCTCTATTATGCTCCTTTAGACACTGAATCTGGTTACTGGGATACTTGGAAAAGCAAAGGGCATATGTTCTGTGAAGCAACAAGTGTCAGTCTATACAGCACATAGTACAAAAGATTTACCTAAAAGGAACAGTGAAGATCAAAGTCAGGCACATACTTTAAAAGGGCGTAAGTTGCTTTGTTTCTTTCAGGTGAAGCCTCTCCCGTTTTCAATCTTATACGGGAAATAACAAAAAACTACAAGATTCTCACAGCCTCCGTTATTGTCTTTGCCAGAGAAGCATTTTATTTACTTAATTTTTCCATTGGTTCTGAATTACTGTCAGTGATAGTTTTAAGTCCTGATTTCCAGAGCTCAGTTGTGAGTTATACCTACCACCTGTCACAGTTTTCAACATCATTTTACCTACTCATATGTAGAATATAAATCAATATGAATACTATAAACAAAATCAGTACCAGCCTCCCAGTTTTGCTGAAACTGACGGTAATATCACTCGAGGTCTTCCAGAACTTTATTAAGAAAAGTTACTATAAACGTTTGATTTGGGAGTTCATCAATTTCTCCCAGGGGGCAAGTAAAAGATAACTAAGAAAAGAAAATGTACCATCAGTTGGTTTATATTTGTTAAGACTGTGACCTATGTGTCCAGACTAGAAAATTTTAACATTTTTCCAGTTCACAGAAATCAACAAGAGGCACACAAAGAGCCTTAGGTTCAACTAAAGAGTCACTTTTCATCTATGGAGGATCAACTACATACAAGACAAGACCAGTAGCTGTAAATCTTTAGATACAAACCCTAAGTATCTTTTAAGTCTCATAAAACTAGTTTTACCTAACTTACAAAGGGTAGAAACAGTGCACACACTGCAGCTATGATCACATGACTATCATTCAGCTATCACTTCCTTTAATAGTTAATCCTTAATTAAATCAGCAACACTGCTGAAATTGCATGTTCTTAATAAACAAACTATTATTAACTTAATAAAGGTAAATGGAAGTAAAATTGTATTATGGACTCCAGGCGGATGTATACAGTGAAGTAGTACCTTCTTAACTCGTTCATAATTTTAAAAGCTTTCTTCATGTGCCATGGATTTACTGTAACAGGACAGTGAATTTCGGTGTTATCATCTTTCAGATCCAAAGGTTTCTGATGGCAAAGTTTGGTACAACTGGAAAGAAAGAGGGGAAAAAAAAGAGAGTTAACACGTCTATCTAATCTCCAATTCTGTCACTTATTTTCTCCACCTTCATCTGGGAGAGAAGATTTCCACTTGAAATTCATTCTTTACTTCAGGCAGTTTTGGGTTCCCTATTACCACCAGTGTGAAGAAGTAGGCAGAATTCCCATGGAAGCAATCAGTTGGTAACCAACACTAGTGAGGTTGACAAGAAATACTCGGGCTAATAATAATCTCCACTAGAGAAAACATGAAGATATTTTCTGGCTTTGTGAATATTATTTTATTTAGTGGACAAATATTCTAGAATATTTTCAATAAGCCCTGAAGTGAGGAGAGAAACAGGGTTTTTGAATTTTTCAGCCTGGTGCCCATACAGATCAATGGCAGAATGCAGCATTCATCACCGCAGCCTCTTAATGCCTTCACTGCCTGTGAGATAAGAGCTTTCTTCCACCAGGACCCTCACCTACTGGTTCACACAGCTCCCAGTTCACCTCTTGCAGGGAGACCACATGATGTCCAGGCTTTCCCTAGCATCAGCATGAGACATAAGTGACTGAGAAAAATTGAGTAGTTTTGTAGATCCACTTAATATTTTGGAAAGCCTAAGTGACCAACCTCTTAATTTTTCTTACTCTCAAAAACACAATCAAAATAGCAAGAGAGGAACAAAGCAGTATAAAAAAATCATTACCCCTAGCTACAACTAATTCTTTCAATAAGAAATACCCAAGTTCCATAGACACTGACTTCTGTAGAAAAATTATTATACACACTCCTCAGTCACCAGGACTGGTCAAAAAGAGAGTAGCTTTTCAAGCCAAACCAAACCAATGAGTTTCCTGTTTACAATCACAATGTTATTCTTACAAGGTAAACTGTGTTGTTATAGCACTTGGAATATGCTTAGCATATGCAACGTTTTCTTCTACAACAGTGTAACTGTATTCCTGACCCCCTGACCTGGAAATAAGCAAAGTCACTGAAGTCACTTGGTGGTACATCAAAGATCTGATTTCAAATGAAAATTCAACCTTGCTAGCCTTAGGTAAGCACAGTCAAATTGAACATATTCAATGACTCACATAATTGCAGCCTCTCTTCTTGCATACCTTAAACTTTTTACTTGAGCATCTCTAAAGAAGCTTAAAAGAAAAATCCAATGATGATTTAATATTTTAAGATAAACTCTATATTCCGTTCCCTACAGTAGTGCAAAGCCAAATTCTTTTTATTTTTCATTATTCCAAAACTAGCTACAAAATTTTAGAGCACAACAACACAAAACTGCATCAAGCAACAAAGCAATCTAAAAAGTCTCAATAAAACATTGGCTAACAATGCAACATCCATCCACAGAACTCAACCTACTACCAGCTTTCTACAGTATACCCTGTTAAAAGTTTCACACTCAATTTTGAAAATTATACAATTCATTACCGAGAGCTGATAAGTAAGAGACGGGAATTTTACATCAATCAGAAAAAAAATCACATTACATGCTATTCAGCACAAATATATGCTGCTTCACAGAGGTAAAAAAAGAAAAAGACATTCTATCTAGCAAACTCTTTTAGACTGAATATTACTCTTCTACATTATGTAACGTATGTAGTGATCAGCATTCAAAAATATTATAGAGAAAAATGGGTGACTGCAAAAAACATTCAAAACACCAAACCCAACTTTTAATTATACCACTGACTTATCAAGTCCAAGATCAACACTTCTACAGCATCTTTTTACGTCCCAAAGCAATGAACCAGAGACTGATGTCTACCTAGCTACATACACATACAGGCAACATACACATTGAACACAGCTATGCAAGGAGAAAACCAGCAATCAGAGCTGCCAAGCAACCTGGATTAGATGGAGGAGCTCCAATGAAGCGCAAATGAATTTGCTGAAGTTTCATTTGTCTGTCACAAAGGACGACTTTGTTGCAACGTAATGAAGCCTACAAAACCATCAGTCATATGCCTTCTGTTTTAAGAACTACCAGTCTGCTTGAAGTTACTGGAGTATCTCTTACCATTTCACGAGTTGGGTCAAAGCTTGTCTGCAACTGGTTGCCTTCGGTTTGTTCTCAAGAACCTCACACACAGCGTGCCTGAAAACTACCTCCCGAAGGCATAGGATGAAGCTGCACTAAAGAGGAGCGTGTAAAAGGCGATGAGCCCGGCTGAGATGCAGCTGGAGATACGTACATTGCCTGGGCACTTCCACTAAAAAAGATGCTTAACTAAATAACCAGAAAACCGAGAGTGCGATGAGCACGACTGCTGAGTCAAACAGGGAATAATTTGGGACCACATATGGAGGAAGCAGAAGGAGTGAGGGGGAGGAAGGAGAAAAAAGCCCGCCTGTCCCCCCCGCAAGCTGGAAGGCACTGGGGCAGGCGGCGGGGAGGGGTGCGGGCAGCCCAGCGCCGCTGCCCCCGGAGGATGCCCCCGGTACGGGCATCGAATCGTCGCGGCAGAACCAGGCATCTCCGAGCACCGGGCGGCCTCGCTGTCCGGGGAGCCCGGCCCGCCAGGCACCGGTTCCGCCACCAGGTCGCCGACACGGCCCCCGCCGGCGCTGCCCCGCGGCCGGGTCCAAGTCCCTGCCCGCCCACCGG
>VWZD01004419.1:176865-187472 GCA_013396695.1 Sakesphorus luctuosus
CGCGGTGGGGCAGCGCCGTCCCAGGGGCTTCAGGAAGAGAGGATGAGGCGCCGCTACCGTTTGCTGGAAGAAGCATGGCCTTCCAGGGGCTGAGCCCGAGTCCAGCGCCCGAGTACGTGTTTGCCGCCTCCGAGGAGAGCGGTGGCTCAGGGCAGGGCCGGAGCGCGACACCCCGAGCTCCCGTGCAGAGGAGCTCGTCCCGCAGAGCGCCCGGGTCAGGGTGCCTTCTGCACCCGGGAGAGTGGGAGGCTCGTGGCGCTCGCGTGTGGACACAGGTGCTTCAGCACAGGGCAAAGAGCCAAACTCGTGAAAGCGGCCCCAGGTCTCAGTGAGAAGACCGACCCGCAGGTGCGCTCCGTGAGGGACATCCCCAGCCTCTTCCCCTGCCAGCCGAAGGGCTGGCCTGGCACCAGCTCGTGCAGGTGGTTGCGGCTCGAGCAGAGGCCGAAGAGAAGAACAGAAGTGCATCGGGTCACAGGAGCTGTGCGCGCTGCAGCCTCAGTGCTCTAGTTCGCTCTGACCTCCCAGAACTCATCTGCTTTTATTTGACCCAGTCCAGTGGGAAGAGTGCCACTTAAAACAGCCGCACTTCTGTCTTTTGCAAACGTTGCTGACGTTTATCATTAAGTGTTTTAGTTGTGTTTTCATGTTTGCTACAGTAGCTTCTGTGATCCAAAATGCCAAAAAGAAAAATGATCAGGGGTCTATTTCAAACGTGTCTTTGTAAGCAACACTAATGCAAATAGTGATGAAGAATACTACATTTAGCAACCTCTGACTTGGGGCATGCAATTAGAATTTACTTAGACTCTAAATTACTTCTACATCTTAGATTGTGTAGTGGGAAATGTGTTTGGCAAGCTGAACACAATTCAGGTATTAAGTCTGATAGTGTCTGTAAAAAATAAAATGCTTTTTCACTGGAATAAGAGATTTTATTTTGGAATAGTATTTCTAAACTAATACATCTGCCACTAACTGATCAACACTGTTTTTCTAAGAGTGAGAGGAGTTCAAGGACAGCATATTTTAAGCAGAAGGCAAAATAGAAAATGGCAGGTGTGTTTTGGGTGAAGAATACTATAGATGGGTACATAAAGTCTTCACCAGTGTTTCTAATAAAATCACTGGCTATTAAAACTAAACGTATTTTGTTATTTTCATCTTTGATAATCTCCAATAACACTCACTTGGACTATTTTAGATATCTCAGTTTACCAATTCTCTTTCACTACACTGTGATGTTTGATTTGGGAACACTTCAATGGGTTTCCACTTGAGGTTCTTCTAAATTAAATAATCACAACAGGCAGTGCCTGTTTTTATGAAGTCTGTGCTTTGTAACTGCTGAATTTGTCTCTTCTCGAGAGACAATTAGATTTGCCTCTGGGTTGTATTGGAGAAGACAAGGTACTTGTTAAAGATTTAAATATGCAACAAAACTTGCTTGCAGGAAAGTCTGCTGCAAAAGGACCAACCAGCAATAATGGCCTCTGACACGGAGGTTTAAAATTTGTTTGCATTTGTGTAGCATGGCATTACTGAGGTCTGAGTTCATAAGCAGGTCTGCCCAAGGTAGATCAGAGAGTTGATGATGAATGTCACATCACAGTTCCAGGTTTCTATAACTTGAACTCCTGCATGTGTTGCTTTGTAAGATGAGGATCCTAACTCCTACTGATCCATAAGACCCAAGTGAATCCTACTGGACTGTGTTTAAGCATCCACACGAGACTATTGTGAACTTGTCCAGTGTGGGGGGTAACATTGAGTGCATCCCTTAAGGAAAACTGTTTGGAGTTCTACCTTAAAGAGAACAGAGCTACCTGGAGTATGTGTGGTGGCTTATAGCCAATGAGAGGCTGTGGTGTATGTAAGGTGAATCGGTTAACCAATAATGTGGTGGCATGTTGGATGTGAGAGAGTATAAAAGGTGTGGATGTTACTGCATGAGAGTTAGATCTACTAGGATGTGAGATGATGTAATAGGAACTTCTAGGAAGTACTTCTTCTACCATAAGCTATAAGGATCTGTCTGTTATCTAGCGTGAAAAACCTCTCTTAAGTTATAAGCCTTCTGGTCAAAGCCTTCTGATGTCTGCTGTGCCTGAGCTCTTCTGTCAGTCCATGCTGCGCCCCTGCTCGGGACTAAGAGGTGACCCCAATAGTCCAGAAGCTGATGAGGGATTTTGTACACTGCATATGTCTTGCAAGCTTGTAGGCAGCTGCAGATTCTGCCCCATGCTATCATGGCAGAACTGTTCAGTAACGTTGTTGTGGTTTAACCCCAGACAGCAGCCAAGCTCAGTGGAGACACGTGCTCTCTTCCCCATCAGTAGGGGATCTGGGAGAGAATAATAATGGTGAAAGCCAGAAAACTTGTGTGTTGATACAAAGAGTGTTTAATAGAGAAAGCAAAAGCTGCACATGCAAGCAAAGCAGAACAAGGAATTAATTCACTGCTTCCTATGGGCTTCCCATCTCCAGGAGAGCAGAGGTCCATCATGTGTAATGGTGGCTTGGGAAGACAAACACCATGACTCCAAATGTCCCCCTACTTCTTCCCTTCACTTTATATACTAAGCATGATGTCATATGGTATGGAATAGCCCTTGGGTCAGTTTGAGTCACCTGTCCTGGCTTGTGTCTCCTCCCAACCTTCCATGCACCCCCAGTCTCCTCGACAGTGTGGCAGTATGGAAAGCAGAAAAGGAAGGCCTTGCCTTTGTGTAAGCCTTGCTCAGCAATAACAAAAACATTTCTGTATTATCAACCCCCTGTTCAGCACAAATCCAGAACATAACCCCACACCAGCCACTGTGAAGAAAGTCAACTCTAGCGCAGCCAAAACCAGGACAAACATTCATTCTTAAATGAACAATAAGCATTTCCAAGCTGTGACCTCTCTGTTTCTTACAGTGTTATTTTGGCTTCAAAGCCAAATGTTCAACACTAGTTCAGTTAACTTCTGTGATGCAGAACATCANGCCAAGCCCAGTGGAGACACGTGCTCTCTTCCCCATCAGTAGGGGATCTGGGAGAGAATAATAATGGTGAAAGCCAGAAAACTTGTGTGTTGATACAAAGAGTGTTTAATAGAGAAAGCAAAAGCTGCACATGCAAGCAAAGCAGAACAAGGAATTAATTCACTGCTTCCTATGGGCTTCCCATCTCCAGGAGAGCAGAGGTCCATCATGTGTAATGGTGGCTTGGGAAGACAAACACCATGACTCCAAATGTCCCCCTACTTCTTCCCTTCACTTTATATACTAAGCATGATGTCATATGGTATGGAATAGCCCTTGGGTCAGTTTGAGTCACCTGTCCTGGCTTGTGTCTCCTCCCAACCTTCCATGCACCCCCAGTCTCCTCGACAGTGTGGCAGTATGGAAAGCAGAAAAGGAAGGCCTTGCCTTTGTGTAAGCCTTGCTCAGCAATAACAAAAACATTTCTGTATTATCAACCCCCTGTTCAGCACAAATCCAGAACATAACCCCACACCAGCCACTGTGAAGAAAGTCAACTCTAGCGCAGCCAAAACCAGGACAAACATTCATTCTTAAATGAACAATAAGCATTTCCAAGCTGTGACCTCTCTGTTTCTTACAGTGTTATTTTGGCTTCAAAGCCAAATGTTCAACACTAGTTCAGTTAACTTCTGTGATGCAGAACATCAGAAAGAAACAGGGCAGGCTTCTATATTTTTTTCCAAAAATTATGTCTTTGTACTTCAGTAATTCCAAAAGGCTGAAACAAAAATGACTGCATCCAAACTACATCACGTGGTTATAGCAAAACAACGTGTATCTCTTAACTATGAGAAAATATATCCTTTAAACACAGTGTCTGGATTTTTATGGAATTCTCCTTGATCAAGCACCTCTTCTTAAAAAAGAACTTTCACAGAAAAGCTTATTTATGTATGTGTGCGTGGGTATGTATGAAAGAAAATGGGCTATGTTTCTTAAATATGATGAAACAGTTGTCATTTTTGTTTATGCTGCGGCAATTTGAATTAATTCATTTACTGTGGAAATTCCCTATTGTGTTTCAGCCTATCCCTGCAACAACTCCTGGTACTTTCCTGCTTGTTTTAATAAGTTTCAAAGGAAAGTGGACAACACTTAGGATTGTGTGCTTTTTCCGATGTATTGACACTAGAAGTACTTTACTGATATAAAAGCCCATCAATGAAGTACATACACTGAAAATGAACCTATGCCAGCAGAGCTCTTCTTGCTAGCAAAATTATTCCACAAGTTACATGGTCCTACAAATGGAATAAAGAATCTTGGTAAAAGTCAGTGTAACTGCATACATACGTGCTGTTTTCTTAGTATCTTTAAGGGATCACACACCATGCTGACGTGGTCGCATTAGAGGAAATTTGTGTTTAGCCATAGAGGACACTGAAATAAGTTCTTTACTATTTTTCTTACTATTTTTTTAAATTGACAAACATAGGTTAAGAAGACATCTCCAAAAAGGACAAAACATAACTTTGTAAGAACATTTACTCTTGCTTAAAATATTAAAGTCATAGCTTCTGAAGGATTATGAGGACATGCTGCTAGGGCTGCGATTATTTTCATGAACAAGGAATAAGAAAGGAACGGGGCTAGAACTGAATAATTAAGTACTCTGTACTCTGGTTGCTTCAAACAGAAAAACAATGTGTTTCCTCACTTTGTTAGCTGTCAGGTTATCCATTATATTTGTATCTTACTGAATTCAGTCGTTGATAATTTATGTATAAAATTTATGTAAAAATAAATACATATTTATCCATGATCTGTGAGGGTGCACATCCAATTTTTTTCCCCATGCATTTTACCCCCCAGGAACATTACCATCCAGCAGCAGATCTTTATACAATGAAGCCCCCTGTGTCTAAACAGATCAACAAGCACCTGTGTGAAATTCTTTTGTCCAAGACACTAGCACTAATATTGGCATTAATCCAGCACTGGTAATCTTAAAAGGCCTCACCCTGGAGGAAGAGACTCCTTTTTCTTTCACCAGAAGCATGAAATATTTAAAGTTTCAGAGAACCATTGAGCTAAGGACATGAATGCAGTTGTGAAGAATTACACTGCAAACAAATATGAAAAGGAAATGCAAGAAAGTGCATGCAGCAGACTGAGAAAGGCACCATATTGCAGAGGAATATGTACTGCAGAGTAGGCAGGGAGAGAAAAAATAAGACTTGTAAATTGGGAATGTGAAATAAGGAATAGCAAAGCAGCTGCTATCAAAAATAAATTGCATTGTGACCAAAATCAGTCATATACAATTAAGCATGGATTAAAATATTTAATTGTTTCTAGCATTGTTCTTCTGTCTAAACAATTGCTGGAGCACTAAGAATGATACATACTTAACGAAAACAGGTAAAGGGTAAGATTTATTCTGTAAAACTCATGGACCTTTTAATGATGATGATGAAAATTAGTAACCAAGAACTCTTTTTTCAGTATTCAAAACCAGATATTTGAAAAAGACTTGGAACCAGGATTTAAGTACTCTAATCCTAGTTCTGGAAAAGAAGGGCCACATAAAAAGCAAATGATACAGTGCTTCTGAGTTCTACTTGATGGACAAGTGAGGTCCCTGTGGTCAGTGATGTGTTCCTTCTAGATTACAGCTTCCAAAATAAGTCCTAGCTCAAGTAAGCATTACAAATGGAAAAAAATGTAGGTCACAGCTATGATTCATATTAGTACTGCAAACTACTAAGATGCAAAGTAGATCTCTTCGTGAGCAGATCTAAGGCCCAGTGCTGCAAAGGTTTAGATTTCACATGCAGTGTATCCCTGCGATGACTGTGACAGAGGTGGACCAACTCCTACTCTCATACCTGCAGCCTGTGTTTGTTCCTGTGCCTGGATAAGGAAATCAGGTCTCTATACTGAGTGGGTTTCATTCACCAAACAAGAAGAAAGCCCACTAAAAATTATTACATTTCACCTTGTAGCCATGTAGACATGATGCAAAGGTAGTAGCAGGAACGCGTAGCAGGGATGTCTTGGGGAAAGTTGGACCGTACCAATCAGCAACATGCAAAGCTGACAAGGAGCTCCACGCTTCAACAGAGAATTATATATTACTAAAATAAGTTCTGCACCATTTTTGTATACAGCCTACAACAGAGGAGAAAAAAAACACAGAGGACTTATTTACAACATTCAATTCTTAGCAAACAATGTATCATGAGGATAATCGATCATTGGTGGTTTTTTCCTGATCATTTTACTTTAAAAGAGTGTAGAAAAGAGTTTTGTGTATTATTATGTTCTGTCATACTTGTTTAACTCGTCAAAACATGATTTTCTTGCAAAATGAAGCAAAGGTGGTTTTCTTCATAGATAATAGCTGTAAAGTACAATATTGTATCTATTAGATGCAAGCCTCTCAAAGCTCGTGTACTTCTCCTCCATCATATTCTCCACTCTAACAGCAATATTGTGAAACAGTCAATGAACTAACATATCCTTTTCTCAGAAAAAACCGGATACAGCTAATTAATTAAAATTACATTTGAACAACTATATGCTGCCATCTAGTGCTTACTGAATGCACAACCAGACAGAGAAATTCTCATTTCAGTAATCCTGGGTATCCATGATTAGCCTATTGCAAACCAACAGTTAAAACACCAATTTGCATGTAGTCTTGCACATAGCAAGCTTACCTAAGAACAGTAATTGAGAGCAATTTACACTGTGACAAGTGACAAAGTATGCTGACAGAATATATACTGTTTTCTAGACATATAAACAAGACAGGAGGAGAAGTATTTGCAGAGTTTACAGCACTTGAGGGGGCATTCAGTGAAAAAGCAAAATGCTGTAGGTTGGGAAAAAGCAAGTGGGATATAGCTCACACGTCATACATATTCCTTTGCTGTACAAAGAGGCAATGAAATGAAAGACATTAAAATATTAAAATGTTATATTCAGGGAGGCATAACAATAACAATCACATAGGTGTAGTTACTGCACATAATTTTGTGAAGAGGTTGTTCATAGAAAGTGAAAAGCGTATCATTCTGCTGTTTCAGAAATTGAGTAAATCTTCATTTGCAATAACTTTTTGTGTGTGTGTAAGAAAGACTAGAAGGTATTGCAAACTCATTGTGAAGCTCAAGAAAAGAGCTCAGGATCAGTATAGGGAACTACGTGGAATGTCTATTAAAACTGGACTCATATTAAATTGGAAAAAAAAAAAAAAGAAGAGGAAATTTAAGTCAAAGATAAAGGTATGAAAAGTTTTAGTGCAAACATTCTGGTACAAGCAGATGCCCATACAATGAGTAGTTTATTATGGTTTTCCTGGACTACAATTTTCACTGGTATCAAGGAAGGTCTCTTGCCAGTTTTTTAATGCAAAAGAACATTGTGATCCAGACTAGTATGCTGGGGTAAAAAAATGGGTAATGTCAGAACCGAAAATATTCAAAAGAATATTTGTCAGAATGCTAATATTTAACCATACAGCCTAAAAGGTTGGTTTGCCCAAAGCAGTTATTCATAAGTTAATTTTAAGATTTTCAGACAAAATATTCATAAAATGGAGAAAAAAACTGTAGGGAAACAAACCCCCCACCTAATTTTCCTTGAATTTTCATCTTTTGTCTTTATTTCAATTTTATCAACAGTTTTAATGAGGTAATTATCTCAAATATTCCTCTTTTTTCATGAAAATTGCCCTAGAAGTATATAATCTAAACTCAAATATTTTCAGCAAATGCTCTGTGTTTCTCTTTATTTAGTTCAAATAAATGCTTGTCATATTGTGAAAATGTTATAACACAATAAAAACAGAAATGTAATTTTGAAAAATCCCTCTGCAGAGGGAGTACTTTTCACCATGTAAATTATGCATTTGCTTAAGCCCTAAACTATTTAAAACTCTCAAATTCATCTTTAGCACAAAGTAAATAAGACACACCATGATACTTAATTCCAAACTTCAGTATTTGTAGTTTATATTTCTAACAATAAATATGAAATTGACAAGTCCTATCCTTTCTTTAAACTCAATTTACTGGCTTTTTAATGTTTCTAGAAAACCAGTAAAATTTTAAAAAGTAATCAAGAATGCTCATTCTGTTTTTCACAATTCTTCCGTTCACTAGTATCTTATGCCCTTTGTCTCATCTGCACAAAGCAGTCCAAATTCTCTCTCTAGAGCTGTATCAAGTACCTGTTTTCATCAGTCCTAGCTCTGGACTTCATTATGGACACATAGGCCTTTTTGTAAATGATTTGTACTAATATATTAGTTGATTTATCCAATGGCCACACCAAGACTTCAGCATTCAAGTTTGTGTGTTATTTGGTGAAAAACTGAAAGAGTTGTTTATCAATACCAGTGTTATGCTGTCTTAGTTCAAGGGAGACCAAACTGTTTACCAAAACCAGAGGAGAGGATTCCTCCTCAATAACTACATCACCCCTTATTAAATTTTAAAGGAAAAAAAAGAAACTTTAATTAGAAAATGGATATAAGAAGGATAACTGTTCTTAACTGTTCTGGTGTTCTCAACACAAAAAGCTTATACTTGCATGATGCGAAAATATTAAACTATACATGGAGAAAAAGGTTCCCTTACATTAAATATATTCAGCAGTGAACTGGGGTTTTTTTACCTCCATAGGATTTCATAAATTACAGAAGCTTGAAATAAGATAAGTACTTCTGAAGTGTCTGTAATCTGAGGCTAGAATATAGAATGCACTTACTGTGGTATTACTTTCAGAACTATTACAACAAATTCATGCAAATAAAACTACCTACTCTTATTTTTACCTTTTTACTTCCCATTAGTATTTTCAGCAGTGCTGGAGTCTGTCACAACCCCATATTCTCAGAGCAGAGACTGTATTCTTTACAAAGAGCTGAATATAGTTTAAATATTAATTATACTTGTAATATGAATAAGAAACAGTAATAATAATTATATCTTATTGTTGAATGTGAAAAAGTTTATGAGCCCAATCCTGTTTCCATTCATGCCAAATTTTAAATAAAATTAAGAGGAAGAAAAGTAGATATTAGATCTCTTGATGAGAATACAATTGTGAAAGTTAGTCCCCAAATATTGTCATTATTACTGATATGGAAATGGTAGTGCCTAAGAATAGGATTTAATCATGGGTATCTAATCTACCTGTGCTTTCCTTAAGGGCAACCAGCAAGTAAGGTCATCATACTATTGCATTGTTGGACTATATCACATCTTTTGACCTTACCCTTATCAGATACCTCCAACGTTACCAATGGAGTTGCAGTGGAAATAACTCAAGAACAAGCCATATCTTGGTCAGCACTGGACCATCCCCTAGGAACAGACTTGCAAGTCATGTACACTAAAATGACAGTGTCTGCAGAATTGAACAGAAGCTGGAACAGGAATTGAGCAGAAGAAAATCTTATTTCATTAAAACATCTCAGTATAAAAATTACCTGTGAATCTAGTAATTAAAACAATATATCTGTAAGGGTAGGTAGAAGACCTTTCGGAAGAATTATGACGAGGAGATCAGAGCTTGTTTCGCTTAAGAAAACTTTCCTGCCTAGGAGAGGATTCTTTCCCTAGAGACAGTTTCAGATGTTTTCTCCTCCTGCATTGTAGAGAAACACTCCCTGGTATGAGAAAAAGATAAGTCTGCAGACATGTCAAAGTCACCCTTGCAGAGGAGGGGGCCAGAAATTATAAAAGTCCTGAGAAGAGCAGCGGCCATGTCTTTCTCAGGTGCCGTGTTTGAAGCACTGTTAGGATTATTGTTCTTTTATATTTTTTAAGTCTTCCTACAATCCTTCCACTGCCTGGCATTTCTGGGGTACCTGCATGTTATTTTAACTTCACGATGTCAAAACCAAAATAAAGATTGGGTGATCTAGTGTAGACTCCTACTGTAAAGATTATATACATATTTTAGGTAAACCAGTTGAAACTGACAGTCACATACTTCTAAATATGCTAACTGGTGGTGTATACAGTAAACAGGCACTTCAAATATTTAAACTTGCAATTTTTCCCCCAACTATGCTCTTCAGTAATCCACTAAGAACTCTTCATTTTCCATTCAGTTGAAACAATGTTTACAATTACATATAAAATGATACACATTGAAAAGCGCACTAAAAATATAAACTTACTGTGACTTTAGGATTCTAAAATTATACTTCAAATTTGTTCTTTTGAATTTATCCTAAACACTTGTCTAATGGCATGTCTCAAATGCACTGCCTATATGCATGCAAGACATCAAATGGAGGTGTTTTGTATATATACACCACTTTGTAGTGATGGATCATACATTAGACTAAATTTCTAAATCTCTAAATAAACTGACATTATTAGAAAATTATCTTTGAACAAGTACAGAGAAATGACAACTACTTAGCAGCAATTGTGTTCACTTTTTAAATAGTATACTGCTGATACAATGGGTTGCCTATCTGAAGAAACAGGCTAAAAACAAAGTTACAACTACTCTATAGCATTTTATGGAGACAAAGTAGCAGGTGGAGGACTATTTCCACAACTTAAATTATTATGATAATAAAAAATCATAGTTACTTTTGTATCCAAGTGATGA
>VWZD01004419.1:188118-214134 GCA_013396695.1 Sakesphorus luctuosus
AATCTTATTTCATTAAAACATCTCAGTATAAAAATTACCTGTGAATCTAGTAATTAAAACAATGTATCTGTAAGGGTAGAAGACCTTTCGGAAGAATTATGACGAGGAGATCAGAGCTTGTTTCGCTTAAGAAAACTTTCCTGCCTAGGAGAGGATTCTTTCCCTAGAGACAGTTTCAGATGTTTTCTCCTCCTGCATTGTAGAGAAACACTCCCTGGTATGAGAAAAAGATAAGTCTGCAGACATGTCAAAGTCACCCTTGCAGAGGAGGGGGCCAGAAATTATAAAAGCCCTGAGAAGAGCAGTGGGCATGTCTTTCTCAGGTGCCGTGTTTGAAGCACTGTTAGGATTATTGTTCTTTTATATGTTTTAAGTCTTCCTACAATCCTTCCACTGCCTGGCATTTCTGGGGTACCTGCATGTTATTTTAACTTCACGATGTCAAAACCAAAATAAAGATTGGGTGATCTAGTGTAGACTCCTACTGTAAAGATTATATACATATTTTAGGTAAACCAGTTGAAACTGACAGTCACATACTTCTAAATATGCTAACTGGTGGTGTATACAGTAAACAGGCACTTCAAATATTTAAACTTGCAATTTTTCCCCCAACTATGCTCTTCAGTAATCCACTAAGAACTCTTCATTTTCCATTCAGTTGAAACAATGTTTACAATTACATATAAAATGATACACATTGAAAAGCGCACTAAAAATATAAACTTACTGTGACTTTAGGATTCTAAAATTATACTTCAAATTTGTTCTTTTGAATTTATCCTAAACACTTGTCTAATGGCATGTCTCAAATGCACTGCGTATATGCATGCAAGACATCAAATGGAGGTGTTTTGTATATATACACCACTTTGTAGTGATGGATCATACATTAGACTAAATTTCTAAATCTCTAAATAAACTGACATTATTAGAAAATTATCTTTGAACAAGTACAGAGAAATGACAACTACTTAGCAGCAATTGTGTTCACTTTTTAAATAGTATACTGCTGATACAATGGGTTGCCTATCTGAAGAAACAGGCTAAAACCAAAGTTACAACTACTCTATAGCATTTTATGGAGACAAAGTAGCAGGCGGAGGACTATTTCCACAACTTAAATTATTATGATAATAAAAAATCATAGTTACTTTTGTATCCAAGTGATGACTCAAATTCCTGACTTTAGTTTTCTTTATTCTTAAAACTTTGAACAATTATTCTAAATTGCTTCATTTTTTAATCTCTTTCCCCTCTACTGTTTCCCCCTCAAATATCATCCTTTACAAATACAGAATCCAAACCCTCCTGATTAAAGTATGAAAGATCTGTGTAGATGTGAAGCACACTTGCTAAGCTACTCACTTGACAAGGCAGAGCACCTTACAGAAGTAATGCTGATTACTTGAACAGCATCTGGTGAATTGTGGCCTCACTTCACTGTCACTGAAAACTTCTGTCCTCTTCTAATAAGTAGTGTTCTTGTCAGGAAGGAAGAAAAGAGGAAGCACAATAAGGAAGAGGGAAAAGGAACATTTAGGCTAAGAAACTGGAACAGAGCATATTCTTATTACAGGAGCTTGACCTTATCTTACTGAAACCAGCAAGTTTAAGGCTTGTTTTTCATTTAAGATAGTTGTCCAGTTCATTAACTGTGTATATCTCTGTAAAACAAGAACAAATTAATGCAAGTGATGGATGTAAATGCTCTGGGTGGGAGGTTTCAGTTGGGTATTTTTCCTAAAAAATGATATCCAAGAAAAGTCACAGAAACAGATGAAAAACATGGAAGAGCCTGAAGAAGCTCATACCTCAAGAGCAGTTTTCACCCCTTGGCACTTCTACATGCTTTTGAGAGAGGCAGAGCTTTGGCAGCTGTTCAGAGTGACAGTCGTGGCTTCTCTTAGACAGAAAGAACAATTCCAACCTGGAGAGGATACAATTTTGCTGTCTCTCAGACCCCCACTACAGCTTTGATCCTCTTCAGTATCCTCACTAAGACTAGCTCAAGGTTCAAGGATATTCAAATAGAACACACAGAAGGTTAAGAAACATTAGCAGATGCCCAGAGCACACAACAGATAATAAATATGGTGCTTTGGAAACTCATACTTTGCACATGCTTGAACAATGTGTCATTCTGAACCTTCCCATTTCAGAAACGATACAGCAGAAAAAGGCCAGTGAATTTAACAAAGATTACTAAAGAGTAACTAAGCACAAGTAAATGGTCAAGGAGTATCAAGAATACAAAAGGTTATCAATGAGTAATAAGCCAGAGATCCATAAAGTGTTCACACACAGAAATCCAAAAATAGTTCAGACACTGAGAGTGGCCACAGTCTGTCTCAGTGTGAGCAAAAAGGCTTATAAAATGAAATTAGCAAGGGCAAGTTTTAAAGAAAATGTGTTTCTTCACAAAATATTCAACTGGGCCAGAAATATCTTTGAAAACTTATTAAGTGCCTTGTGCACATTAAAACTTTCCTTAGTCAGAAGGGCCAACCTGACACGCTCATGGGAAAGACATCCACTGGAAATAATAATTAACTGCGTAGACTCCATCCTTTCCTCAAGAAATCCCTGCAAGACAAATTGGAGGCGGGACCCTACTCTGCACAGCAGGCTGACAGCAACACCACGCTGCCCTTACCCGCACCATTTGCCAGCTACCTGCTGCTGGCGTCCTTCCCCCACCCGAGCCACCGGCCCCGCGGGGACACCGGCCCGAAGCCTGCGAGGACGGGTCACCGGCGTACGCTCAGTCCAGGGACGCCCAAACAGCTGCACTGAGCACGGCCGGAGACTGCGGAGCTGCCGGGGGCGGGCCGCGGGCAGTGCCGGGGGCGGGCCGAGCCCCAGTGCCCGCCCGCGGTCCCGGCCCCTCCGCCGGCGGCGGTCCCGCCCCGGGGCGGTGCTGGCGCACCTCGGGCCCAATGGTGGCCGGGGCGGTCCCGCCGGGGCGGTTCGGGGGCGCTGCCCTGGCCAGCCCGCGGCGCCGCTTAAACGCTACCGTGGGGGCGGAGGCGGGAGGAGGTGATGGCGCTGACGGCGGCGAGGCGGCGGCAGGACCTGGACAACGTGAGCGCGGGCGGGAGCGGGGCCACGGGGGGCTTGGCTGGGCTAAGCGTGGGAGCCGCTGGCAGAGCGCATCGTGTTCCGCGCCGTCTCTTCCTTCCGCTTTTTCCTGCTATTTTCCGTCCTGAGCGCCCCAAGCTTTATCTGCTTCTTCCGGGGGAGCCGTCGGCCCGGGCGCCTCCGCCGTGCCCGTTTCGGGAGCGAGGAGGAGAAGAAGGAGGAGGAGGAGGCGGTGGCGGCCGCCGGGCCCCGCGCTGCCCGTGCCCGGCCGGGCTTGAGGTGTCCCCGAGGCACTTGGGCCTGGAGTTGTTTTTAATCGAGGTTATTAACCTCTGATCGAGGCTGCTTGTGTAGCTCCTTAATATTTCTGGGTTATTTTTCCAGAGACGGATGCTGTCAGTACCGCCTCTGGTTTAGGGGCTGTGCACTGGCACGACCACGGCGTTTTGCTGTTTATTTAGGTGTTTTCCCCGCCCCAGCTGGAAGTCTGCACGGGCAAGGCTTGCTGGCTGTGGCTTGTTCCTGCCTGCCCTCCTCCTTGTGCTGGGCCGCTGCGGGGATGGTCACATGCTGGAAGCGGATCAGGGAGCCAAGAGGCTGAGGCTTTTTAACCTGTGCTCATGACAATAGCAATGCCTAACAGAAGTCCGGTTTTAAGGCGTTTGGCTTTTGGCAGCTGTGGTTTTGGCTCAGTTAAATGAAACCTGTATTTTCTCTGGTTAGAACACTTGAAAGATTTTTCTTAATGTTAGATTGACTGCATGGGATCATTATTTCCCATGCTTTAATTCCCCTCCTCCCCATGCTGTCTGTAATAATATCTATGCAAGGAGTTTATCATCCAGTGCTTCCTAGCACTAGCTGTGTTTCAGGATGGAAAGATGAACTATAGTCCGTCTTGCAGAGAGTAGCATGGTCAATGTGTTCTGATAAAGCTTTTTCTGTGAAGGAGTGCCCTGATCTGTCATGTTATTGCAGAAATGGTGAGTTCATTTGTTCCCATGAGATGAATGATGTTGTCCTAAGGAGAATTGTTATCTTTGTGGCAATGTGAACTGTTAGCCCTACCATGAGTTTTGTGATTGTAGAAACATTGAATGGTTTGGGGTTGGAAGGGTCTTTAAAGATCTAGTGCCAACCCCTCCTGGCATGGGCAGGGACACCTTCCACTAGACCAGGTTGCTCAAAGCTCCATCCAGCCTGGCCTTGAACACTTCTAGGAATGGGGCATCCATAGCTTCACAAGAGGAGTGCCATTTGTAAGCATCTAGGCCTGCAGTTGGCAGTTAAATGCCACCCTGAAACCTGATCCTGTCAGATCTCAGGAGCTAAGCAGGGTCAGGCCCGGTTAGGACTTAGATGGGAGACCTCCTGGGAATACCGGGTGCTGTAGGTTCTAGTCCTGAGGACTTCTCTGTCACTGTCCAAGCTTGCTTGGCCATGGCAGATGAACCTTAGGAGTTAAAGGGTGGAGCCAGTTCTGTGCACACTGTGCCTCACCTAAAAAATCCACAGCACAGGCTCAAAGGGCACACCCACGTGGGGAGAGCCCTTCCCAAATCTTCATTTGCGAAGCCTGGCCATGATGATGGTGAGGTCTGCAGTAAAACATCATCTTACCAGCCAGGTGTTTCGGCACGAGTCATTTACAGTCAAATAATGGCTAATTAAAGGGTATCAAATAGGTGCGGAAGGTCTGTCCACACTCCTCTGTGGTAGGGCAAGTGTAGTGTTTGTGGTTTAAAATAAAACTGATTGTTGTCTGAAATAACCCTTGATGACTAGTTCCTTTGCTGTAGGCAGATGTCTGTAGGTGGTGTAACACCGGGGGCCAATCTGCATTATCCTCATTAACATGAAGTACAAACCTGTGTCTAATTCCAAAACTTGTTTATCCCTCTCTTCTTGGACTAGTGTCTACAAGAATGCTGTGCCTCATTTGTCTTGAGGCTTATGCTGCTTCCTCCCATGGCAAAGAGAAGTAATCAGTTTAAAAACAGTAAATAGCCCAGTGAATCCTGGCATGTCTCTGAGTAGTCAGAAATCTGGAGTGGGATGGGGTCTGTCCTTGTTATGTTGTTCTGGGCTGTGGTTAGTATCACTCAGGAGAAGAGCAGTCAAAACTTGAGTGAAAATCTTGAGTTACTTTATCATTTGAAGCAAGCAAGTCATAGCTTGGGACATGACAGGGTGCTAAGCAGGAAAATTAGAACACTTTTGCCATTCATAGTGGCTGTGTATGTTCCACTTAAGATTTATGGGATTACTGTGTCCTGGCCTGGAAGGAGCAGAGATAGTACTGGGGCAAGTTCCCTCTGCCCATATTTAGTTTTATCTTCTACTTAGTAGAAGGTACTTCTGAAAACTTATGTAGCCAAAATATCTGAGCTTAATGTGAAGCCAAAAACCTAGTACTTGGCACCAACATGACAAGTAAGGGCTGCAGAGAATGTCTTGCTGAGCACTTGATAGCATCATCTTCCCTCTGTGAACTAGTTTCCTTCTTGCCTGAGTTCAGTTCAGGCTGACGCTGCAGCCATTTAGACATGTTAGCAGTGTCCGTGACTGAATCACTCAAAACTTGTTACTGTTACATTGCAGCTTTTTTATTGCTTCTAACTAGTTGGACGGGAGTAAGAATAACAAGGAGTTTTGCAGTACCTGTATAAAGTATGTGAGAGAGACATTAATTGTCACTTTTTCTACTTTTTCATATAAATATGCTAATACTTATGGCATCTGTCAGGATTGATGCTCAGATACTGGTAATACACTTTAAAGCCTAAAGCTCCTGAAGACTCTGTTATACTGGGAGATAGCTTAATTTTGGATTCCTCAGGAACTGTGCTTTCTAAGATGAGATGAGAATTTACCTAGAATTTAAGAGCTTGTCTCATGATATTGACCTAGTGGGGTGGGTTACCCCCGAAGTTTGATTTGCTAACAGAAGATAGCTAAACCTTTGTACTTTACTTTTAGAGCATACCTGTTGCTATTCTTTGCCCTCTCCTTCTGTTCCAGGGTTCCTTGGAAATAACGCAGAGTTTGGAAGATGATCCTCTACTGGATGCACCACTCATTTCGTCTCATACATTGCATTCTCATCTGAGGCCAAGATTTCATGCTATCCCAGCAGTTCTCCTTGCCAATTTCCTGTTGCTAATACACGTAAGTTTAAGAAGCATGATTTCCTTAAGAAAACTTGCCATCTCTATTCTGAATTCTTACTATTCACCTGAGAGAATTCTCCACGTATTTGCATACATTGTTCTTCCAAAGCAGTGAATTTCCATTTGCCAATGAATTTCAATAACATATGTGTTACCAGATACTCACTGTCTTCTTGTTCTGTTTGTTTGTTGGTGCTAACATGCTGTGACAAATCTCGTTGGAAAGAGAAGCACTTTAAATAGTACTTTTTCTATACTGTTGGAAATGTACTTTAAAAATAATACTATTATAGAAGTGCTATACTAGTTTTAGAGAGCCAAGATAATTTTGATGCTATGCCTTTTGAGGCTGAATTTAATTTCAGAGAGGAGAAGGTATTTCTTATGGTAACTAAACAAAGTAAAGTTGAACTTATTCATTGGGTGTTGTATGGTAGTGGATGGAGCGATAAAGGAAACCAAATGTAACTTCCTGCTCTCGTGTCTGTAGGTTAAGGGCAAAAGGCATAGATACTGAACAGTATGCAGGCCTTTGAGGCTGGTAGACAGAAGTAGAGAGATGCCTGCCTAATAGTGAGTTTATCTTTGGTAAGCTGAAGAGGCTTATTGTTGCTTGTGTGTGGCAACCAAATGTGAAGAAGGAAGGCTGAAGAGCTCTGGTCCTAAGATCTAACTGAAGTGGTACTTGGATGGTGTAAGGACTTCAAGAGCACAGTTGCCGGTCTCAAACACTGCTAAGGCTGCAGAACGACTTTGCCATGAGATAAGCACAGAATGGAATAACAGGATGGTTCTTACTCTAGGCTTGGTGGAGATGAGATCTGGTTTGCACATCCTGAGTAATGCATCCAGACAAAACTTCCTACTGTAGCAAACAGTGTAAAGAAGCAACTTCTTGTACACATTAGCGGTCAAACAAAGATCACCCCAAGTTATGGAGCAGATGGCATCTGTCACCATCAAAGTCCCTCTGCCCCCTGAATATCCCTCCATGTATAGCTGGAACTTGGGCTGTAGGTTAAGCCACCATGATGGGAACTTGAGATAAGATAAAGGTGGTAGTATTGTCCAAGTGTTACCTCAGACCTGGGAGGAGGTTAACAAAATTGAGGGACAAGAATGTATTACTCTTTTCTATTTCTTTCTATCTCTCTACCTAAAATTTTATTTCTGGATAAAATACATCCTATTAATTTTGGCATACGGTCTCATTTTCACCTTAATTAGAGTTGGAGGCATCTCTCAATAATTGGATCTTAACACATGGCTCTTAGGGACATAGCCTACTGGTGGATTTGATGATCTTAAGGATCTTTTGCAACTTAAATGGTTCTATGATTCTATAATGCCACTGACCTGAAGGTAAAGCCAGAGAGTGCACAGGACATGTTTGTATGTGTTGCTAACTATTTTAGAACTTTGTTTAATCTCAAACAAAAAATGCTGTGCCCAGTGCTCGTCAAAACATACTCTCTGCCATACCTTTAGAAACACATACCAACCTCTAAGGTCTCTCTTTGGGCAGCTATATAAAGCTGTTCAATATGCTCTAGCCTTCTACTTTTAGGAGCAAGTGTTTTGTGGGCCTTGTAGTAGTATCAAGAAGTGCACCTCTCTCTGTCAAGTAGTTTTAAGAAAGACTTCTACTGTTCTCCCAAAATGCCCAGTGGAAACCATGTACCCAGCCTTCTTTTGTTCCCCTACCAGACAAAACTCTGGTGCTATCCCATTATGATGGCACTTGAAGTCTGGTGTTGCTAGTAGAGCAGTAAATATTTTTCCGCTTAGCCTTGGGGCTTTACTATCTGCTACCCTAACTGATGCAGCCAAATGTCAGGATCTTAGGAAACTCCTCGCTGTTCTGACCCTATCTCTTCCTCTCTCCTGAACATGGAGAGAAGTGTGGGGATGGGAAGAGGGAAAACTGCTGTAAACACACACTTTTCCAGGTAAAGTCTTGCTGCTGTTGCTGAACCTGCTGCAATGGCCAGTTGGTCCTTGGAGCAAAATGGAGGTGTTCTTTTCTTTTGGTGAAATATAGCATTATAATTGCCACCTAAAGTGGTACTGTCTCTCTCACTGAAAAAATGGATGGGGCAAACAAGCTTATTGGATTTCCTTCCCCTGTGCTTCTGCAAATGTGCATAAATCTTACAGAATGTGGAGATGCCAAGTTAAGTTCTGATGCACAGCCTGCCAAAGGGGCGAGTACTAGTGGGAAGTTAAGCCATCATAGTATTAAACAGTAGTAATGCTGTAATGACTCTCTAAAGAAATTATGTCACTTGGAATATTTCTTCTCCGCCCTCCTGTGTCAAGAAATGGAGTTAAGTAGCAAAATAGCTGCTTTGGTGCAGCTGCCTGGTTATACACAATTCTGGAGTGTGTGGTGGGGCTGGGTTTTTGAGAGCCTTTCCTTTTGCCAAGCTTTGCTTTTCTGCAGGCTTCTGGCTGCTATCAGGAGACTGGAGAGCAATGTGAAGTGTACAGGCTAGAAATAATTTCTTTATATTAACCCTGTCTTTCCTTAATCCCTTCTGTGTATGCACATACCCAAAATTGAACTTAGATACTGCTCTTTATAAGAATAACTTCTTGTATGTAAAAATCCACTGTGTGTATTGGACTGTCCTAAAATGTAAGCAAAGCATACTTAATAAATATGTCTCAATACCACCTACTTGTTTCCTTTGTATACACTATAGTGTATATAATATAGTGGATTAGTAGAAATGCATTGCTAGGTCATTCCTGCTTGCATCAGTTTAATGTAACCATTTTCTGTACTGAAATATATTCCTGACTCCTGGAGGGAGTAGAACTAAATGTGCTACTATTGTAAAATGGCAAACCAAACAGTCAATGGACCAAATACAAGATCTGAATTATTCTTAGTTTTGTAAGAAAAAGAAGTGATAAAATAACAAACGTTTTGTTGATAAACCTTCTTCTTATTTAACTACTTAAACTAGGTACTTAACCCATGTCAAGATAATTTGGTATTTAATTTACAGTTGAAGTAATGGTCCTGTGGATAATGTCATACACACTTCTGTTTTGGTTTGTTTGGGTTTTAATTCTTCCACCTTCTATCCTATCTGTTCCCTATAATGCCTCTTTTAGGTATTGATGATTGTGTGAAAATTATTTCCCCTTTTTCCTCCTTCCCCAACTCTGGCCACAACTGGAGGGAACTAAGGGCAGCTTCTATCAAAAATAATTTAGTGGTTCTGAAAAGTTAATTTCTGTCTAGAGTAATGCTGGAGAAAGTACTAAACTATGAAAAATAAGTTCAAGAGAGTGAAAAGGTCTAAAACTTCTTCGTGAAGGGAAGAGGAGGGCAGGCACTGATCTCTTCTCTGTGGTAACCAGTGACAGGACCCAAGGCAATGACCTAAAGTTGTGTCAGGGGAAGTTTAGGTTGGATATTAGAAAAAGATTCTTCATCCAGACAGTGGCTGGACACTGGAACAGGCTCCCCAGGGCTCCAGGTGGTCACAGCACCAAGTCTGACAGAGTTCAAGAAGCATTTGGACAATGCTCTCAGGCACATGGTGTGACTCTTGGGGATGGTCCTGGGCAGGGCCAGGAGTTGGGCTCGATAATCCTTGTGCATTCCTTCCAACTTGGTATATTCTGTGATCCTGTGAAAGGGACTGGTGGGATCTTAGACATTCATAGAATTAAGTATGGAAACAAAGGTAGCAAATGAAAATCAGGTACTTTCCTTCATCTTTGGGTCTGATTTGCTTTTTCTGTCAGTTATGAGATGCAGAGCATCTGACACTTTTTAAACCAAGTATTTCAGAGGTGTTAGACTTTTGGAAACTTGAGGGGTTTTTTTATTCTTTGTCTGTGGAAGCTCTTGTTTACTTTTGTAATGGTGGGAGTTGTTTTTCTTTACAGTTCTGTTTTGAAAACATTGCTGTTCTGTAGACTGAACCAGGATTAGAAAGTATAATATTTTTGTGTTCACTAAAAAAACACACTAGAGAAAATATTTTCTATGACAAAAACATTCTGTAGGTATTAAGAAGGCCCTATGTGTGTATATGTACCACTGGTAATGTACTTTGCTTTTTAGTTGGTCAAAAGATTGCTGATGCTTACTGCTGATGCTGAAAATTTGGAGAGAAGTCTAGAAGACAGGAAAAGTTATGGCATAATGACACTAGTCTGAAAGGATAAGTATATATACAATCTGACTGTCAATGTGTCTGGTTATTCTGACATAAGTAAAAAAAGAAAATGAAAAAATCTGATGGCAAATATACTAAAGTATGATTACTACCTGGTGAAGATGCCTACCCAATGGTAGTAATTCACTTTTTAAATTCCTATGATGATTCACTTTTCTAATGTCATAACCTGGATATGACATTCAATGGCTGTAGTAAAGGGTTGATTTTCACTTGGCTTCTGTCAATTTAAAGAAACTCAGACTGTACCAATAAGATGGGAGGCTGTCCCACAGAGCAGCATTAAGTGTAATTGAATGAATCTAAAAAGATGTGATTTCTCTTTTGAGGAGTATAAATCAAGTACCCTTTAAAAAGACATGATAGAGAGGGTCCAGAAATCAAATAAATTCACTATGAAGGAAAGACTTGGGGAACAGTGAAACTGATTTAGCAGAAATTATGGGAAGAATGATGATTATCAGCTCTATTCTACTGGAGAAATGTTGCCCTCCTTGGAAGGCTATCTTACTATTTAGCTAGTTCAGTCATCAGTATGTTCCCAGAAAGACATATAGTAGTCATAGCAAGTGTCTAATGTTTTATATGTTATCTCAACTCTAATAAAATCAATTCAGAAAGTAATGAATAAACTATATAAGCTTATAAGCTTATATATATATAAATGTTGACTTAAAGGTTTTATCTCTCTTTCTTTCTCTTCCAGGTTGCTTTTGTTGTTCTAGCATTTTTAGCAGCTATGTTTTGTTCTTACCCCAATCCAAACCAGGATAAGTGCCCTGGAAACTACACTCACCCACTTAAAGTGCAGACAGTCATAATAATTGCAAAAATCATTCTGTGGATTCTGCATGTGTTCTTTGAACGATATGTTCAGCACCACCACAGTCAAGTCAGAGGAAGAGGTTACTTCTCAATATACCGCTCAACAAAGCATCTAAAAAGGTTTCCACTGCTGATACACTCCACAGGTGAAATGAACTTGTTTTTTCTTCTAAAGCTTTAAACTGTGATGCAATAAAAGACTGAACAGTTTATATATATTGTATATTATGTATTACGAACTTCTAAAAACCTGCCTACAGGCACTTGACAATTATATTTTAGTCAGATGAAGCTCCTGACTGATCTTTCTGTCCTGCCAGATGCACATTGTAAAGAACTCTTTGTAGTGGAAAAATGCTCATGAGTGTGAGGTTGAGTAAAACATTTAGTCATTAGTATTTAGTCTTTAGCCATAAAATATTCAGCCAGCAAGGTCTGTGTTTGACTGCTAGTGATCTTGATTTGCATATTCATTTGTCTATTTGGACATGTGGTAAGAGTGCTAGTCCTTCCAGGAAGTGTGCTGCTCTTCTCATTTCAAGCTCAGCAATTGAAATAGAAACAGATGAATTGCCTGTTGCTCAAGAGCTGTCTGAAATCAATAAAATAAGCAATTTTTGCATCTTGAGTAGGGCTGTGTGTGGCATTCAGCTCTGTTTCTGACTGCTTTTTTCTACTTTCTATAGACGAAAGGTGGCGCATGGAAGTGATTTAACTATATATTCTAAGTTGCATCACGGTCCATTGGAGCTGAAAAGTATTGGGGAAATTAGCTGGCATACCCTTTCTAGAAACTACTTGAACAAATCTAAAACCCATCTAATTTGGGGGAATTTTTCACACAAATAGCAGTGGAAAAGGGAACAGTGATGGCTTTTACAGTATTTTTGCCTCTTACAGTCCCACCTTCCTTCTGTAAGATTTCTGAGTAACTGGAGTAGATTATTCTTTTTCACCAGAATTGCTAAGTTAAACGGTCCTGTTCTAAATAAAAACCAAGCTTTTTTTCCCACACAGTTGCTAAAAGAGCTAGTCAGCTTGATGAATGTGCAAAACTTCAGGCTCTGGCCACTAGATAGAGCTCTGAAGATGAAGAATTGTTTGGAGTGCAATGACAAAATTGGGCTACAGCAGGGTAATGATATGAAAGAGCTGTTTCTGCCTATTGCAGTGTAATTCAGAATACTTAGCCCTGTTTTCAGTTTTAGATGGAGTCCACTTCTCCCCCACTAGACAAACTCTGGGCAAGTGTGAATGTTCAGGTGCAATCTGGCGTGTGCAGTGGAATTTTGGTTATATCTGTGTAGCTTTCTACCTAGTAATCACTGCTGATACCACTGCCATCCTGACAGTTCAGTTGCCTGATGCAGTATGAAAGAGAACGGTACAGTCCTAGCTACATTAATGGTCTTTATTCAGACACTGGTTACAGCATTTCTACAGGAAGAAAGAGAACACTTCACACTCAGAATCAGAAAAGAGGGTGTGTAAAGAATGAAAAGTGCTTTTTTAGGTCTGTAACTATTTTTTCTCCTTGATTAATTGCACTCATTTTAATTCAACTTTCAGTGACTTGCAAGTAATAAGATAATAGCTAGGCAGGTGGAAGCCTATGCAAGTATCTCTCTGTGAAAGGAAGGTGGTTAGGTTTTTTTGTTCTGTTAGCCTCATTTAAATATGCTTCAAGTCCACCACTTGAAGGAAAACACTCTCATTTTCAGTTGACTGATGTGACCTCTTAAGAATTGAAAGAATGGGTAAAGTGCATAACAGCAACAAAGCTAGAAACTGTTTAAGCCGATGTATACATGTTAGGTACTTCTAGTGTGTTTCTTGTTTTTTAAGTCAGAAGAATCTATAGGAAAACTCATCATTCTCTACCATTACAGTCAAATACAGAAGTGAAACCTCATTTTGCTCCCAGCAGTTTTAAGCTTGCATCACCTGTGTTAAGGAAATTGGCTTGAAAGGGCAAGTATGGTATGAAATGGAAAAACAGTACTGAAATGTTGCGGCCTAATGCAGATACTGGGGATGAGAAAGTACTAAGTAATTTTCAATAGCTAATAAAATTGTAACACCTGTAAAATATAACATTTGCTTTCTAGGTAATACAGCCCTGCTCTTGATTCTGTCAGTGCAGCATTCCTTTCCTGACCACAGTAAAGTGTACCTGTATCTTATCCTGGGAGTCCTGGGCCTGGAGCTGATTAGCTCCCTGACATGCTTAGCGATTTACACAGGTGAGAGGCAAGTTTTGCTTTCTTGAGTGAGACTTACTATAGCTGGTACTCAACTGTTATGTTTGCCCCCACAGTAGTTAAGTTGGGGTACCCTAAGACATTTAACTGCCATTATAAATACAGAATGATGGTGTGCTTGTAAAACTAAGGCAAATTCAAAACAAATGGGAAGGTTGTCAGGCTTGATTTGGTTCCAAATGCTGCTAAATGAAAGCTCCATGTTATCTCAAAGCTGTTAGTACAGTGAAGTGGCAATAAATGGCTAATTGTTTCAAACAGTCCTGTGAACAGGTTTGTCTGTTTATCAATGTTTCTGAAATGCAGGCATAAAAGCTGTGAAGCAGTAAGAGCAGCTGGCTTTGTCAGAATTGCTTCTGGGATTTACATGTGGGACTTGCATACCTGATAGTGTGATTATGCCTTATCCAGCCTCTTCCTCTTTCTCTGGTTCCATCCCAAAGGCTTCAGTTTCTATTCATCACTAAAATGGAAAATTCTTTCAAACGAATGTTTAAAAAAATATAGCTGTGGAAAGCTGTGATTGTAATAAAATAAGACTGAGACTTGCTTTGTGCTAACACTCCAAACCTAACACCTAAAACCTACACCAAACCTAAAGCAAGTAACCTTACAAACCAACAAAGACTTGAATAATGTCTTTCCATTAAACCATTGCAAAACTATCTGAAATGTTGGTAAATCAATGCTTGAAAGAGAACTTCAGTATGTTCATGGTAGTGTAAGAGCACACAGAGAAACACTGCTGAGTAGCTTGCTCATCTAGGAAATAAAATCTGTTCTTGACTCTCCTGCAACAGCAACAAAAATGCACCAGGAATGAAGGTCCCAGCTCTGAACTATGTCCTCCTCTTACAGCTGTGCAGAGGCCTGAATGCTCTAGGCTTGTCAGGCTTTCCCCTGAATGGGCCAGCATGGCTAAAGTAGACTAATGTCCCTGGAGGAATAAAGGCAAGGATTAGACAACAGAAGCATGGCAGTCCTAGAAAACTATTCCAAGAATGCTGGAGATCATCCCTTCTTTGCATACGCATACTTACTTTCCTGGGAAACTCAGGAAATAAGAGATAAAATTGTAAAACTTTAATAGAACATCAGGAATTCCAGTGCAATGCTATTTCTAGCCCTGAGGCCTCCTGGAGCTCAAAGAGCTACATTGTGTGTATCTTACCTTGGCTGAAAAGGATAAGAAAGTGCTAGAAAGTTATCCTTCACAGCAGTAAAATCTGAGCCTGGACTGCTGTAAGAACTCTTAAACTATCTGTATATTTGTCACCAAAGAGTCTTGTTTCCTAATTTGTACTCTACCAGTTCCTGTGATCCTCAAATTCATTAACCAACGTATACAAGGAAGTTGTGGGGTGCATTGTTTTGCTTTTTAGCTGAAGGAGGCTTGAAGGGTCCAGTGAATCCTGAAACGAAGGTGAAGAAGGGGCAGAGCTGCATTGCTGGGAAGGACAAAGGCACTGTCTTTTAGCAACAGCTACCTTATCTCCTGAACAGTGCCAAAACAACAGTCTAAGATTCATTCTCTAAAGCTTGGTGTATAAAGCTAGGGTTAATTTTTGTGTAATTTAACACTTACCTCAAGCTGAGGAATATCTACAGTCACCCTAGGATGCCTTTTCCAGTGGATAATGTAACTTGGGTTTTTTTTGTTTTCCATCGCAATGCTTGAGGTAAGCTAAGCTTATCTGCCTTTTATGTAGTGGTGGTTTTTAAGGTTTTAATATCAAACTAAAGCTGTACTGAAGCAAAAGAAATGTTTGGCCAATTTTGAAAATACCCTGAGAATCTGTAGTAGTAGTGACATTCAGATGGGTTTTTTCCTCTTTCGAGCAGAGCAGATTATGTGATTAGATGGAAGTCTGAAGTTTTTTTAGTAGGACAGTTTTAAGTGCAGCCCTCTGCTTACGTTTAGGTTTCCCCTCTTCAAGGCAAGCACTTAGCAGATACCACTTACTATTAAGATAGTATCGGCTAATGTAGCTGAGCAACAATGGGGAGATAAGGTAAATTTACACTAAAAACTAATGATCCACCCATTTTTTGTGTTAGGTAGAACTAGTCCATACGTTGTTTCTTCACAGTGAAATAATTATTTGCTGACTAGGAGAATGAGACATAAATGCTTATCTGCACAAGGTTCATGTACCTGCCTTACTTTCTTTTAAATATTACTGTCTCACAAATCAGGAATACCTAATTGTAATTCTAGGTATTTCCTCTTGCTTGTTGGGGCTATTGTAGGAATTATATGATATCCAATGTCCTGTGTACTGCCTTTCTTAAAAATTATCTCTTTGCAGCAGTGTGTGTGTATAGCGCTGTAGGATGCAGAGGCAGGCACTCAGAAATCTACAAGGAATTGCTGTGATTGACCTATAACAGACTTGACATATAAATTGCTCAAGTAAGGTAAAAGTGCACAGAATGAAGTATGATACAGACAGCTCTAAATATCAGCTTACTATTCTGAGTTTTTTACTGCTAGGATAGGGAGTCAAGCTTTCAAAGATTTACTAAATATATGCATTTAATTACTTTCTCACATACTTCTAATATCACTTGAATAAAAGACCAACATTCCCACAAACAACACATGTTGAGAATTCCACATCCATTCCTTTGTGGTTTTATTTGTAGAGAAATGCCATCATAGAAATAACTAACCTTTGAGCCTAACTCGTAGTTAACCTCTGGAGGGCCTTAGCATTGTTTTAGCAGGGTGGCCTGTAGTAAACCCCGTCATAGTACTGACTTGTAAGGACAGTCCTCCTCTGCTGCAGTAGTGTGGATTTCTCACAGAGCTGGACTGTAATGTTTTTAGTGGCATTAGATATATTGCTTCACAAGCGGCCCTAACTGCAGGGTCTTGAAAGCATGCTCTGGATATTTTGATATTTTCTCTGAATAAGGGTCTGATATTGAATGGTTTTAAATATTTTCAGCTTGCTCTCTAAAATCATGCAGAGCGTGCCTTCAACTTTTCCCACCCATCCCCATTCCACATCTGTTAAATTTAGTCTTAAATTTTGTTCACAGGTGCCCAGGAGTAACTTACGGTTTTGCTAGCCAACGCTGCAAGGTTTACAATGAGGAGCTGGTCATAGAGCTACTCTGGTTTGAATACTTGATGACTTTCAGTAGCAAGTCTGCCCTAGTTTGAGCAGACAGATGAGCTGCTGTTTCATTGCAGGTTGTCTAGTTAAACCACTATTTATTGAAGAGCTTAAGCCAGAAGTTCTGACCTAGGTACAAGTAACAAAACTTCTTAGAGTGTTTTTATGGTGTATTGCTTAATTTATGGCCTGAATTTGGAGGCTGAATCTCAGTACTTTCTAAAAGGCAAATAAGGTTTCACTCTTTTAGGTAATAGATTAAACTTTGCAGATGTTAAGTAGTATGTTCAAGCTTCCCCATTCAGGTCTTCACTGGGGTCTTTTAAGCAGCAGGACTGAGGAGAATAAAAAAGCAAACCAACAATTAAACCAGCTCAGCAAACTATCACTAACTTACAATCAAAGCCATTCCACAGATGAGTAGAAATAGATTCTGCTTTTGCTTTCTCTCTTCCTCACTGCGCGAATTCCTTTATTATCTTTCCATCTCCTACCCTAAGGTAATCTTAGAATCATCTGTTACAGATTTTTATAACTTAAAATCTAGTGATAAAGATTTTTTTTCTTGGTTGCTTTCCAACTAATTTGTACAGCTTTGTTGCAGTGAAAATAAGCAACTTCAATCGTGCCAAGCCAAGACCTGACATAATTGAAGAAGAAAAGATGTATGCCTACCCTAGTCATATTACCTCAGAAATTGGATTCAGGTAAGATTTTCTCTATTAATTTTGTGCCGTGTTCAGACGTGGTATATAGGTAACATTAATGTGATTGCATTACTTCCTGTAGGGTTACATGGAATCTTAAATCTCTCAACTAAGCCAGAGGTGGGAGTAACAGTTCTGAAGGAAACTGTATGCTTGAGGCTGCCATTTTGGATACACAGATGAGATGCAGCATAGTCTTGTACTTTCTATGTAGTAATGTCAATTTACTAGGATATAGAAATCCTCAAACATAAGGATGGAGGTGATTTGACTATTTAGGGCTGGTTGCATGAATCTTTAAAAACTGTGCTTTATCTCATTTAGTTAATTTCATATAGGAGTTTGAGGGAAGATACTGGTGTCTTACAGTCTTTGACTTAAAGTATGCCTGCAGAAGCCTAACTGCTTCAACCAGTTTTTTTCAGGGAAGGAAGTATATTGTGGTCAGTAAATAGACAAAGAAGAAAACTTTGCAGCTCTGTTCTGTGCCAGCAGTTGGACATGAGATTCTAGCAATGGATTTGGAATGTATTTTGAATTTGGGAAGGAATTTTAAAGGTGCAGAGGGCACGTAAGGTCACGGTGAGATAGAGAATCTATCCAACAGTAACTGAAGCTGTCCTTAGCACTGAGACATATTTTTTGTTTGTAATTTGTGTACCTTTCAAACTGCTTAAACGTCTTCCAGTTGCTGAAATCAGTCTGGTATGACTTAAGAAAAACTGGTAATTAAAATTAACATGGATTTCCATATAAGAATTTAATTAGGAATTTTCTAATATACTATGACTTGCTTCTGTGTGTGGTGCTTTGGTGAAAAGCTGAAGTGCAGAGATGACTAATACTTTGGCATTTCCCCTAGTGTCAAATGCAGCATGCATATGCTTTTATGAAACTTGGAAGTAGATGTCCAGGATACAGGAAGGATTTAGGGTTGTCTTGAATTTTGATACCATGTCTGACTTCCATTTTGATATAAACATCATGGTGATTGCATGGTGGATCTCATTGCTTTCTCATTCAGCTTCTCCCCTGAGACATTCTCAAGTGCCCAGGGAATGAGTCTGCAACAATGACCAGCTGAGGAAAAGACTCTGATTATTTTTGATTAAAGAGTGCAAACTTCCTGTGAGAACTGATTGAAAAAAATGTTATTTTAATTTAGCTCCATACAACTCTGACTCTCTTTCCCTTGAGAGTTAAGGTCTATTGAAAAGTGAATCCTGTCAGCCCTTCAGTTGACCTTGTTTGAAGAATGTTTTTTGAATATCATGACCTCTGCAACCTAAGCTACTACCAAGACATCTTCTGGAGCTCTAAGTTGGTAGTCTGTATTACTGGTTAAGGTTGCAGCCTTTCTGTTTACAAAACTTGTGTTCTTTATTTTTTCCAGTTTAACTACAGTAGGTTTTTAATTTGATCTAAGCTTTTATCCACTCTAGGTATCTTCCTCAGCACTTTCTAGAACTATGAAAAGAGTATTGTTCCTCCACAAAATGCTGTAAGGCTGGGGACCAACTTTTTAAGATCTAAGATGTTCACAAGTGTACTAAGAAGGCAGATTTCCAAGTCAGCTAGGAAGAAATAATGTGTAGGGGAAGAGTAGAATACACTCAGGCATTGCTGTATTCTTAAAAATTCCTAATTAGGTTTGGTTTGATTAAAAAAATCTGTATTTTTATAGACTTTTTTGCTCAATTAACTTGGCCTTACTTAAATGTTGCAATGGTACTATCCAAATTAAAATAAGGGATATCTGAAAGCTGGTGTGGTAGCTTTGGCTTTAGTTTTAGCTAGGCCTTAGCTTAGTAGGCCCTGAAAATGCTATGTAGATTAGTGGGGACAAGCATCACTTGACTTAAGCAACCAAAGAGGTATTTCATATCTGGCGTCACAGCAAGTATAAAAACAAGTGTAGGAGAGACTTTAGCCAGTCCCCTTTGTGGCTGACACTGAGTGAACATGTTACCACCATACTGGTAGTGTTGGGCCTGGCCACCACTTCACAGCTGTTTAGTTTGGGAAGGAAACATTTTTTTTTTGTCATTGGTTTTTCACCTTTCTTGCTGGGTGTCCTTTGGGGGGAGTCTGCTGGGGTGTTTTTGTGGGCTGAGGTGGTGGCGGTCTGTGTTTTATGAGTGAGTGACTTGGTGGTTGTTGTTTTTTCCACATTTATCTATATATGTGTTGTAGCATATTCTGTTTTTCGTTATCTCTCTTTTGTATAAAAATAAGAAACTTCCCCTTTGGGGTTTTGGGTTTTTTTCCCTCCTCTTTGTTTTTTGTTCCTCTCCCTCCTTTTCCTTTGGTGAGGCAGGGGGTGGATTATCTCTCTCTGTGTTGGGCAGTTGTCATTTTGCCAGCTCCACCTAACACAGCTGGATATATTTTAAAGGAAAGGGTAGCTGTACACAAGGTTGTAGATCTGAAATAGCACAACTTTTGGTACTGATGCTCTTATGGTGGGTGATATATCACTGGATATGGTAGCATGTCATATATGTTACTTCAGGTTAATCAAGAGATTTGTCTTAAACAGCTTATGATTCTCCACAACTGAACAATAATACTATGCCTGCTCAAAATACGCTTCCCAATGTATGTGGGAAAGGTTCCATGATGCTTAGGACAACTCCAGCATGTTGTCTGTCTCAGTTTCTTAAACAGTAAGAATCCTCACTCTGTAACTATCTAGCAGGAAATATGGAACTTGATTATGTATACACAGCATGAAGTTTAGCCAGACTTTCTCCTCTTGCCTTCTCATACAAAATGAAGGTTAAACATGAAGGTGTTGTAGATTGCCTCTTCCCTCAAAAGTTAGTTGATCTTGGCACAAGTAAAATGGAAAGAAACATCTTGTTAAAGTATGTGTTAATTAGTTCTGACATTTCACATGATAGAAAGCTGCTTTGACTTATTGAAACCCATATTCACTTTTATTACTTCAAGGGAAAATTCAAGTTTAGAAGAGATAGTTGAGAAGCAAGGAGATGTAATAGAGTATCTTCAGCGACACAATGCACTGCTCAGCAAGAGACTGTTGGCACTAACATCTCAGCAAATCAAAACTTAACAGCATTTGGAAAACTGCTGCTGGAGCTCTCGAGGGAACATAAGGTAATGTAATATCCAGACTGATTGGTACAGATGGCTCTTCGTCAGTGGTCTTTCACGTTTTGAAATAGAAGTTCACCTGGAAGGATAAGCTCTGCATACACTATAATCCTGTTACAACTGGATGCTCTCCTTTCAAACTATCACTTCTGGAAAAAAGCTCTGCAGCTTCAACAGTTTTTAATTCCTCTTAAGTTAAAGCTGGATCTGAGTTAATGGTTGAACGTTGCTCAGTTGTTGCTATTATTTTGTATGGCTGTAACCTTTAAGCTTCAAGCTACCAAAATATTTTACATTTCTAGAACACAAATTTGTTCTCCTGAAAAATCCGACTTTGCAAGGGATATCTTTTCCAGCTTCTATTACTGAAGCTGGGACTAGATGTATTCTGTTACTGATACACATTACTTCCATTGATACAGGTGGTGTACTTCACTAATATGGTACAGATACTTTTTTCCTAGATCTGTCTCCTTTTCTCCTTTGCCAAGAAAGTGAGGAAATTTGGTATCCAATTTAGAATTTTAACAAAGTAGTAAGTGCCCTAAAACTGCAAATCTTGCATGTAAGTGTGTGGTACAAAACAATGTCATGATAAGCAATCTGAGCAGTTGTTCAGAATTCTGGCTTTAAAACTCTAAGGGGGATCTTCAGGGCTGATGACTTTCCCATTACGAGGAGTTTGTATCAGCTAATAAGATTCTTCTCTGCTGACTGAACTAACTTTAATACAAAAATACTTAAGAGTACTTTTCCATTGACCTAGCAACGATTTGTGGTGAATAGGTTTAATGATTCTGTCAAAGATGCCTAAGTTAACACATACTTGCTCTATACTTTGGCTCCTAAAAAAACTCCAGCATCTTAATTCAAAAGCTAACATGATATATGTGGGGAGGTGAAAAGCAGCACAAGACAGGTCTTTTAGAACTTGAAAAAACAAGAATTTTTGGTTTTAATTTATGGTGAATAAAGGCTGGTGAAAGAAACATTTTGTCCTGAGTACTACTTTGTCTACCAATGTAGACCAAGAATTTTAGAAGTCAATACCTCTGTGGGGATAGGGTAATCACTAATCAAAACTGGGAAGAAGACTCTCTTGAGGAGTGGTCTTATAGTTGAATATAGGAAAAGAAAATTAATTCATCCTACTTTAGTCTTGGGGTACAACTTCAGAAATAACTAAACTGTCTAGTGTGCAACAATTCTTGGTCTTGTCTCATTCAAAGGAAAACAATAAATGGTGGAGGTTTTGCTGCTCTCCAACACTAGATTGTTCTCCTTAACTGTTGTTTTTTGAACATGCAGCCAAGATTTTATAGTATACATGTAAGGAATAAAAATGTTTGGTTTTAGAACTCGGGTTTTGATGTGATTGTGTTTATCAATTTATATAATTTGTATTAAAAGCAGTAAAATCTGACTGTGAAGTTCATGCACAATAAATGCAACCAAGGAAGAGTGTGAATTCTGTCATTTCTAAGCTCATGTACATCTGGTTCCAACAGGCCATCTGTGCAGACTTTTCTGTTAACACTGAAGTAACACAGCAGTGTGGACACTTAAAACTATCCAAACTACCCAAACAAGGATAGCTGTGCACTTGTTTTGAAGCCTTGCATTTAGTTTTATTCTTTTTCCTGGGTCATGGTTTTTTCCATCATGCTTCAGATTTTTCCCTTCTACTTATGTTTTTCTCCAACATAGGCTACACAGTGTAGTGGAACAACTTCACTGTATTTTGAGGTCATTGCTCAAATCTTCCTCCTCTCTTCCTTGACTGCTTAAGGTAAAACTTGGATTAACCAGTCGTGTTGTGCTCTGTGGAACATGGTAGCTGGAAAGCAAAATGTAGGTTGCTGTGTGTAAACATCTTCTGCCCTTTAATTGTTGCTTTTCATAAGTACATAAATGATAACTCTTAACAACCACCCACCTCTTGTGCCAATTTTATATCTTTATCGTAACCCCAACAGTGTCTTGTTGTCTTAGTATCTTTAAGCTTTTTCTTTGATGTGGGGGGAAAAGGCTCTTCACATTTGTGTGGGCTCCAAATAGAGCTGGTGCTCTTTACTGCTTCCCCTGACCACTTCTGTACTGTGGTCCTGGTAGAGCTACAGGGAGTTGTAAAGTAGGAGCTACTGGAGCAGGGCAAGGACTACTTGCACAGATGTGTTTGTGCATCAGCCCCAAGGCCCTTGTCTGCACCTGTGCACCAGCTGGTCCAAGGCCAGCCTTTGCCCGGCTCAGAGACAGAAATGCTCCTCAGCCCCCTGGTCTTCACTGGCATTGCTGGGTGCTGCCTCCTCCCTGCCGCCACCATGCCCGTGGCTCAGCTTGCTGGCCTGCAAAAGAGGTCTGCAGAGCTGCTCAGGAAGACTGTGCACTCAGGTGCAACACGAAAGGGCTGCTGCTGTGCAAGGGAGCTGAAGCTCAGCTGTGACCTTGCTGTGTTGTCATGCTACAGTGCTGAAATTGAACAATGAGTCCTAATTGTTATGGTTATGTTGTGTCTTGCTTATCAGAAACCTCTGCTGGTGCAAGGTTAAGTGCTGGGTGGCCAGTGCTGTCTGAGCAGCTTCGGGGCAACTCTTGGTCCATATCACCACTGTTGCAGCCTGGAATGGCTGCAGTGTCAGTACCTGTTCGTGGACTGGATCTTAGTGCCTGAAGTAAAATCCACAGTGTGCTGCACTCACAGCTGTGAAGCATTAGGTCCAAGTTTCAGGTGTGGGGGGAAAGAAGTACCTTGAGAGCACAGTGTTTTGCATATGCTCCACTCACTGCAAAGCAGCGCTTTGCTAGCCACCACTGCTGCCCTTCTAAGGTGAGGTGTGGCAAACCTGCATGTAGGTGAGTAACTGAACAGCTGAAGCAATACTCTTTATGTAATTACAGCTGCTGAAATGCATCGGTATTTCTAGGTATGTGGTCTTGGTAAGATCTACTGGATTGCAACTGGGGCAGCAAGAAGATAATGAAAATGAAGGAATGCTTCCTATTATATGTTACGACTGTATGTTAAAATAAAAATTAAAATAATGTATTCTGTTTCTTATTATTTTTTTCTTATTGGGAAAAGAAGAAATGCGTAGGAAATATAAGGGATTTGGGGTTGCCTCAAAAATGTTCACATTGTGGGGTTTTAGTAATTTCTAGATGAAATGAACTGTGCTACATATTTTGTACAGATGAAAGAAGTGATAATCTCCTGTGAATGCACATCGTATGATGGAAAACCTCTCAGTTGGTGTTTCCGTTTTGTCTTTTTGGATAGCTCATATTGGATATTCTATATAAACACTTTAGTATTTCACTTCATGAGGGAAATCACAGATTGTAAAAAATTTTAACCAGATTTTCCTGCTTTAAGGTTCAATGGTATCACAGTTAAGCAGGCTAGTTCCACTGAAAGTGATTCTTAATCTAAAAAACAGTATTGCAATAAGGACCAAAGAGACTTGGCAGACAACAGTCTAACAGTTTACTCTCGAGAGAAGTGGAAAAGCATCTTCAGCTTTGGAAAGAGTTAGGCTTTTAGGCATTCTTTTAACTAAAGACACACATTGCTGTTTGTGCTGTTGGAGTGTTTCCTGCTTTGCACAAGTATTTTGCAGCTGATCACTAGCAAGAAGAAAAAGACCACTGGAGTAGTAAGAGATCAGTGTGCTAGTTGTATTTGTTTGATGATAGTCAAACATTTGAAACTTATTTACCATACTGATGTTTCTCCTGATTGATGTCACTATAAATCTTACGTGACCATTGGCTTTGTGTACAGACATTGAGATATTTATAGCATATGTATGTGGCGTATGGGAAATATTTCCAGTCTTTATTCTTCTATAATTTCCTTTTTTCCATATTGGCAAGGGAAGAGGTGAATTGTTTATTATCCTTTGGGAACATGCTAAACTGCTGTTTCTCACCAAAGTCTTGCATTTACCTCTATTTCCTGTTGACCTGCTGTTAGAGGACTTAATGAAATATACCTTCAAATAAAATTTTAATTTCTCCAGCATAACAACTACAAGACAAGGAGTTAATTCGAAGTTACAGAAACTCACATTTTGCTTTTCAGAATTTTGAGGTCTGAATCTACCTTGGGATCAGGTCATGATTGTTAGATTGCATCCATGCAAACATCATCAATTCAATTCCAATTTTCAATACACAGCAATTTGTACAAACTTCTTTAAGCATACACTTGTACATGCATATGGAGAGCTCAGTCAGTTTGGGTGTTGTAGCACTGTGTCCAAATGTTTCATGTTCATATATGTAAAAACTGTTCTCATGCAAAACTCTTTTTACCATGAGCCTTACATTGCACACATTAGATGAAAACGAAGCCAAAGGCAAATCCAGCTCATCTGAAAACAAAGTCCTTTTATGCTCCCACTGAAGTTAAGGCAACGTAGTGTTGTGCTGTAGTAGAATGCTACTACTCAGCTCTCTTAATTCTACTCTGCAAAGGCATCTAGCACTTAGAAATGCATTTACAGTATTCAGTCTTTAATGGGGGAAGTCACTGCACATTTTAGATTCTGCTACACTTAAGACTACTGCTAAGTTTGTTTTTGTCCTGAAAAAGGCCATTTTTTAAATTTATGAGAACATTCAGATTTCACTCTGAGAGATAATTAAAAATGTTGCTTATTCTAGGCTTCAAGACAGCACATAGTCTGGGTTTTGCTGTAATCCTAGTGTGGTATGTTGTCATGTTACAGCATGCTGTGATTATACCAACCAGTAGTTTTAAATTACTTCTTTCTACAGGATTTTTATCAGAATTTTGTATTTTTAGAAATGTCAGGACATTGTTTCCATGAATAACTGTAATTTATTTGTGTCAAAAATTGAGTAAGAAAAAAATTTTACACACTGATTCCATGTGAATCCACAGGGAGACTAGGCAAATTCTCCATTTCCTTTCCATTGTCTGTGACAGCTGAAGAATATAGATTTTGAGAAGTGTACAAAGTTTATTTAAAATGAGAGGTTATTTGAAACGCATGCTATCTTTTTACAAAATATACCATCAACCAACCAGTTGATAAACATATCTATCAAAGCTCACAATGCCTTTTTCAAGGAAGATTTTATGGTATCAGCATGTCTTTAAAGAACAGACATTTAGAATAATTTGTAGACTGGCAACAGGTTTCCTAGGGTGCTGTTTTATTTTTAGTTCTGTGAAGGAACTTGCATATATAGCTTTGTGATAGATACATTATGTTTTTCGTATAATTTTACCAAAGTTAATTGAATAATTATGGTTATATAAAATATTCAGTGCCACATTAGAGCCATATACTCATTTATAAGACACAACTGTTAAACAGCTACTCTTCACTTTTCTTGCTTTCTCACACTCTTTACATATACTTCTAAACAGAGATAGCCATTGATACATATGAAAGCCAAGTTAGATAAATAATTTAAAAAATATATGAGTGGTAGTAAGCCTTTTTGGAAAGCTGCTTTTTTTTTTTTTCAAGACTCCAAAAGTTTACCTGCAGGGCTGTTTTTTG
>VWZD01004419.1:214140-251523 GCA_013396695.1 Sakesphorus luctuosus
TCGAAAAGTTTTCCTGCAGGGCTTTTTTTTGGTCCAGACAAGTTTAACCATCTCTCTATGATGGTTTTCCACAACAGGATATGATGTTAATTTTTTTTCTTGTATACAAAGGAATTGTACTTTCTAAACAGTGTCTATATGTAATCCCCTATCTCTAAGAACTTGAAAACTTAGTTGAAACTCCTGTTAAGCTCTGGGAATATGAATTCAACTAAGTTTTGAAGTTCTTAGAGATAGGGGATTACATATAGACACTGATTAGAAAGTTTCAGCTATCCAGTTTTCTTGATTGCTGTTCTAGAAATTACGTTGCAAGAAGAAAATTCTAATACTGGATTTATACCATGACACTGTTGATATTTGCTCATCTTTATACATTTTATAAAAAATAATGACATTTCAAGTCTAGTACCATCTGCATATGTTTTATTTTAAGGTTTTAGTTGTGCTAATGAAAGGGCTACCACATTTTCCTTTATATGTACGTATGTAATTTCTGTGGATATAAAAAGGAGATGTGAAACATGTATTTTTAAGAACAAAAATCCAAATAAAAGCTCAATGTCTTGTTGACCTCCAGTGCTGAAAAGAACAGCCTGTTTTCTCTTTGAAGTTCTCATTCATTGTAATGCCATGTTCAAATATCCCATTCATTTAAATTACAGGAATAGGGTACTACACAGCGCTTAGGTTGATCAAACAAAGGTTTCTTTTCAATGGTCTATTTTTATGCTCTATTTATAATACTGCAGCGGGTATTTAAGGAAAACTACTGTTGAACAAACAGCTCTGTAGTACTCAATTTTCAAGTATGTTTTAACTGTCTGGTTTGGCATCCCGGTTTAAGAGAACAAATGATAGGCCTTGCAGTAACAGCTCATTAGACAGAAGGATGGGCTTGACCTTAAGGCCTGACTTGAGAGATCTGAGTTATCAGTTTTGCATGACCCTTGGCTAATCTCTTATCTCTGTGTGCTTCGATCCTGTATCTGTAGAATGAGAGATAATACTCTCTTTGCTTTCTTATATTGCCAACTCTCCCTATGCAAAGCCGGTAGAACCACTTGTGTGATGTTGACTTTGGTGCTATTACAGTAATGCAGTCTATGTTATTATTAAGGTAATGCCATAATTATGTAATGTTAGGTATTAAAAACATATGTATATATTATTAATATATAAAAATATAAACAGAAAATAGATTTTCATAGTTCTATGCTGGAGTCTGACATTATTTCACCCTAAATACTGCCCTATATACATCCTGAATTGAGTAGTCAACAGCACATCCAATTTCACTCAGTCTGAACATTACATACCATTAAGAGACCCCTTGGATGGTTCTGTTCTTCATAATGCCACTGGAAATCCAGCTCAAGTACCTGATGTTTGATTTGATCTTTAACTTGCACTGGTCATTAGGAGACCCAAAGAATTTACACCACCGATTCAACCAGGTAAGTTTCATGTACGTCTCCCACCATCACCTTTCCCCTGCCTCCACTTCCTAAGGTGTGAGACAGAGGCCTCTATTCCAGGTCCAGCAGAATGTGGCAGACAGGACTGCTGAAGACTGTGGTGGCTGTCAGCTCAAGTGTTGTCGATCTGGATTTTTGACTAATTTAAGTTCTCCATCGGTTTAATGTTGCTCCATTAAAACACTGAAAAACCCATTATGAAATTGCTGAGGGGAAAAAAGGAGAGAAATAGCAATTAATGAGAGATTGACTAGTCTAAATTAGTCTTATACAAAACAGAATATGTTATTTATGAAACACACGGATGAAATTCGGAGTAATCTTTCTCAACTTGAAAATTTCAGCTACAAAGTTTAATGGAAAAAACAAACAACCACAAACAAAACCCAAGAAGGCTCCTAATATAAAATTTTCTTTTATTTTTTTTTTGTCCTGTGTTTTGTCTATGCAACTGACAAAAAATCAAGTCCAATCCTCTCCTCATTTCAAATGTTGTGAGGGGCTGCTAGGCTCATCCTAGTTTCCAACCACTACTTGAAATTCAGGCTTAAGGATCCATCCTGTTTACATCTGCAAATAGCTTTATCCATAAGTACAACTCCACTGAGATCAATAAGATTACTCAAGTGAGTCAAGTTACGCAGGTATGTACATATTTACTGAATTACAACTAGAAGTGGAAGGGAATGTAGGTGGTAAATCCTACTTAAAATAAAGGAGCTGAGCACCTGATGACTCGAGAGTTAGTTCAGGTGCCTGACACCTCTTACTCCCTTGTCAAGCTTTACTGAGTTCTAAACAGGTTTATAAAGCAGAAGCATCTTTAGCTAAATATCTACAAAATGTATTATGAATTAGCAAGTACACTGTTTAGATTTGTTACTGACTTGTTAAAACAAGTCAGATCACCACAGAAAAGGAGATAACACTGAAAATACCTTTTATCTTGATGTTCTGTAAGGAAAGTAGTTCCAGTGTGCAAGTGCATGTGTATAATTCAGCTACTACAGTCTCAGGCAAAATGCATTCATTATATGCAGTTTCAGAGCACATTAGAAAAAATGAATATGCTTTCTGCACAGTCTCCAGATATGGATGCTGAAAAGGGGGTTATATTTACTTTTCTTAGGAGGTGAAGCAAATAATTCAAAATCAATTCAAGGAGTCTCTGGGCCTATATTCCACTCTCCCTCTGTCCATTCAGTCTCTGCCTGCTGAGTGAATTGATCTGATTGCTTATTTTTTTAAGGTTTACATTTAAACTGATGACAGAATCTCATTTAATCTAGATGTAGCAGTGAGGAGACATGGCATTCAGTAGTAAAGCATCCTTCTGGCACGTCCTCCTTTCTACTTGCACCTCAATTTTGCCACTCAATGTGCAACCCCATCTGAGATGAAATTTAAGATATGGTAATCATTTTTTCAGCCTCACAAACTTAGCAGTTTACCATCCCATATACACATTCCCCGTCTTTGGAGGCTAGCACTATAGAGTGGAATAATACCCTTTCGCATGGCTGTTTTGGGAGTGGTGTAGGTTCTTTCCACCAAGGCAGTTTATGCATTGACAAGATTGGTGGTATAGGCTTGTTAAAAGTTTGACTTTGGTCTCCTTTTCATTGCTCACCATTTAGTAAATTGAAACATCTTAGCTCTACAGAGCACAGGTTCTACCATCATTTATTTAGGATGCTGTCATGCCTGGGGCTACATTATTTTAATATATAATGAGTTTAGAAGATGCAAAACTACTGATTGCATGTTTTATTCACTCTTAAATTGCAAGAGCCTGGTTTTCTTTTGATGCCACCCTATTTGCATATGCTACCTGTGTGCTTCTGCAGTCACTTAGTATTTGAATGTATATGCCCTCATCAGCTATAAAGCATTAATGTTTTGCACTTGTATAGCCTTTCATCCAAGGAGCTCAAAGTCTTTTGCCGACAATGATTAAGAATTACAGTCCCCTTTGAAGTGGGTGAATACTACTACCTTCAAGTTACTGATGGGCAAAGTGAGGTGACTTCGCCCCGCACCCAACACGAAGGAAGCGTCAGTGCTTGAAACCCCGGAGCATCCTTTGCAGCTGCCGCTTCGTCCAGCCTTTACACTAAGTACGCTCTTTGCCCTGCAGCTTAGCCAACAGCCTTGGAGGGCAGGGTTCGGCCCGTTTAGCGGGCTCGGTTGTTGTTCACCCTGCCTCACGAAGGCATTTGCGCGGGGGGGCGGTGGCCTGGCAGGGGGAGAACGCGGTGGCTGCAGCGGCCGTCGGGACCGCACCCGGCCCTGCCGTGCGCCGCTCCAAATGCCCGTTTGCAAACCAAACGCGGGGAGCCCGGATGCAATCACACCTGTGGCTCGGCTTGCTTCCTCCAGAGCCTCGTGCACTATTCCCAAAGGCAGGTGTGAGTTCGGAAAGGTGGTTACTGCGGGCAGCGCGCCCGGTCGCAGCCGGCACACACGGATTTACCTGGGCACGCTCCGCCGGCGGCTCAGGGGAAGGGCACCCTGGAGTGGAGCGGCATGCAGCGCCGGTGGGAGCAGCCGTGCCGGTGGAGCTTCCTGCGCAGGGCCAGGTTGGCTGCGGAGAGAGGGAGGGAGCGAGGAAAGCAGAGCGTGAGGGAGCCCACCGGCAGCGTGTCCCAGCAGTCGCGCTGCGGGGGCGGCCGGTGTTGCCTTACCCGGGACAGGACAGCCCGGCCCCGCTGCTTCCCGAGAGTTACTGGTGTCCTCCCCCGCCCATCCCGCGCCGCCAGTGCTGCAGGTCCGCAACAGTTGTTGCCTTGGAACGGTAATTATCTCAACCCCCTTCCCGAACTTGCCCAACTCTTGAGATAACGGAAGCATCCTCTCATGGTGCCGCTACAAGTAGGGATGAAGCGCGCATATGGACGCGCCCGATACAAACTCCTCTCGGAGGTCACAAGCCGCGTGCTGGACGCGATTAGAGAAACACACCGGAGGTGCTCACGGCAGGCACGAACCCCACGCTCCCGCCCCGGCACATCCATCACGCTGAGGCATCACCTACCTGGCCGCTGTCCGTAGGCTGGAAGGAGGCTCGCCAGGAGCAAAAATCCGATCCAGAGGAGCAGTAGGAGTCTCATGTCTGCAGTCAGCGCAGAGGCGCTCTCTGAAGGTGTGCGTATGTGTATATAGGCGAGGAAATGTACGCACAGCCGCCCGCAGGGCTGTCGGGGGCGGGCAGCGCAGCAGGAGCCCCGGCCCGCTCACATGCCAGTGACAAGCCGGGGAGCCAGAAGCAGCCGCCTTCACCAGCAGGGTTAATGATCAGGCAGGGGCAAGGTTCCTGGATTGCACTGCGATCTGGGCCTCCCTCTCTTCTCCCTTTTTTTTTTCTTTTTTTTTTTTCCTTTTTCTGTCACTCCCCCTTATTTTCCATAAGCAAACAGTGCAGGAATGAAAAGCCCGTGTAAACAGCAGCTCCTGTCAACGCGTAGGGGCAAAGAGCCTCTCGAACAATGAGGCCGCTTCACTTTAAATTCAACCCGAGCAAGAAAAAAACATATGTAAACAAGCCCCGATGTTCCCTCCTCCATTTGCAACTGTTTAAACTTTGCATTGCCCATATTGGTCCCACATGCAGACAGCAATGGCAGGGGCAGGAAGTGTCCCCCCCGGCCTTTGTTTCCCTCCCAGAGCCTCCCAAAGCGGGCGCAGGGAAGCCCCCCAAGCAGGACTCTGCTCGCAGCTCAAATGCTTTGTCTCTTCTCTAAACTACCTGCCAAGTTGTGGTTATTCAAAGTGAAACTGACACTAGTTAAGGCTAATGGGCGTCTTTTGTACCGTCCATTATTTTTAAAGGACCAGAATATTCAGGAATTAATTTGTGAGATTCTTTTTTTTTTTTGCCCCCTGGGGTAAAACAGATGTATCTCTTCCAGCAGTACCAGTCTGAGGGAAGTAGTTTTGGGTGTTACATTAGTTTGCATAACCCACCTGTACCTTGCATTTTATTTGTTCTAGATTATAGTGAGAGCTCGCTTTAACAAAGCACGCTGAAAACAGCTGTTGCAGATATCCAAGCCTGAGAAGAAAGGCAAAACTTGTGGAATGTGGGAGCAGCAGGGATGACTTTGAAATCCAATGAATTACTGACATCGGTTGAAATTCGACGGCTCCTTTTCTTATTTTCAACCTGCTGGTTTCTTGTGATGGAATAGCACCTAGTGATTTGGAAAAAAAAAGTCTCTTTTTGGGAAAAGTTTCTGTTTCAAAATATGCAGGAAAGAGTATATTTCTGTATATATTAAATACTGCCATCATTAATAGATAAGTAGTATTGAAAGTTTTATAAAGTTGTTATTTGCCTAATTCCTTAAAGAGTGGAATATATAACTGTTGTTTTATTGGGGTTTTTTAAAATTCACTTGCCCCTGTATTTTTTCTTGTGGGCTTTCCTATTTCCTTTGAAATCTATCCAACTCAATAGTGCAGGCTAGTTCCTCCTCACGCAGTTACATATTGTTACTGGGTTACTTAATTTGTCTAGGTAGAGTATGCCCATATGAATTAAAAGACAACTTACAGCTTGAATACCTGGTGGAAATAGTTATTAAATGTTGTTTTAAAATTATTTCAAGACCGCTGAGGAAGGTGTCAGACAAAGGAAATCCTCTCCTGGTTGATCACATTGATCTGTCATACACAGCAGACGCTTCCCAGTGTTCTTCTCTACAGCTTGGTGGTCATTAAATGTTCTCTTTATGATCTCTACTTTTAAACTAGACTTCTGTTTAATACTGATGCCACTAGCTCAGCTAAAATCAGGGTCCCATGGTGCTAGTGACAGAATTGTTCTACAGAGAGTATAATTTTAAATACAAAGGTGGTGGAGAGGGAAACAAGTGCTGTGGTGGGATCACAAAATGAGTTTGTGACAGAATTAGAGTTACATCCTCAATATCCTAAATTTTATACTGGCTGCACGAGGACGCATATAGGTATGTGTTGTCTTGCTCACCATGAATGAGAACACACTGGTAACCTTGTTCATACGGCCCTGCAAATGATGATCACTTTCATTCAGCACTGAGCTATGTATGGTTCAGACTCTAAGGTGGAAAGTAACAGACTTCAAAGTGATAGGGACTCTGTAAGTAGCTAAAAGGCAGAAAGAATGCATAGGCTGTTGTCAGTCCCTCGGGCTATCTTGGCCTCTTATGTACCTGAATATGGTCAAGTTTACAGATATTGAGGAGACAAATTTTAAAAGAAATTGAGTAAGATACAATATTTAAGTTCAATATTTATGCCTGGTGGGTTTTGTAGTTTGTTTGCTATGAGCTGTTAATTCCGCTGTTACTCTGTATAAAAGTTTACAAAGGTTTATTTGTCTGATAAAATCGAAGTAACTGTAACATAAGCATCACAGATTTATTGAAAGTTTTATGCAAGCTACAGTAGCAATTTGATGCTTACCCACCATTCTAAAATGTTTTACAGCCCCACCCTAGAATTAGTACTTCTTTTGCAAGCAGCTTTCCTTCAGGTAGTTACTTTCATGCAGCATACTGCTGCTTGAAACTAGGCAAATAATAACTAAGCAGATTGTAATGATGTAATAGTTTTGCCTTTTTCCCAGTGTTTGCTGGTAGGTTTTGTGTTGGCTTAAGAGGAAAGGGAATGTAAAGCACATAGGAAGGCTGGAGGTCTGTAGATAGTGCTTTATGAGCTAGAAGAATTGGTTCTTTGAATCAAAAGCTTCCCTTCTCTTATAAAGGAACACAATAAAGGAATGATGGTTTCAGCGTTTATTACCTGTATCATTGCTACTTTTCCAATAGACACTCTCTTCCCTGCTTCCTCTTTCATAGGATCAAAATAGTCAAAGTGAAAAAAATATCATATTGTAGAAATAATTTTGGAAGTTGTGAAAAGGAATATTTAGGACCGCCCTTCCTGAATATCAAACATTAACTGTAAGTAACACACATGGCATTATCTTTTGCATAATACATTTCAGTAAGTACTCTATGACTTCATTGGATATAAATTGTTCTGTGTGACATTTTCAGTATTGAGTGTTACAGTCTTTTTATTTGGGGGAAAAACATAATTTGAAATCATTGTGAAATTTCTAATAATAAAACTGAAAGAAATAAAGGAAAAGTAACTGAGGGAATATCAAATTATTTTGTCATGTATATAAAAATAAAGAATAATTCAATAAATGAGAGGGCAAGTCACTGGAAGAACAAAAGATGAAATAACGTAAGAAACAGTAAAATCCGTAGTACTAAGAGGTAGAATAAGCAGAGCTGGATGACAGCAAGAGGCAAGAAAGATAACTGGGCACTTCCTAATATGGAGTAAGAGATTAATTAGCATTCCCTAGTTAGAAATTAAGCCCTACCTTTGCTCTCAAGGCCAGCACATAACTATAAACTCTAGTGTTTATTGCTAATATTTGAGAACTGCTTTCAAATGCTATCAGTATAAAATGTTACGTGAAGCTTCTCAAGTACAGGAGTTAATTGTTATATATAGCAATACTGGTTTCAATTCCTGTATCTCAGGTATCCCCTTGGATAATAGTTCTCTCCTCCAGGAGGCCTGTAAAAATACATTCATCCTTGTGGATTTCTACTGTTCTATAAGAAGACATGCTGAATGCTCAGCAGTGATACTAACTGATGGTAAGTGAAAATTCGTGATAATTTTGAGTTGAAAGTGTTTGGTAAGATATATCAGAATTTTTAATCAGATTTTCTAAATTTGTGTTCCCAAAATTAAACCATCTTATTCACTTTACTTCAAAAGAATTTGGTGAAGCAGATCATCAAGTCCAATTGCAAATATTATTAGGAAAAGTTCTAGGCTTTTCCTTGTTCCTTTCTATTACATTGCAAGATGGTTTGTGATCTATGCAACAAACAAAATTTAAAAATGCAAAAAGATTATGTGAGTCACTGAGGGGAAAAAGTTGGCAAAGAATTGCTCAAGGGGATAAATTTTGAAATGCTGTCTAGGCGTCTGTGATTTTTTTTTTTAAACCACAAGTTTCACTGGGATTATTGTCTCATGGTTTTATAGGGTCTCTGCCCCCACCACGAATATAAAGGATGTTTTTTCCTCAGCCCAGGGTACAGCAGCAGATGCCAAATATAATGTTTGCCTTCTTCATTGACTATAATCATGAAGACTACTTTTTCTAGACAAAACTCATCAGCTCAAAAAGTATGATTTCAGGAGAAATCTGTCCTTCGGCCATTATTTTAATCTGTGCTTGGAAATGCAAACCTACTCAGAAATTAAAACCTGTTCCTCTGTTGGGCATATAATGCTTTTCCTGAAGAAAAAAATTTCCATTTCCCTGCCTATTAGTTCTCAGCTGCCTTTCCTGCCTAGAGGGAGAGAGGATTTTTCCTGAAGAAAATGGTGGTCCGCAAGTAGAAGGAATGTGCACTAGTAACCTGACACTAGAGACAAATGTGCTCAAGGAAAGGAAATGGGGGACACCTTAGACTAGGCTAAACCTTGTATAATTTTTGACTCTTCTACCCCCCACCTCCCCCCTTGCTCAGTTTGAGAGGTTTTCTGTGTGTGTTTTTAACTTTAAATTGGTTGAGAAGAAAGTATGCTGTGTTGATGCCATCATCTCCAGGTTCTTACTGAAGTACAAATCATAATTATTAGAATAATAATAAAAAGGAAGAATACTCTCTGGCAGACTTAGTCTGTCTTACCTCTGTAACCTCCCAATCTGTAAGCTTTATTTTATTTAATACAATGAAATACCAGCCATACACCTGAATAATCATAAATTCTAAAGTCTCTCCTAGACAAAAGACTGTTTCATCAAGTTACCTACAGGCTGTACTGATGAATTTTCCTTTTTACTTAAGGAAAATACATTTACATGGGCTTGAAGGTGCACTTATTTTTCAGTTCCCTTCCATCTCTAACAAGTAAATTTGATTCTAAGATTCATCTAGGAAATATGTATACATATTTCTTTTTAATATGTAAACAAAGAGGTCAACTCTGGAGCAACAATGCCTGTGATCCCCACCAGTGTAACCACATGTTCCATTTCAGGGAGCCCGTTTGGGGTCAGATTCCTCTCTGGCACTGGTCATAATTTCAGAGCTTTTTTAATTTATAGAGTCATTTATGTTGTCTTGAATTAATGATGTTCCAGAAAAACGCCTCAATGCTTGAGAAGCACAAGGTTCTATAATTAATTTTTATTTGCTGGTTTACTTTCAAATATGTAACCCCCTAACACAGCTGGACCTTTTGTGCCCTAGGTTTCAGCAGGGAAAATCTTATATTCCATGTTATGAAGAAAACTCTCATAAGTGATCATGTAAATAAACAAGTTTGTACCTTTCTGCTTCAGCTTTAACATACACATTTAGGAAAGGAAGGTGCTTACTGCAGTATTTAATATACAAGTTACTGTTCATATTTGCTCAGGAAATTTCAGGAAAGAAACAGATATAGTTTTGTCCTAAACTCCAAGTTTTAGAGTTTCACATGCAGTTGGGAAATTATTGGTTTTACCTAAATCTATCAATTTAGTTGTACAAATTTCAGTAAGTTTTTCAGACAGAGTGAGTTAACTTCCTGGAGATCTTTTTCTACATAATTGATCTTCTTTTTTGGATATGGGCAGCCACTAGCCACAGTAAAACTTTAATGCAGGAGGTGTTAGGACAGGCTTGGCAAATTTCTGTAGAGATTGCCTGAGTGATTACTTGAGAGAGAATTTCAAATGATCCTCCAGCTCTTTGCATATTTATACTTTTGACTTCAGGGAGTAAATTAGGTTTGCAGTTTCAGTAGATATTTTTCTTTGTTGCTTGTAGTTTATCATCAGGGATATGGAGTCGCATGAAGCAGCTCTGCAGTAAGAGTGAGCACCAGTTCCCCTAAGGGACTCTAGTGTGATGTCATGTTTTAGTATTCTAAACAGTTGTCACTATTATTAACCCTCTGCAAGCCTGGTCACCATCTTGCAAAAAGGTGAAATGTGTGATTTCTATATGGGTTTTCTTATGAGGGTTTGGACCTCTCTAATCCACTAGTTCTTTGAACTTTTCATCCTGGCAAAAAGATTGCAGTGCTGCCTTGTTTTTCCTCAATGTCTAGGCTGTGATACTGCCTTCTCGGTGTTTCCTCTTTGAATTACTTCTTTATCTGCTGTGATCAGCCTTCTGTTACCAACACTACTGGTGAGAGGTGGAAAAGCTGAGAAGGTATCTATAAGTTCTTTATTTTTCTGACCATCAGGCAAGCTCAAAACCAGGAATTTCAAGCTTACATTAAAATAAAATGTTTCAACACAAGAAAGAGAAATAAGGCAAGAAACTCGAGCTTTTATTTATGAAAATAGTGGATTTCTCATTTAATTCCTGTGTTGTTTGTCCCTTGAGGGCTGTGTGGGAAAGTTTTCCGTTTGCGTATTACGTATTTTTGTTTATTGAAAAATTTTGTAGTGTTTACTCTTGGTTAGGATAATAGCACCTACATGATAACTAGCCTTTTTGCTAGCTCTTCTAGATATGCTTCTAATTAATAACAGATTTTTTCAAGGGATAAGATTTCCATTTTAGACTTGTGATACCTGTCTGTGCCAGCATCTTTTTTAAATGGTTTACTGGATGATTTACTATGTTGTAGTAACAAAATCCACCTCACTGACTAGATTGCCAGGAAGAAGCTATTGGTGCTTTAACTGCTGTGCTTGCTGGGTGAGTGCTCTGATAAATACTTGCCGTGGATGTAGTACACTAATGATCTTACTATTTCTCCCATTGTTGAAGCTGCACTGATAGGAAAGGTGGAAAATTTTGAGGAAAAAAACCTACAAGACAGGATACTGTAATCTGTCACCCCCTTCTAATCCAGTAAAGTGATTACTGGCTGTATAACACCGATAATGATACCAAATAAGGTCCTGTCTTTTTTTTCTTTTTTTTTTCCTTTTTTTTTTTTAATGGCAAAGTGTTATCTCTGTCGATGGAATGACTGAAGACTAAATTAGCAGGGGTGATGTAGTGGAAATATTTGCAAAGTCTGATGTTAGCTACAGGATATGATGAAAGAATATCCTGTAGAAGCTAGAGCAGCGAAGCACGGGGGCATGATTTGCACTGGTTTTGCTTCTGCAATATGTGTATTAACTAATAATAATCTCTAACATTAATAAAAGGCAAAAAGCAAAGCTCAAAATAAATTTGTTAATTTCAGTGTTCACCACAAGGATCCTTGTGTTAAACCCTCCAAGAAGATCTTGAGACTCCGGGCTCATCACAATTTTGCAATGGATACTGTACTCCCTCAGACATAGATGAATCCAGGAAACAGAACAGCAGCCCAAACCACCAAACCTCAGACAAAATACATGCTTCATGGAAGAGAGGTTATGTTAGGTTATGTGCATAGCTTAAATGTTGTCAGTAAGTGCAGTACATGAGATGTGTTGCATCACTGCTTTAGAAATTCTCAGTTGAATTTGGCAGTGTTTTTATTTGATTTTGAGTCTGGTAAATATTTTCAGCTTGCAAATTTCTACAAAATAGTAAAAAATATCTGATGAACTTTCCTTTTGAAGTGTGCTGTTTTACAAAAAATGTGGTCCTTGCTCTATTCAACTTATTCCTCATTGCAGCATTTGAATCAGTTAAAAACACAAAGATAATGTTATTTTAGATTCAGAGGTGAAAATACTAAGGTATCAGGTCTGCAAAATCTGATTTCTTTTGAGGAGTTCTTCATTTAGGTAATAATTGCTTCTGTGTGTTTGTTTATCCCAATCATAAACTGCTATATTTCTTTATACTCCAAGCATACTTACTTACAGGTGAGAAATTCTGTGTTCTGTTCAGTAACAACAACCTGCTTTTTATTAATGTGAGACATAAGTGTGCAGTTACTCACTCTCAATAATGGTGTAATGGAATTCATTCCAAAATTATAACCTGATGCTGCAAAACTTTGCACACTTGGTGAACTTTTATGCATCAAATTAAAACAAGAATAAATCTTTTAAAAATGGAGATGACAGTCCTCACAAATTTTGGAGCACTGTTACTAACATGCCTACTCCATATTTGTGCCATAGATAGCTAGTACTACTTGCATTAGATTTCAGGTTGGATATAATGAGATGTAAGAATATAGCGGCATAAATATATCCTGGAAAAGATGTTAGTCAACCAATTTCGGATTTTGTCCTTCCAGCTGATACAGTAAATATGTGTAGAGGGTCCAGGAGTAACAAAAAATTTCCTTAAATTTCTTTTAAAGAATGTTTAATTTATTTAGGTTTCTGGGCTGGTATTTGCACAGTTTAAATTCAAGTTGTGTTGCTCAGTTGTGATAGATTGTGTCAGATGATAATCTCATTTGTTTTCCACTTTTATACACATAATGTTTTCTCACAAAAAACACACTTTCCTGAAATGTTGTTTTTAATTCTCATTAAAATAGCTATGTATTATTTAAATGTTTTCAAGAAAAGCTCTGTGTTGAAAAGAAGTTGAAATTGAAGGTGATCTTAGATTTGAAGGTTGACTTTTAGTGTGCCTTTGAAAGCTGGTCTTCACATTTGGATGCTATTGTGCATAGGTATGCATACTGCAGCTTATTTTTTGCCCTTCTTTCTCTTTTTTTTTTTTTTTTAATTGAGCTACCAAGGTGACTAGTATATTACTAGCACTGGACTTATGGGATATAATTGGAGATAAAGTGATTTGTATCTTTGTAGTTGAATGAATTTGCTTAATAGCTTTCCAGTATGATACATGCAGGGTGGAGAAATCACACCATGAATGTCACACCTCAAGTATATATTGTGGTGTTAATACGTAGTAAACCCCAGTTTTTCATTTTCACGAACTAAATATGGCGATCCCATAGCTTCCTTTGGCCAAACCATTGTCCTTCCAAGCACCGTAGGTGTGAGGTAGCTATGCAGTGTCCTGGCTGCCAGAGCTGTGTGGGGCTGCTTTAGCCCCTATGATACTTACTTTTAGGTTTAACTGTCTTTAAAAGCCTCCAGGGAGCTGTCACAGTAACAGGGATTGATGGGTTGCTCTAGTCCAGGCTTGTTTCTGTCAGAGAGTTTCAGTGGGCAGTGAAGTGGCAGAGGCGGCTATCAGTAGTTCTCCCATTCAAGTGTTGTGTATCTCCAGAGACCTCACAGGGACTTAGTAACCTTTCCCTCACCCGCTTGCTCCCCATGTGTTGTCCCACTGCTACAGGGATGCTGCAGCAAAAGACCACTGAGTATGAAATCACACAATGTCATCTTTGTAAAGCTGCCTTATAGAACCTGGGGCTTGGCTTCAATATGGCTGCAATTATTTGCAGTAGTTTTGTTTCCCTTTTATAGCTTTTACAATGAAAGAAAGAAGCATGAAGGTGTTTATAGATCTATCTCATGGTCTGGGTACCAATGGCACTCACAGACTTACTCCATATCTACTGTAGGTTTTTCTGATGCCCAATGTTTAAAGCCTGGGGAGGTCTCAGCACTCCACTATCCTGTGTCTGAGCCTACTGCAGAGGCTCAGATTTGCCAGTCTGCATCTTCGTGGATGGAGTCTTTAAGGCACTGGGCTTTCTCTGCTTGTGCTGCACTGCCCATGACATAGGCAAGCGTCTCTTGGCTCCCCAGCTGCTTTGAGCAAAAGTGGCACAGATGTGGGCCACCACTTTCCAGGCATTTCCTCCAGCCTATTCCTAGTTGTATTTACATTTGGGAAGGGTCAGGATGAAGAATACCAGCTGAATGAATTGTTTTTGTGCCAGCAGCATCTTGGCAGCAGCATCTTGGCATCTTTCCTGAGAGGCCCCTTGGCTTCCCATACGTTGTATGGTAGCTGTATAACTTTCACAAGGTGTGGAAAGAATACTGTGACCTGAAGACTGGGAGAAACTGAGAAAAGGTTACAAGCTCCACAGCTTGTTCTGGCGGACAGAAAATGTCGTGTGGACTACAGCTTGGATAACTTGCAGATGGCATTTCAACTGGAAATCCCAGTGAAGAATGGATATATAGAATGAGCTTCTTCACAAGACTGTTATCATTGCAGTGATTTATGCATACCAGGTTTAGATGTGGTAGTTCAGGTAACCATAGCAGTGTAACAGTGAAATAGCCATGCTCCCGAATGTTTGCTCACATCCTCTGATGAGTTTACAATCTGTTCTTAGGGCCATGCTGCCATGGTGATGGGGGTAGCCCTCCTGAGCTGACTGATTTAAGGCCATCATTGAATTAGTACTAATTTCATCCTGATTAACCAACATTAAATGGCATATTCTTAAAGAAATAAATAAATAATGTGAGGGGTATCTATATTGCTGTGTTAATATAAGTATATTCATTTGAAGGTCAGCAGCTCCATCTGTTGTCCATCACTGGCATGTAGCCAAATAGATCATGATCTACTCTTGTATGACACTTCATGTTTCCCCATACCAACAACAGGGTTTCAAGACTGTAAAAATACTTGCAATATGATGCTAGGCATATGAAAACTGTTTCAGAATTGAAACAGAAATTGACTGCAGTCATCTTTGGAAGACATCAACAAATGTGCTATTACTTGCCCTGTTTTTCAAAGGATTAATGTGTATTTGCTTGGATCTTTGTCGTGGTTTAACCCCAGCTGGCAACTAAGCCCCACACCACAGGTCACTCACACCCTGTTCATGGAAGGGGGGAGAGAATCAGAAGAGAAAAAGTGAGAAAAAACATGGGTTGAGATAAAGACAGTTGATCAGGTAAAGTAAAATCTGGGCATGCAAGCAAAGCAAAACAAGGAATTAATTTACCACTTCTGTTGGACAGACAGGTGTTCAGTCATTGCCAGGAAGGGCAGGGCTCCATCACACATAGTGGTGACTTGGGGATACAAAATCCATCACTCTAATGTTTCCCCCTTCCATCTTCTTTCCTTAGCTGAATATGCTGAGCTTGATGCCAAACGGTATGGAATATCCCTTTGGTCAGTGGAGATCAGCTGTCTCAGCTGTGTCCCCTCCAAATTCCTTGTGCACCCCATCCTCCTGGCCAATGGAGTGGGATGAAAAGCTGAAAGAGCCTTGGATCCGTGCAAGTGCTGCTCAGCAATAGCAAAAATGTTGCTGAATTATCAATGCTGTTTTCAGAACAAACCCAAACCACACCCCCATACCAGCTACTATGAAGAAAATTATCTCTACCCTTGCCTAAACCAGCCCAACCTTATATTTGAATCTTCACTGCAACAAACTCAGCTTACAGTTTTATAGATGAAGAAAATACCATATAATTTTCTCAGAATGTTTAAGTAATAATCTGAGGTAATGTTAAGTTAAGGTAATGTTCACACTACAAATATATTTTGTTCCTCTTTGGTTTATATAAGAAGACCTGAGAAGAACCCAAATAAAAAGTTGAGGTTTATTAAACTCTAAATTAAGCTTAAATGACTTACCATGTCATATTTATAGAACTGTGAGGACACTTTTTATATAGAATTTTTGTAGTGATTTTAAATAGATCTTAACAGATTTACAGCTATCTTGTTGAGATACATTATTTTGGGGGCTTGTTGCAGTTGTTACACATTAACTTACAGTGTGCTAACAGCTAAGTAAATGTTTGGCAACTGATCAGAAGCCCTAAATGAGGTCATAACATATGGAGAGGTGCTGAGAGGTTACAATTCCTGTGTGCCTCAATTAATATTGTAGCTAGTAAACATTCTTTGCAGCTCATAGGCTCTGATCCAACAGTGTGCTGGAGTGTAAGTGTATGTTTAAGCCAATGAGTAGATCTGTCAGCTTCACTAAGGCTGCTTAGAAATATGTACAGGAATGAATAATTTGCTGGGCCAAGGTGTCTTGGAATAAATGGAATAAATATTTGTTGGGAAAGTTTCAGTACAACAATGTGAAAGACTTGAAAAACATCTTTGGCTTGAATGCTAAGTTCATTGATACATGTGAGCAGCAACAGATTTCCTTTATGAAGAGTAGAGTTTTCTGATTGTGGATCATTTAAGCATAAATACATATAATATACTCTTGCTTTATCTTTGCCTAAAAGTTATCATTGTAGCTGGCATGATGAGTGCGGAACTAGAAAAATAATGATTTTAGGTTAACAGTAATGTTTCCTATGATGTCAGGCTTAATTGAAAGCTATTCAGCCCACTGTTTAAGAGGGATTAGTTTATATTCCCTTCACATCATCTCTGATTGTTTTGATATAATTTGGATTGACCAATTGACTGCATTGCAGTGGCCACAAACTGGCACGGCATGATAAGTAGAAATGCATTAAAAAAATACCTTTTATTTTTGCTATAAAATATCTTGGTATTCCATAGGCAAAATATTGTCTCAAGTATTTAGTTGTAAGTAGAGGAGAATATCTCAGTCTTTGCAGTTTGCGTGGGAAAGCTAGGGACCTACTGTGCAAACCTAAGAGAAATAAAAATGTGAGTTATTTGGACATTTGTATGAGGGATCTCTCCTGGTGTGTGGTAGAGACCACTAAGGAATACTGTTATAAAACACAGAAAAGATAAAGTAATTTCTTTACTTTTTTGGTTGAAATATTATCAGTTTCTTCAGAGTTTCATTATCTTTGCTGTTATCAAACAGGAAATCCTGTCTTTGCTTTTACTGCCCCTGAAAGGTAGTCTTATCAACCAACCATTCCTTGCATTTGGTTCCCCAAAGTTTCTTCCACTTCTAGTATCTCACAGAGTGATTAGCTCTGAAAGAAGCATGTAGAGCCAGTCTGTGTTTAGTGCTGGTACACACCATTGGATATTTTTTTGTGTGAAGACAGAAAAGATTAATCTTGACTCATTGAAGCTGATAAAAAAGTGACCTGGTTTTCAGTTTGTTCAGGATTCCACTTACTGAAAACATAATCACTACTCAGAAGGGACCCTGCCTACAGGTGATGTCAGAAACATGTTTAGCAATACTATCAGCTTTATCGTAGTGATACGCTTAATGGTATTCTTAGGTATACAAAACCTGCTTACCTGAACTTAAACATCTTGAACTGGAATGATTTTGGGGTTTGTTTTGTTTTGTTTTGCTTTGTTTTCTTTTCTTTTAGGGAGGAGGGGGGGTGTTGAGGAGGGCTCTTTTTGTTGTTGTTTATAGGGTTTTTTTGAGTGGGTCTTTTTGGTGAAGGAAAAAAAACTTGTCTCCAGTGTTGGGTCTTTTTTGGGTTCTTTTTAATAGATGATGCTAAAACTGACATTTTGTCTTTTGATGAAAATCCAGAATGTGTTTTAAAGGTTTTTTGTTTGTTTCTTTGTTTGAACCAAACTTAGGAACATTGTCATTGACTTAAAATTGTTTTTTAATCACAAAATAATTGAAATAAAAAATCTCAGTGATTTTTATTTATGACTAATCTCTCTCAGAATCAATATGTAAATATAATCCCATACTAAATAGCAACCACAATGCAGTGCAGACCCCAAGGTTGAAGATGAAGCTAAATCCTTGTAATAATTTGTTCAGGATTTTAATGGGTGATGCTGATATTTTTTAGTTGCTTGTAGCTCTGTCATTCATAGAGAAAGGCCAGCAGAAACAGAAAATTAATCAAATGTGAGGTAGATCATACACTCATTGACTGCATTAAGACTGTCCCATTACTTGAAGGGATGTGTAGAATTGTGATTTTTACTAATAAATGCATATTTTGCTTTAGACTTATAAATTAAAACAATCTTAATTCTGTAAGATGACATAGTTGTTTACCCATGAATGTGGCTTCTAAGAACAAGCTTGTTACAGATTTCAAATACTCTCAGCAAAACTAATTCTTTTTTTGATTTCCCCCCACTTCCCTTTGTGTTCTCCTTGTCCAGCCAAAACCCCAATGAGTATCTTTAGATAGCATAAAAATTTGCCTTGGTTTTCAGTTTATCCTGTAGGTGTTTCCACGTGATGAAAGGAGGCTTTTTGAAAATTGCACCCTTCTTTCTTTTCTGTTAAGTGACGAAAAGCTCACCCCGATGCTGACAGAGGCTGCTTTTGTCTCATTGACTTGTATGCATAATTTATACAGCATTATAAATCTTGGCTTTATGAGACCACGTGTCTCATAAATGAGATGAAGAATGTCCCTTTCAGAATGGATTTGTTAAAGCTGAGAGAGAGTGATATTTTCTCCCTCTAACCTCTTGACCACCCCTTAGTAAAATAGCATAGTTTAGAGTTAATGGATTAATTGCATGTATAGCAAACATCTTCATTTTCAAAGTCAGTGCAAGCTGACACTTGTATTGTCCTGTAGTAAAAATAAGATGTTTCAGAGAAAAGAAATAGGGGAGAAAAGGTTAGTAGGGTAACATAAAAAAAAGCATATTGTATTTAACAGAGTAAACTTTGAAAGGCCTTGGCTGTGTTATAGTGTACTATCTGTTGTAGTGGTTATAGATGATTATGGGTATAGTAGATACTAGACAATTATATGGCTTCTAAAAATATTTAAGAACTTTTTAGCAATGCTTCCATTTCTTTGTATTTTCTTAGGTTTGTGTAAAGGGTAATTCTGTGTAAAGGGCAGTACTTTGGAATATTCTTCCCCAAACTAGCTGTAGTATTTGAATTTTTATTTTACTCAGATCAATTTAGATAAAAGTGGGGGATCCCAGCATTGTATACCAAGGAGAGTACCCTAGTTAGTCAAACATAAGTATTTTCAATTCAAAATGTATGCATTTATTTTTTGTTAACAGTATTATGTTAAATTTCCCTCTGAACACCCATCCATTAACAAACATAGTAAAAAGATCTTGTCAATACTCTTTATAAATCATCAAAAAACTGCCAGACATGAGCAACCTCAAAAAAAAAATTATATTCTGTGCAAATGGAAAATTAGAAAGAAATAAAACCATTAAACACAAGTCTTTTATGAGGAAAAAAAATATCCCCAACCTAATTAAGTAGTCAAATTCTAATTATAATTAAGATTTATTGAAAAAAAGAGAACTTTGATTCCTTTTTTTCCTATCACTTTGTTACAATACTTCTTCAGTTTGTTTTAATAGCTCACACACAGATGTTGGTTTATACACAGCAGTTGTCCTGATTTAATTTATTTAGATTCTGCTGTAAATTGGCACTGCTCCTTTTTATAAAAATAACAGATGATTTAATGTTTTCTCATAGTATCTTAATGCCAATTGGCTACTAATTTATGCAATTCTGTGTATTTTCCATTAGATTAGGCTTTCAATTTTTTGTCATAGTAGTTGGTCCTTGGCTTTCCAAGCACAGACATTTTCATTTTTAGAAGATGTAACAGATTTTGTAAGAACTCTTCCTCCTGACAGCATTGGTCCATCTAGTCCATGTTCATCAGAAGTTCATCTTATCTGGAAGACCAATAATAATTACAAGAGAAGGATCAATCAGTATTAGTTGTATTGGCACCACAGTACCCAGGCAGCCTCGATATGGGTCACTGCATGTTGCTCCAGGCACCGTACAAAATCAAAGCCCACCAAAACACTGCTGTAGAATCAGTGTTACTGTACATGCAGATGATCTAAGGCAACTTTTATAGTGAAAAGGATCTCCCATGAGATCAGTCCATTTTCTGAGAAAAACAGGTGTCTTTCAGGCACACAAGCCCTAGTTTAGGTCTGAGATAGAAACCAAAATGTTGCATAATAGCAATGTAGTAGAGGTATTATTTTGACAGCACATTGTGTTTCCCCCATGTGTTTCATCATCACCTAACAGTTTTTCATTTTAGTCTGTGTCCCACAAGAACTAAGCATCTTAGACCCCTTCCACTTACTAATACCCCCTTTTGTTATACCTATTTCACCTTCTTTATTCTCTTGGATTATCTAGTTTATTAATGTAATTAATATAAGCTTAAAGGAAATTTTCACAACCTATGGCATCTATTTAAAACCTGCCCTAAAGCTTGTCTGGTTTTCCCACTCACAACTGTACTGTCAGCCTGATAAAAAGGTATCATCTTTTCTGAAATGCAGATAATTTTATAATATAAGTAGAGGAAATTAAAAAACAAATAAACAGTATCAGTAAGTTTAAAAAGCAGTGACCAGGATTCTATTTATTATGTTGATTTTCTACCTCAGTCAGTTTTGGATGAAAAAATTGCAGCAAAACTATATTTTTGTGTTTTGCAAGTGACAGTTTGTTTTAAACAGCATAAGTTACAACTCGGAAAGATCAAAGTGTTTCATTTTCTAAAGCTAAAATGATGCAAAGTGGTTATCACTAGTTTTGTGTGCATTTAAAAAATACAGTGTCTGACTGTATTCGATGAGTAACAGGGGCATATTTGCTCTAATGTGGCAAATTATGCAAGCCCTTGCAAAGACAGTTGAGTAGGATTTTATGCTGTGATAAAACCTCATTCAGAAGAAAGGCTCACAGGAATGTCAAAATTTCTGGTGATAATAGCAGCCTAATGGCTCTTCAGCTTAATATTTTATTACTACTATTGAAATATGGCTCCTAACTTTTCCAATTAGGTGCAGTGCTCATCCAAAAGTTAATGAGATAACAAGGAGGCAGCTGTAAGGACTAGTGTGGCTGGATGCAGCCAAGGCACTCATGGCTGGCTGCCTAGGTCAATCCTTTGTGCAGTTCATCAGGGCTACTACACCATGAGCTACTGGGCTAGATGTGCCTGCCCTCAGGAAAAGAGGTAAGGGAGTTCAAACTTCTCTGGCTTCCAGACCATTGAATCCTCTCTTGAATAGATAAGGTCTCTTCCTAATCTGTACTCACTATCTCTGATTCATCTCTCTCATGTTACAGATTTTTCACAAGGTTCTCTCTTCTGCCTTCTCCTTCTTCTGTATGTTCTTGGATTTACTGACCTTGGTCTTTTTCATGTGACAAAAAGGGAAGATAGTTTGTTTGCCAGTTGTGCTGTCTGGAAATACTGTCGAGGAAATGTTATGTCTCATTGAAACTTATGAAAAGCAAACCAAAGAAGCATAACATTTTTCTGTTGCATGTGTTCAAGAGCAAGTATTCAGCCAAGGATGGTACAACAAAATCTTTCACTGAAGACTTTAAAAAAAAAAGTCTAAGAACCTAGAGACAGAAATTAAGGCCCAAATTAGAGAGAAAAAAAATGTCCTAAATATCTAAGGGTTATTAAAGTGATACGATGGAGAGAGGTAATTCTTGTACTAAACAATTAAAAGAACTCCAATATAAAAGCTCCTTCTTTTAGTGCAAGATCGGAACTAACTACTGATTCAAGGAATATAATTGAGTAAAACACATGCGTTCAAAATCTATTTCTTCCTTCTTTGCTTTTCCACTTTCCCTTTGTGTTTTGTCTTTCTTCCCTAACCTCTCTACCCATAATTATTTTTATAGTTCTCTTCCACTGTTATTCCTCCTCTCTTTTTCTCATTTTGTGTCTCTAACTCTCATTCTCCTTCCAGACTCCACTCTTCTCATCATGCCCTTGTTTTCTTTCCATTTTCTGTAACTAGTTGAAACATGCCAAGGTCACAGCAGCTACAGTGGTAGCAACTTAGGCCATCTCCACTAACTCAGCTTCAGGCTCTTAAAAGGAGAAGTAAAACCAAATCTCCAAGTTTGTGTCAGTTTTGGGCATATGGCTCATCACAGATATTTGTACTTCATATGGTGTTTATTCTTTAAGATCATGTCTTATCATTCAAAGATAAGCAGTGTTATATCTGCAAAGTAGAAGGGGAGTTTAAAGAATTTTCAGGAAGAGCCAACTTTCAGAGGATTTTTTTTTTAATTGAAGTAATCTTCAACTTTTTGCTTTTAAATTTTCAACCAAAAAGTGTTCAAACTCAAAAATGAGTTTAAATCCAATAAATGCTAACTGAAAGCTAGTTACTTAACTTCCAACGAATTTTATTCTAAACCATAAATTAATTAGACGTAATTTATAAAAATTTGAAACACCTTAGTAAATGCAGTAGTTATAACACCTATGCAGCCTATTATTTTTTCTTAGACAAAAACATACATTAATTTTCTTTTACTATCAGTTTGGATTTTAAAAGGATGAGACAGTGTTACCCTATAGAGATAGTCTTACTCTATACTAGCATTCAAGCTATACAATTAGTGAAAACTCAAGGATCTGAATGCTTTTGAGAGGCAGAGGTACAAAAGAAAGAAAAAGATACTGTTAAAATAGGGAAATACTTTCCTGAGAATTCATTCCTGCAGGAAGTTAGTGATTCATTGGTGCTTATAGATGCTATGAGTGGGGTTGAGATGGTTAGCTATGAAATCTGAGACTACAAATGTATTTGACTGAAGACTTCAGATCTGAAAAGGAATTTCTGCATATGCATGCATAATTGGTTCAGTACATTACAATGTTAGTATCAGCATTCTGAAACAAGTGGTAATGGGTAATTTTAAGAGGTGCTAGGTGTTCTACCATGGTAAACATGTAGTATAGGAAAAAAAGTGAATATTGGCTGCAGATATCTTTGTTTCAAATACTGTGCTTAAGCAGAAAAAGTAAGTTTGGAAAGGATAATTAAAAGAATGGCAAAAAATCCACACTTTTTACTTGAGGGTTCTAAAAAAATATGCAAGAATGGAGTAGTAGTTAAAGGATGATAAAATTATATAAAGTGTCATTTTACCAAAATAAATATTTTATATTAAATATAACACAGCAAAAAAACCCCACTGAAGTCTTTTATATCAGCCCTTGAAATAGAGAAAATGGTAGTAAATGTTAAAAAAATGCATTCTTGTTGATTGGAAGAGTAGGAAGAAAGAAGAGGAGGAGGAACAGAGAGTAGAAAGGAAGAGGAAGAAGAGGAGGACAGAGGAAGAGGAGATGAATTAGTGGGTACCCAAAAGCACCTATCCATATCACAATTCTTTACTACCTTTGTAAATATGTTTTTGTTACCTTCATGTTTCTTGCCATAATTTGAAAGCAGACACCAAAATACTGTGCCATTAGTGCTGTACTTTCATCTCTTTCCCCCGGAGCAATAACATCATACAGTTTATATCTCTATCATTGTCCTTCAGTTCTGCTAATCTTCCTTAACAGGGCTGTAAATAACACCACTCAGATTCCCTTTCAAATAAAAAACTAAATGAAAAGGAGAGAGGGAAGATCTGCAAATAACTCCTCCCAAGGCCATGACCTCCTCCATTTATCACAAGCACAGCAGGTAGATAAGGCGGTTTGATATGAAAGCAACCATTCTGAGTGACTACATGTTAAATCAGCTTGCAGATGAAGCTTTGACAGGTGCTGATATGAAGGGCTGGCAGAAGCCACATGAGGACTGTGTACTATTTATCCCTTATTTTCCTGCTTCCCCAGGGTATCTGGAGAAAGAAGAAAAGATGGAAATCTTCCATCCATATAAGCAGTTCTTTACTCCTCCCAGTAATGGGTGTGCAGCTCTTCTGGAGCACTGTAATGTTCTCAAGACATAATATTTCTCTCCAAATAATGTTTTTGCTTGAGAAAAAAGACAGCTAACAGCTGAAGAGCTATGTTTTCATTAATTATAATTTCAGTTATTACTTTAGGCTTGCATCCAAGTGTAAATGGCTAACATTTTATGCAGTTTCCACATTAGCAGATAGTTAATGGTATATCTAATAAAACAAAGATAAAATTATTAAATTCATAAGGATATTTCTTTGATGTACAGTTCAAAACTTTCTATGCTTTTTTTTTGAATCCTGTATCCAACCAATATGACCTTTACTACAGTCATCATGCCATTTTGAGTAGTAATAAAGAAAATTTCTTATCAACAAACCCTGCCACCTAGAAAAAAAATGTCAGGTTTTACATATCTTTCAAATTCATCCATTTCAATCAGTTGAAAAGATCATGCCTTTGATAAATTATATCTTTGTAGAAAAATTCTATGAAGAAAGTAACGGGTAGATGAAAAAAAATTAGAAAATATACATAAAGAGTAATCTTAAAGTCTAAGCCCACAGTAGTGGCCCAAATAGAATATGCAAATAGAATTTTAAGCTTCCAGCATGACTGCTTCCAGGCCTAATTTGAATTCAACTCTTAGAGTCAGAATTTGTGAAGCAGAGTAAAATGTCAAATTTTAGGGCTGAATACTTAGCCTGAATTGTAACAAAGCAGATAAGAATATTAAACTTCAAGTTTTTGTGCCACTACATTGCTATGTACATTCATGAAATCATATCCTGTCTAGCTGCTTTCTCAATTTGGGATTTATATCAGGAGTGCACTTTTAAAGTGAATATCCTAGTCATTCCCAATTATTGTGCTTGACTTCATGTCATGAAGCAGTATCAGAAATTATGAACTGGGTTCTTTCAGAACTAATTATGAACTGAAGGTGAGTACAATAGATGAAGTCCAACTGCTAATGGGCGTTCAGTTCACAGATGCAAGTCTGAGTAAACACACCTGAAGCACACATGGTATGGAAGTTGCATCCTTGCACCAACAATTTGGCTCTACAAATCTCCTGTGGGGCTGTATTACTTTCTTGCACAGATGAGAATCCAGTGTTCTGAGTTAGAACTCTGTCTTTTTGCAGCCAACCTGGTTCTTGGGATTTGAGGTTGAAAGTGGGCATACTCCCTTATAGTCCATGGCAGCTTAAGAAGGAGGCTCAAAGCGACATAGAAAATAGCAAGGAGCCTAGGTACATTATAGAATGGGAAAAGAAATTCTGACTAGTGCTGTACTTTTTCTTTTTTTTTACACAATACTAATTTTCGGTCTGATTTGAACAACCTTAAAAAATTGGACAAGTTTTAAAGTTAGAAATAAAGGTCCATATGCATGCTGCATGGCTTCAATATCACTGAACTTTGAGTGTTACAGGGAAAGGAATGAGACTACATCCTGAATTCTTTAATTTAAAATAATAGGTGAATACTATTTTTAGCACTTTATTACAACCTTTTTTTTTTAGACCATATAAAGGTAAAGTCCCATGAATTCATATCTGTCAGTTACCTCTTAATAAATACATGATTTACATATATCATATAAACAAAGAAAAAGGTTACGTAGTGTAGCTAAATCTTTCAAATAACTCATTCAGATTAACAAACAAAGTTCAGTCCTAAGCTGAATTAGGAGATATACTCCTTATGTCTAACCTTTTTCTTCTTTTGTGACTTTTTCTTCTGTGTTGAATTGCAACATCATCTTTAAAGACATTATTGCTGGAATTAATTACTTTGCCATATACCAGAAGACTGGCATCCTGAAATTTGTTCCATCAAAGGATATTGACTGAGAAGACAAATAATTAAATGACCCGTAACACAGGTAAATGATACTCTTGGGATCAAAGGGATCCCCTATGAATAATGTGTGCTGCTCCATTCTGCCAGTCATAGAAAATGTCATTTGGTTGTAAGGGCTGTAGTGAGGTGGCTTTTGTCAGACCTTCAAAGTGAGGGGTTTCTAAACAGGATCTTCCTGTTTGTTTTCCTTGTTTGCTAATCATTCAGAAAATGCTAAGATGAATTTAGACTTGGTCAAATATCAATTCATATGACATGGGTACGTTAGTACTTGTAACCTAGTCTTCGGAACCACTTCCAAGTGAAAGAGAAGACAGTCACCAGTAGTCTGTTATGGAAAGGAATGCAGATGGCTGACTAAGAATTTTCTGGTGCAAGAAAATAGCATGCAAAAGGTATTACCTTTAAATCTTATATTAAACTGAGACCATTATTTTTAGTCTTCTTTGAAAGTGGGTTAAACCTTAAGATGTAAAATTCACCCTTCTAGTGCAAGAATGCCTCTGTAGAAAGTTAGTGTGGAGCAGCTAGTGTAGCTGTAGCTTAGACTGGAAGGGCTTCGTTGCACAGAAATGCTGCAATGTGCCTTCTTCAAGTGTGTTTTCCTAGGAATCACCGTTTTGCCTGTCAGTGCCTCTGTCCTCTCCTTCTTTACTTTTTTTTTGTGTGTTTTTTTGAATATAAAGACTTTATTCAGCTGTCAGAGTTAATACGTTACATATCATTAGCTTTGAACTAGGTTGCATATTTCACTGTGGTGCAAATAAATAATGAAACTAAAAATGAGATATTACTGAATGACTTAGTACCAAGAGTCAAAACTCATATATGTTGCCTGAAAACATAAAAATATTTCCATTCAAAAAAGTAATGGAAGTCTATAGCTGTAAGAATTTTTGGAAGATTTATTAAATACTCTCTGTTATAGTAAAACACATAGTCAGGTGTACATATAAATAATCTCATATGGATTACCACTGTTAATCTATTATGTACAACTTCTATACTGCTGCAATGGTAATCTGGTATGATTAAATCTTGATGCAATTTCATACAAAATAATTGCTCACACAAGTTTTTCTTGCTTAGTGATTTTTATTACCTCATTAAAGCTTGTGGCTTAATGTACCACATTTTTGGTAAGGCACTTTCCATTGCTTTCTAAAATTAACTTTCTCAGCTAGTGGTACTCTTTCTGTTCTGTTTGTTACTGTTAATAATCTAATAAAGCTTAATAAGGAGGACACCAGTCAGAAGGAACTATACCTATCAGTCAGTGCGGAAATAGTACACTTTATGAGTAGAAGTAAGGAGTAATAGCCACTAAATCTCAGAACAAGAAAATAATTACTTCATGACTATGCTGTCTATTAGAAAGGGTTATTTCCCTTGTAGACATTAACTTTAATGGAAATTTCTAATAAAAAATAATTAAATTCAGTCCTGAGGATGTGTCTGTTAAGCTGAACAAGTGACTTCCAAAATTACAGGTGCTCTTCCCTAACTTGTGCCATGAGTAGGAATGGGTTAGTAAGTCTAAGGTGTTCCCTAACTGAATTCAACTGTAAAAATCTTCTTGACTTCAACAAAACTAGGTTTACATTATATGAAAGACTTGTCTAATGCCAGAATCTTTACTTGAGTCCTCTACAGATGGAAAACTGTAATAGTATTAATATGCAGGAGAAGTAGGATACTCAGGAAGGGCAGAAATTACCTGGAGGAAGGTTTACAGCTGTTCAAGGTGGTAGATGGTCAAGGTATTGTTCACTTATAGAACGTAATAAAGCATAATTAGAGCAATATCTTTGAATTGTGCATAATAAGAGAAGATAGCACAGAATAAAGTATAACTGCATGTTCCTAGAAAAAGGTCTTCTGCCTGTTTAACTGTGCATGTGTAGTTGCTTCCTGTTTCTTAATGGTTAGGCAATTAGATGAGGATTCTATGTCACCTTCAGTGTTCCAATGGTTATACCTACATATCATTAAAATTAGGTTTCTTGTGATGGGGTAATAATGCAGAGTGATTTCATCTCGTTATAGTGGTATCTGACAACATGTCTGTGAAAGACTCAGTCCTTACCTGTACAAGAACACTGAGCTGATTTACTGTGGAACATTTTAAAGTAATACAACTCCTTTGTGGATATTATTTTAAAGTAGTTTCTGCATAGTTCAGCATAATGCTTTGCAATCAGATTCTGAAGTAAGAAAGTATAGGATGATCTGTTCAGACCATCTCCTTGTGTGGAGAGAAATTTCTTTGTAATATTTATTGTTAGTTTTTGTCTAAAGACAGTCTTAAAGACGAAGGCAAAAAATGTCTCTGCCTAATGGCAGCTTCTATTTGCAATAGCAATTTAGTAATAAGAACACAGTATTTTTTCAAGCTTACACCTCTTTTAATTGTACAATAACACTTTACTGTCTATACCAGAGTTATCTAGTACCTAGTCCTATTATACTGTCCTCTTTCAAAGTGGGATTTTAAATTTTTGCAAAGCTATGCCTCACTTAACATGCAAAGCGGGACATAGGCCACTGAAAACATGGATTGAGAATGTATACATAGATTTGTTTGTTTGTTTGTTTGTTTTTAGTGGGGTTTATTTGTTTGTTTGGGGTTTTTTAACCACTGTAATTTAATTAGCACACATGACATTTTTCAACATACTTACTGGGCTGGGAGGTTGGTCCTGTGTATCTTCTATTAGTTCAGAGTCTGAAAATTTCACTTTAGTTCTGTTTAGAATGTGTACAAAAACTTGGACTGTAACTGCCAAGAAGGATTGAATGTTCATGCCTCCATCTGGCTCTTCCAAGCCACAATTCTGATTTAAGTGCTCTCTTATCTTTGTGTAAACACTGAATTTTTTTCCTTGCTATATCTCCCTATAAACGTGAGTTGTTTTGGATGAGAGTATTGGATGAGAAATGGTGATTTCTTTTTAATCAAAATAACTGCTTTGTAGATTAAATGTCATCAAGCCAGTAATTAAAATAATAGTGAAATTAATTAAAACCCAAAGAAACTAAGTTTACAAAGAAATACAATTTACTGTTGCTTTTAAATAAAGTGTTAGAATAGAACAATTAGTAAAAAGCTTATTAAACCCTAAATACCTAGTAGAGCATTTCTCATAGAAGGCTTTGTTTACATAGAGATCTTCCATTAAATGTGTTTACATGACACCTGAAGATAAAAACAATTATTTCTTTTGTTATGTTATATGTTCTTTACTTACTGAAGTAGTGTTGAGTTGAAGGAAATTGTTAAACTAGTGGGCCTTTGAGACATAATTCACCTGGTCTGTGGGTGGTTTATTCACTATGTTGTATGTGTTGTCTGAGCCCATATTAGCAAAAATAATTGGATGTTTAAGCAAAGCAGAAGGTATTTGCAGCAGACACAATTTTTAAAATTTTAAAATTTTACTAGTTTCTAAACTTCATATTTTATTTTTTTTCACTAGTTTGACCATGATTTCAATACTAGTGACATTTAATGAGCTTTAGGAAGGTTTAAACAAAAAACAAACAAGAAAAGAAGATAAATCTGAACTTGTCTCAGCAATAGTATGTACACTAGGAGAGAGAGTTTCAGGAGTTTATGTTACGAAGCCATTTAAAACAGTGTGACTTTTTTTTTCAATTGAGAAAACTTGGCTAGAATAAAATGAAGTGGTTTATTATTTATTCTGTTATTTAAGATATAGGGGAAAATTATAATACAAAGCTCTATGAACCACTTCCCTTGAAAGGCAATGGCTCCCAATGAAGTCCTGCATACACTACAGACATTTCCATGTGCAAGACTAAAGTGGACTTTTCTGAGTGGCTGTTTTCTTCCAGTTCAGAGTTAGAGAGATACTGGCTGCTGAGGTGTATTTTAACTCCCCAGAAACAGGATGTGACCAATCACTTTTTAACTTGGTAAGAAGAGGGAATCAGGACACAGCTGTCCATGAGATGCCATTCCTGAGCTCTTGCAAGATTCCTGCTCTGCACTTAATACCTTGCCTTTGCAGATTTCTTACCCAAGCTGCAGGAACTCAGTGGGAAGGTCTGTGTGAGGCACAGGTTCCCACTGAGTTTCTGCAAGCAAAGCAGAATGTCACCTGAAGGTGTTGGTTTTTTCTGCTTGTTATAAAAAAAGGAGAATAATATGTTTTACTGTAGGCTTTGACAAGGGCTAAACTGGACAAGTGTTCCTGGAATTGTCTACCATTACCAAAAAGCAATTGTAATTTAGATATCAGTTTTCATAGTGAATTGATTTGTTTTGGGAAAATAATTTTTGTGCTATCACTGTATACATGTCAGACCTTGACTGATCAATAATGTTGTGACAAAGTATAGTATCCTTCCAGCAAATGGCTCTAGCGCTGATTTGGTCATGGATTAATGTGCAGATTGATTAATTTTTAAATTAGTGGTTAATATCAAAAGAAGATATTCTATTTACTTTCCTGAAAAACACTGACAATCTGAAAGCAATGCATCATAATTAGGCTGCTCAAAAACTGCCATCTGAAGCTTTGTAATACAACAGGGTCAGTGTTGTGATATTTTTGTCACTGTGGTGAGGAACAAAATGACTTCTTCTTCCCTGTATATATATATATATATTATATCTTGTAGCCCAGCCCAGAGCTCTGCCAGTCATCTCCTACTGTGTAAAAGGGAGTCTTCTAACAATTAATCTGTGAGCCATTTCGTCCTTCCCTTTGCTTCTGTTTGCTTGTGGACAGAAGCAGCAGTGTGGATATGGAACTGATAGTTGAGACCTCAGGAAATGGGTAGGATCCAAGAAATGGATAACTGCAGAAATGCTTCATCTGTAAGGCAAGAAAGATCAGTTTCAACCTCAGCCTTAGAAGTTCAGTAGATCTTCTGGACTTGGGAGCAGAAGAGGTATTGCTTCATTAGCCATATCCACTCTGTGATGAAACTGAAGGCTTCAGTACCAAGGCTAGTGAGGCACTTTTGAATTGCAGCAAATCAACCTGATTTTTGTAAAACACACTATTTGTAAATATCTGAAATCAAAGGCAATACTTGAAAATAGATGCCATTATACTAGAGAAGTAAAAAAACCCCACAAAACCAAAAAACAAACAACCCCCCAAAAAAACAAACAAAAAACCCTGATACTTTTCAGTCAGCTTCAACAGCTTATTAATATAAATGTAAGCTAAATAACTATTATAATAGTGCAGTTTTATTGTAAAAAAAGAAATTATATTCTGGTGTTCTGTTGACTAAACAGATAGAAAAGTAAATACACCACTGGTAAATATTCTTTATACATGATTGAAAAATGGTGAAGAAACCAAACATAACTTCTGTTAAGTTTCTCCTTGGAGAATTTAGAGCAGATGTGCTCTGTAAAATCAGCCCTAGTACTTTTATTAAGGCCATGAAGTGGGGTTGTAAAAAGGTGCTGAAGCAGCTTCATGGGTTGTGGTTCATTAACTCTAATTGTTGCGTCTGGATTCCATCTGATGAATGATCAGGTCCTTCCTTTCCCACATCCGTTTTCTCACTGTCTTCAGGAGACCAGCTTCCAGAGCTGCCTCTTTCAGCAGTATTTCCAACATTGGACCTGGGTAATATTCTAAACCAGTTCAGTCATACTTGAACATTTCTTTTTCTTGTTGGATTTTCCCCCTTTCTTATATCCTTCCTGTGTGTAGGTTTCCTCTAGAAAGAATAAAGCTATCATTAGTGAAAAACATTCTGAGGTTCTGAGAGATTATGTTACATAAAAGTTTTCCTAATTGACAAAACTTACTTTTGAAGGTAACAAAACTTTTACATACCTTAAAAATAGAAAATATAAAAGCCTTATCAAGTGCCAAGTGCCTTCTGATTTCAGGCTTGATATAAGGGCGTGAAGAAGCAATGTTTTACATACCGCCCACATCAGACAACTGTATAATTTATAGTATGTGGCCACCTGTGTGTTTCCTGAGTTCTTGTTTTTTTTTTATTAGAATTAACTGTGAACCAAAAGCAGAACATTAACTCTAGAGGCAGTGAAAAAGATGTGGAGTAAGTAAAGAATTCAAGCTGCATGTGACTGAAAGTTGTGTCATGATTGTTTGGAAGAGGAAGGAAATTCAATTAATTGAATTAATGAAATTAAAGTAATTAATGCCTTCAGTCCAATGTCAAATAACATTTCTCTTTTTAGCAGTGAATATATTTTATATATGCAACTGCTTATTTTCCTCCATAAAAATAGTAAAAAAAAAATCAGAACTTGGAATTTTTTTAGCAAGTCTAATTCCAAAGCATAACTAAAACATCTTGTCATGATAGCAGGAGGCATAATCTCTCATTACTATGAGAGATTAAAATTTTATGGGTTTTCAGTGTGATTTAAGTACTATTCTTTAAAATAAGGAAATAAATAATGACATGTTTTCAAACATTAATTTCATTAGCATGATTGGTAGTAGGGAGCTTTCTGAAATCAAGAAAAATAAGATCTGCAAATCTGAACACAATTTCTGAGTTTATAAAATCAAAGTCTAACATTCCATGAGGTTGTATTTTCTTGGCTGTCAATATTGTTGTGAGTATTCAAACTATCTTTAGTTTTATATTCCTGATATACTGTGCCAAAATAAAGAAAAAAACTCTAAGCATATGAAACAGTTGCAACAGTTCACGTTACTGGTTTTAAATTTATTGCATTACATGTAGACACTAAAGTTTTGAAAAAAAATTCTTATAAATCCATTTTGCCATTAATAGCACACAGATAACTTTCTAGGACATGTGAAATGTGCAAACATTAAATATCTGTAAGTATATTTAGTTTTTCATTTTTTTTTCAATGATATTCAATTTTTGTTAATGATTTTTTTCCCTTCAGATGCCATCATTATGGGGCATATGTCTATCAGAATTGTCTGATACTGATCTCTCAAAATCCTGTTGGCATTTATGTTTCTTTAAAAACATTTCCGGTGTTGTAAAATAGGAAGAAATGTCACAGATAAACTGTGTATCCTACTTTCCACTTCTGTTAACTTGTTAAAATGTTCACTTATTGATAAATGCACTTGCATATAGCTATCTATATGATCTATGAACTTTAGCATTGTATTATTCTGTTTGTTTGGGCTTATTGTCTGGGCACTGTTTAATTTTTTAGGTATAAGCCTAAAAAATTACAATATACATAACAAAATTAAACCAGCATCTCTTACCCTGTTTCAGTATGCCTTGCAACTTTGGTTAAAAGCATCTTCTTCTTATATTCTAAAAACAATTTGGTGTCACTATGGTATAAACTCACTACTTTATTCTGAGCTCTACATATTTATTTAATTATTTTGCAGCCTCCACTTTTTATTATTTATTCTAAGTCAGGATCAAACTGATCCTGGTTTAGTCATGATGTGCTAAGCTTGTTAATCTTTAAGTCTGCAGTTTTCCCCATGGTGTCCATATGCCTGAGAACATTAATCAGAGATGGAAACTGGTGGATTATTCATCAGCATCTTTGGTCTCTATTCTCACTCTACTTTTGTAATTTTATTACGTGAAAATTGACTTTTTTTCCTCAGTTCTATTTATAGGTAAGGAGCTCACTAGCTTTATTTTCACATTTCTTAACTTCAGCCTGTTGTGGGCCTTTCTAATTTTCTGTAATAACAGAAGGAAGTGAGAGGTGCTTAAATGTATGCATAAACTATTTTTATGCAAAGCTCTTACTTCTTCAATCTGCATTGTTAATTCACTTTTTTGGTTTCCACTTTTCCTTTGGGAAGATCTACTACTTTCCTTCATTTTACAGTTTCATATGCATCCCAGTCCATGTTTTCAGATGTTTGACCTTTATTAGCTGTATAAAATAGAATATAATTTCTGCTTTGATAGCATTCAAATCCTGAAATTCATCATTAGGGAGTTACTCCATTTCCAGCTCTTTTCTTTTGGACCACCACTTATTGTTTTAAAATTGCAGTCTTTGCATAAGCTTAACATACTTTCACTCTGATATCTGATCTATACAATCTCCCATCAAAGAAAACGAGGTCAATATATATTTGAGCCATTGCATAAATTTGCAGCTAGAACAAGTTTTGTATTGCCTCAGAAGACTGCTGGTGCCTTTAGATGTTTTGAAGTCTAGTTTGATTTCCTTTCTTTTCTTCTCTCTCTCTCTCCCTCTCCCTCTCTCTCTCTCCCTCTCTCTTTATTTTTTTGTTGTTGTTGTTATTCCTTCATCTCCATCTACTCCTCTTTGCTTTCTCCATAACTGACTGGTCCTGAAGTCCTTAGGTGTCTCTGTCCTTACCTTTAAAATATGTGCTTTTATTTTTGCATCCTTACAAAGTGCAGTTATCCAATACTTGTCTAACCTGTTCTTTAATTATCTTTGCCTGTATTTGAATTCTTACTAGACTGAGGTCTTTGCTCTCACCCTGATAAGATACTTTTTTGGAATTGTTCTCTCTGCTTGGGTTCATGAGTCTCCTTTGTCTTGTTTAGGCCAAGGCCTGTATCAAACACAGCTGATTTATGTCAGTGTAATGAGTTCCAGATGAGCTCCTACCTGTTCATATGGGTGTTCTTAACTTGCCCCACATGCAAGGAAAGCGCTGCTAGTTTGCATCGCAGTGAAAGAAGTTTCCAAGACCCCTGTATTTCAGACACATGAGTGTAAGTTCACACATGGCAGGAAGAGCCAATGTAGCTGTTTCTAAAGGGAGGAGGTGACACAGAGTAACAGAAATGTAGAATGGAAGGGGGTGCTTGCAATTACCTAGTCATTACTAATTTCTAATGCCTTTGTAATTGATTGCCTCACAGTGTTTCCATTTTTTATAAGTACTTTTGATATGAAGAGATCACTGAAAAACATCTGTGGTTTTTACCTTAACTTTGCCCAATTTTGTCTTTTAATTCTGTGTCACTGAGGGCTTTTATCTTCTCTCTCTCCTGTGCTTGCTGACACATTAGATTATCTTATACCGAAACCACAATAACAATCTCTTAATGTTGTTGATTTGGGGATTTTTTTTTTTTTTGTTAGATTTCTGTTAGCTTCCCCCAGGTGGAAAAGTGTTCTTCAGAAGATTTCTGGAAGTCGGGAGCATCCTTTGACATGGAACAGGGAGTAAAGAAATCTTCAGTTTACAGGTTAGTAGATTCCTCACTGTATTTCAGTGAAAGTTGCATGAAACGCAATCATAATGTTTCTGTAGTTGCCTCTCTACTTTACAGGTTCACTGGCCTGATGGAAGTTGCCTGTGGTCAGTGGAGACAGGGGTAGAATGGGAGCTCAGAGGAACAGAAAGGAACATGACAGGCAAGCAGAAGCATGAACTAATTTCAAATTTTACTCTCATTTCAATTATTTCTAGGTACAAAATGAGTCTGAGCACATGCTCATACATACAGCTTTGCCAGATCTTCAGCATTTTCTAGGGCACAAAGCCAGGAGAGATTCCTGAGATGGGCTTTTCTTTCCATATTCTTTCAGATATGAAAGAAAAGCAGCCCTTTTCTTTCCGTATTCTTTAAGATATGAATTCTCCCACACATAGAGAACTGGAAAGCCTGTGTCCTACTTGTAATGCATAGTCCTGAAAAAGTCTTTTCTAGACACTGCTCACACAGATGGGGTACAGAAGTATCATATTACTAAGGGGGAAACTAGAATTAATAGGCAGAGAACAGGAGCTGGTGAAGTAATTTCATTTATTGCCTTCTTCCAACCCAAACTGTTATTTTTTAATCTGGGAAGGACTTCTTAACCTCTCTGGCACTTACTCTGATATATATACATATATATCAGCAACACTTACCTCCCAGGGAGAGGAAAATTGTTATATACTTCTGAGTTTAGTAAGAAAGTCATCCAATTCACAAGTGTTACCCCACAATTCAAAAGCAATCCTATGACAGCAGTAAGGACTGAGTTCAGTCGTAAAATAACATATGCCGATTCCTCAGGGATTCCTGGGAAAGTCTTAATGTTCACTCTAACTCCCACATCATCAATTTGAAAACACAGGGCTGCTTTTTTTCGTTCTTTTTTATCCTCCCCTCCAGTGCTTTTCAAAGGTAACTTATTTTCCCTGAGTTTTGTCACAAAAGGGAGTTATTAAACTTTAAACCTATATGCTGGGAGGCAAAGGAGTGACAGAAAAGCATGCTGGTAATGTTTTTGTGTGTGGGAAGAGTTGCTGTAGGCCTATTAGGTTTCTCTAGAAGTTTTCTCAGAAAAAAAAAAAGAGTGAGACAAGAAAACTACCTTGCTCCTAATGACCCCAACCTCTTGAATTTTGTGTTTGATGTTGATGTAGCTGTCTTGGAATACTCTGTTTCATCTGATCAGCACATGGCATTGCATGATCTGCTTATTGTGCCATTTTTGAGTTGAAAACATGAATTGAATCTGCACTTGAGGAAGCAGTGGTAGATGGTATTTATGAATGGAAGCATCTTCTTGGTGCTTACACTGAGTGAATGGAAGGCAGGGAGGAAATGCACTTGTTGCTGTGGGGTTTTCCTCTTGCCAGGCAAATAATGTAATTTTGGCCTTCAGCCACCTGTTCCTCTTCTGACCTCTCTCTATACCTTTAAATACTTTCACACTCCTGGCAAATAAAATTGCATATAAATTACATTCAAACAATGCAATCACCATAATTATTTAAAATTAAATACATCCTTTATTTATTCAGCAATTACCTGGAATTTTTCACCTCTAAGACCATGTCTGTGTTGCCATACAGATGGCTGTGTTTCAGCACTTCCTATGTTCAATCCAGTGAGGGCTCCACTGTTACTAAGTCTCTGTGCCATGGGTGGTCCCATACAGATTTTTTTTTCCAAACAGAGTAAAAAGCCCTACATTTCCATTATGCAGTGATAGTCTGGTTTTAGTAGTACATCTGCAAATTCTGTTATAAGCTGTACTTGTTGTTCCCCAAAACCTCCATGACTCTTAAGAGAAATATATATATTTGCAAATATATATTTTACAAAGGAAAATATGATATATAAAATTCTTCTCACAACAGCAGATTTAATTTTCTACCATTTATTAATTATTAATTTTAAATTGTGACATTCAGAACATAATTATAATATAGTCTTCCACTTTCAGTGTCTTCAAACACTTGAATGTTTTGATTAGTTCATTGTTGATTATTTTTGCATTAATCTTCTATTAGGTGTAATACTTGGTCCTAAATATATGTTGTCCATTTTGGCTTTAGTACTGGCAGTTCTTTTGAGCACAAATCACATACAGTTTTATTACTGATTTGTGAAAGGGACATTCAGGACAACAAAAGCTGTCTCTGAACTTAAGAAACTGTAAAATGCATTCCAGACACTTTTTAAGCTGCTTCAGAAGGAAATTCATAAGGAAACTTTCAATTATAAAGCAAGAAACATATATAAGGATGTCATAGCCACTTACCAGTTGCTCTGATAATATTCTTAAATGAGATATGCTATGACTGGGGTCAGTCATAAATGTGGTTCTGGATGGATTCTGATTCTGAAGCCCAAGTAACTCTTTCCCACTGATTTCAGTAAACCTCATTTCTAAGTACTGCAAGCAGTAAAAGGGACATATGCCAAG
>VWZD01004419.1:251651-296616 GCA_013396695.1 Sakesphorus luctuosus
AATTCTCTTTCATAAAATTAAGTTAAACTTTACCGTAATCTCACTTAAGTAGGTAGGATAATTCTGAATATTTTGTAATACAAGCATAGTTTTGGCCTCTTATTAGAGAGATACTCAAAGTATTTTGAAGAATTATCACAGAGGGCAAGATCAAACACTAATGACAGAAGGAACATAGGTGTTACAGAAAGTGCTGATTGTAGCAAAGCCTAAAAAGTACTAATTACATTACTCTAAGCAGTGGCACAATCTTTAATAAGGCCTGAGAGCAGCCTGAGAACAGTTAAGCAGCAGAGAAAAAAATTCATTAAAGTGACTGTGTAATCTCACAGTCTTTGATTTTATTAATTATGCCAACCCATGAGCTGAATAAACAAAGCCCAAACTGAAAAACTTAAACCTGAGTATTTTGCTGGTTTAGACTTTGAAAATAATGACCTCTAGTGTACAATGCATCAAGTATTTCAACTGTGCTATTGCCTCTTCTCATGGGATGAAAGAGATACCAAACTATCAAATGAATGCAGGTCACTAAGGATTGACACCAAGATGGTGAAAAGCATCCCTACTAAGGGAAGGTTAAACATTGATTACTCAGGTTTCCTTCTGCATATCTAACACTGTTGTTAAGTGCTTTAATTTTCCCATATAAGAGCAAGTACATAGCCAAGTCTCTGCATTCCTGAAATTATACTTTGTAGTTACTATGCAGGTGAGAATTGATTTAGCTGGGATGAAAAGGTGCAAAAAACTTTATCATGTTGTGCAAAGTTTTTTATTTAAAAATTATTCAGGAATTCCTAGTAGTCAGTTAAGAATAATTGTATTACATGATTATATCTTTCATTTTCCTCGGTATTTTGTTCTCCAGTTTAACCAGATTTATGGACTATCATGAAACAATGTTACAATCTCTTTCTTTCTTGTGGTGCTCAGGATTTGCCCCATAACCTTTTCTTTCTGTAAAGTAGTTACTGATGTACATTTGTTCCCTGTGGCTGGATTTTGGCAGTTTTAGTTGATGTCATTTTTCTAGACATAATCTGTTCTTTGTAAGTGTGTGGTCACTAAGCTTGCTTGTACCTTTACTTTTATAAGAGAAATAGAAGGGGTTTTGTCTGCAGACTCATGTACTTGTAGTATTCCATGTGACTCCATGGCCTCATGAGGCATATCAGCAGTTGGTAATCAAAAGAAGTTACCTTTAGAGAAATCATGGGAATATTAAACCATTCTAAAATACAACATGTTGAAAATATTATAAGTTTCTTAATCATTTCAGAGGATGCAAGTTCTTAAGCGCATTTACTCTTTGTATTTAAGACTGCGCAGTATGTCAGTACTTAAATCATTACAGAGGTTTATGGTGGAATTTTCAAAGGGATCAGCTCAGACAACCCTAGTTTTTATGGTGACTATTTTTAAAATTATCCAAAAACTCTTACAAATATCCAGTTTCATTCTGATGTTCCTCTGGATTTTTTCTTTTGTGGGTTGGTTTTCTTTTTTTTTGTTTGTTTGTTTGGTTTGGTTTTTTTTGTTTTTTGTTGGTGTGGTGGTTGGTTGGTTGTTTTTTTCTGCCAATATAAAACCCATTGTAAATCTCTACACCCCATGTAAACAAACTGAATTGCAATCATCCAGGCACATGTGATGAAACTGCATGTGCTGCTGGCATACTTCAGTAGCCCATGGTATTGCTTATGATATATAGGATAGAGCTAATTCAAATTGTCACTGCCATGGGAGCTAGACAGAAGCTGTGTGTCATCCTGCATAATATGTACTTCAGGTAGTCAACTGCATTCATAGCTAATGTGGCCATCCTGGCTTCTAATAATTTTATTTAAGTTCTGAGTGTATAGGAGGCTCCTAAGATGTAAACTGAATAATCTCCAATCTGATTTCACTGTAGGATGGCTGTGCCTGACACACTGCTTTGTTTAGTGTTTGTTGAAGGTATATAGCATTCCCTCTCTATCTTTCCAGATAAGCATAGGCCAATAGTCATGCTACGTCCCAGAAAATATTCCAAAGAAAGAGTTGTAGGAAGTGTTTGATTAACATGTTCTTTCAAGAGCAACCTCTCCCTGCCTCAAAGCTGTGTTTGTTAAACAATTCAGAAAGAGCAGTCATCTACACCTCTCAGAGAAAAAGGCACTCAAAATTTATGCTGTTTGCTGTCACTTGTGAGACAACAGTCAGTGATGCCTGGATCTGTGCAAGGGCTTTAATCCTTATTATTTTACATCCCAGAAGAGAAAGTTAGATGGTAACTGACTTCTATGAGAAGTATTTTATGTTTTAGTGTTTATACTCTTCCTACATTCTAATAATATATTTATACATATTATCTTCTGACCAGCTTAATTTTATTCAAGATACCTAATCAGTCTCCAAAGCAGAGATCAGATTCAAATTCGCCAGCCTGTGATTAGAAAGCCAGGATGCATCTTGATTGTTTTATCTTTTGTGGAGGTGAGCACATTGGAGAACTGGCAGCAGCCATTGGAGTCTGTTTCGTGATCTTGCCTTATGGACCCTCTTCATTCAAATCCTGTCAGGATTCAGTGGCTTTAAGATGACCTATACCTCCTAAATCCTGTTTGGCTGGCTATGGTAGAGAAAGAGCTGCTGCTTCTCAAAATGCATGCTCACAAAGGTTCAGCCCTTCGTGTACCGAAGCAGACAGTAAATACCAAGACTGAAGAGGCAATGAAATTCAGAGCTGTGCTTTTAGCTTACATTCTTACTGACTAATCTCCCAGCTACCTTCCCTTCTGTATAGGTAGTGAGGCACTGAATTCAGGGTATCCCGAGTCCTCACACTGGAACAAGTCATTGAAAAACTCCAATATGGTGTTTAACACACTCAATTTGCCACCTCTGCTTTCACAGAAGGCTGGTATTTGCCTTATGGTAACTAGAGCTTTTTGAAATACCATTTTTATTGTGTGAATCCCACAACTCACTCTTCCTGAATACAGATAGAATTCTTCTCCCAATTTCTGTGTGAGTGGCAGAGTTAGGGGCTTTGTACCAGTGAGAAGGGAGAAGGCACAAGGCTACCTATATGAAAGAAGGCATCTCAAAAAATTTACATAGTAGTAATGTAAGTAAAATTTTTAAATAGTGGTTTAGTATAGAAAATCTTTCCTTTATTTCCACTATCTATAGTTGGGTTTTTTTCTGAAGAAAGAAAAAATAGATAAGGAGAAAAAAATTTCTGGGGCAAGAAGTATTTCTTGTTGGTATCTTCCTTACTGTCCTACCATTTGGATTATGCTGTGTAAGTGGAGTAAAACAGTAAATTTCTTCCACTGAAATTCAATTAATGCATCTGAAATCAAATTTCCCTGAGGCAAAAATATGCTAAGTAAATTGAAAAACTCCCTTGCATGCACCTGTGTTTGGAATAGCTTGTCATGCCATGGAGATATGAATGTCAAGACAGGCATTTTAATCTTCAGACTTAAGATTTCAAATCTGACAGACACTGCTGAGAGCAAGGCTTGCAGGGATTCACGGGTTGTTTCTAGTCTTTGGAAGATAATTCTTCTAAAAGTAGCAGTGCTAGTGGCTCACAGTGACTAGACAACTCCCTCCAGTGGGAGATTTATTGCATAAACTCTGCTTGGAACTGTTCTTCTAATGACTGTCTCTCCTTGGTAGCAAATGCATCACAAGCTATTAATGTCTTGCTCCCTTTTACCTTTTTACAATAAATCTGTCATCTTTTATATGTCTTAGAACAAAACTGTAAAGCACGTTGCACTTTGCTTCAAGGAGCTGTGTTTAGGTTCCTGAGAGGGATACAGATCAAATAGTGCAAGGAATTAAAGTTAAGGCTTATCTACTACACCTAAGAAAGAATCAAAGGAAACTAGAAGATTGCTTCCTGCCCATTATTCCGTATATAAGAGCAATAATGGCACTGGAGCATGAAAATTATGTTGTGGCAGTGGGTTTAGCCTCTTCTAAAAGGGCAGCAGAAAATACATGCTGCAGCCTCCTGCAGAATGACACATGACTACAGATTCCCAGTTTCCATTCTTGTCAGCTTTTAGAATCCATGTCCTGTACTTCAGTTTGTGCCAGATGATAGCCTGTAGACTTCTAACTGTAAAAAATATGATGTAATGCCAGCAGAAAAAGGTTTTGTAGCACATGCGATGAGCATATTCTTGATCTTGCATCTAGGTTTTCTGTAGGTTTCTGTACTACTTCCAGTAGCTACTGTTATGCATAGCATAATGATACATGGCTTATTTTAAATTCAGTTTTCTGAATTAACTCTCCTGATGATAAATATAGTGAAGTACTTCTGTATTTTTTTAGTAGTGTCCTTCTACTTGTTTCATGCCTTACCTCAAGTATCTCGGTTGCCTCAATTACTGAATTAATGTCCTGGTTTCCCTTTTTTGTTTGTTTTGTTTTGTTTTGTTTTGTTTTCCTCAAGTAGAAACATATTTTGAAGGAAGGCTATGTTTACATTTACATGGATTATTGCATTTTCTCAAAGGTAGAATAATTGTACAGAATGTGCCCTCATTTTTCTGAGGGAGGAAAACTTGTCTTTTATTATTAGGTAAGCATACTTCCCCTCACTTCCTAACTACATTATTTGATATTTCTAGTTTGCCACACTTTACCATGCACGCTCCTCTTTCCCAGTCCCTTTCCTTCAATGAAGGGGCAAATCTGAGCACTGGCTTTTCAGGTGGCCCAGGAACTGCTACTTCACACTCTATCCTCTGCTATACAATGTCATGATAAAATACTGTAATATGAGATGAGATTTTTAGGATAATTTCCCTCAAAAATTGCTTTAGAATCTTGGGAAATACAGTACCATATTTCTCATTTTCCCTAATCTAAACAAATAACTGAAAAATACACACTGTGTTCTATGTTGTGGAAAGAGCAAATGACATGCAAGCTTAATGGCCACAAGAGAAAATAAAACAAGCACAGACATTTTCCCACAATCATACAGCTATCTCCACTTAAATAACTGAACTGAAATAACTGGATTATAAATTAGAATCCTTCTGTATCCCTCATTTTCTGCTCAGATAACATGTAAGGCAGATATCAAAGGATGTTCCTTTCAGCTGTGAGCAGAATGTACTGGCCTGGGGCTGTGTGAGCATGCTAAAATAACTATGAAGAACATCTCACCAAGACATCTGTTTCAGTGAGATTGGTTTAAGACATGTTTCTAACAAGACACCCATCAATGTTAGCACGAAGAGGATATATGATTTTCATTCTCCTGTTGCCACTGTGTCTTAGACAGCAGGGTTTTTATAGATTTCCTGCTTTCTAGTTTTTCCTCTAAACACAGATTTTTTAAAAACTGTAGGAGAAAGACATGAACATGGTTATGAGGCTTTGTTATTGCAGAAGGACATTGCTTGAATTCAGGGGTTATTTCACTAGCATAGTAAGCGTGATTTGTTCTCACAGGGGTTCTGTCCAAGATCATTGCATACAAGGTGCTTTGAATATTGGAAACATGAGAACTAAGCCTGCTGAGGGCATATCAAAGTTTTTGAGACATTTGCCATCTGTAAACTCTTACATCAAGAGTCTGCCCTTGCAGAAGATTTAGCTTTCTCTTTGCAGACTGAAAGTGTGGCTATGATGATGAAAACAGGACAAGTGAGAAGTTCTCATGCAGTTTTAACACTACAGAGATGCTGTCAAAGCTACTTACACTACACCGCTGTTGTTACTGTGGAAGCTGAGGGCAAGGAAGGAGACCTATCTTGTCTGCACAATGGCAGCATAAGTTTAAAATTAATACAATTCTATTAACTTCCCCTTTTAATCTCGTAGGACACGTGCCAGGGTCTCATTTTCAAGTTCATGCCTATGCAAAATTTTTCAGTTGCCACAAGGACTGCATTCCTTATAAGACATGCTTCCCCCATCCTCCTTAGAGCTGAGGAGTTGCTGTTCTTGCTATGTCAGTACAATGGATTTCCCCCAGGGAAAACTGCTTGTGTCCACGCTGTAGGAATGAGGTCAGTTCTCATGGCAACCACACTTTATCTGCAGAAATGTGCATTGTTTGTGAACACTCTCCCTTTCTATGTAGAAATGATGTAAAATCCAAGGGAGCAGAAGAGCAAAAAAGAAACCTAATTGACATGCAAGAGGCAAACACTGTATCACTTCCTCACCTTTCATTCTGCTAGCAATTTTTTCACAAATTATTAAGCAGCCCAAGGTTTTACAATATGACACATATATTAAGAGCACTCCATTAGGGATGCTCAGTGACATGCCCATAAAATAAATATTATGTTTTTAGACAGAAGTCAAGTTACCACAGGATTAATTACTGTCAGATGTGGCAGAAACCAACAGCTATATTGCTGTGCTCCTCAGGAGTTTATTTCAGTTACTTTCTGCCTGTCTCCTTTTGTTCCACCTTCACCAATCTGAGTAAGCTTGGCAGGGGTAGAATGATCCCATGGGAGGCTGGAAAGAAGAGAACTTCTTTATTGGTGGGGAAAGCCACAGCTCCCTGCTTCTGCTCCATTCCAGCAGCCCCAGTGATGCTCCTACCAGCTGGGATTAGATGGAATGAAGGTGGCTGTGACAGCACTACTCATGTAACATGGAGATTCCCTCTGATGGTGTAAGGTTATGCTAAATTTCCTTTGTAGAACTAGCAGGGGATTCGGTTTTGGTGTGTGTGTGTTTGTTTGGGGTTTTTTAGTGGGTTTGGGTTTTTTTGGTTTGGTTTTCTGTCCAGATTTAAAAACCTTTGGACTGTGAGAGAGACAGCCGTTGTGCTTTTAATGGCATTTTTGCTCTCTTAAAAGGGACCAAATACTTGGCTTCAGCCTAATGAAAACAAACATTTACCTAGATTACAAGATCCTCAGTTTTGCCAGCCTAAACGCCTTCTAACTTCTCAGACCATGAAGCAGAACTGCTGTCAGGAGAAAATCTTATGCTACAGAGAACCATGATTTTATTCTCTCAGAGATTACTTACAGCACTGACCTCAGCTGTGTGGCACAGCTCTGTCCAAGTGGGCAGATCCGTCTCTTAAAGGTCTTGTTCTCATAACCTATTGCAATTTCTGTGCTTGTGACTTTTATTGATGCCTTAACTGATTGCTCCCTGCCCTTCATATGGCATTCCTAAAGCTAGTGTCCATGCTGTCAGTCTACCAGCAAGATAAAGCACAAAACCTATAATTAGAATATTAGTTAGTAAAACTTGTAAAGTACTATATTTATTTCAGGTTATTACCTTCTTTGTTGTCATGGGAGTCGCTGTAGATAGAAGCCAGGGTAAACAAGGTGAAAATGACAAAAGCCAGCAAGATGAAAGCTAATTCAAGGTTTGTGAAGGGCAGCTCCATGAACTGCTACTGCTTCACCTAGGAAGAAGTGTAAACGTTTACTTGGCTGACTAAATGTAGAAAGACACTGCTCTCAATAGAGCAATAAAATCTTTGCTCAGGAGGATACTAGATCCTGGTCAAACTGGTTAAGTAACTTTAGCAGTTAAGAAGGAAACAATACTGTTGGCTCATGCAAGAATGTAAGTTAAGCCCTTTTTACTGACAGCACGGTATGTGCTATTGCTCTGGGGGACATTTATAGCAGTTATTAATATACATCTCTATGGTATATTTATTTGGTATGTATTTGTGTGTAATGCCTTTAATAACATATAATGCCTTTAATACTCTGGGAGAGTAATAAAACAACAATTATTGAAACAAAAAGTATCTGTAACGATCTGTAGGAAGGCATAGATTTGCTTAATGGAAAGACTCCTAGAATATAAAAAAAAATTACCTTCTCTGTAGTGAAAAGTTTAAAACGTATGAGAGAAAGCCTGAACATTACCACCTAATTACTAATCAAGTCCCAGGCAACAGTCTAGGAATTCTGAAGTCAATGGAAATTTAGGGTGTTCAGCTGACCATAGGATTTAGGTCTAAAAAGCAACCTCTGTGAAATCTTAAAACCATTGGAAGGAGTCCAGTACATTTTTACAAAGTTTTGTGAAAAATCAGCAGCATATAGATAGAAAAAACCCCAACCTGTAGTAAATAAAGGGAAGCCAGCACTTACTGTTTGCCAGGGATTTGTCTATATATTCCATTGGGGTTTCTTCAATGGACTGAGTTGGTCGCTCGAGGCCAGAAGGATCTAATGTAATTTGATTCCTGATGCGTTTCAGTTGCTGCCTTGCTTGCAGTAAGTACAGTCCACATCAGATCAGAGGGTGGTGAAAGTGGCAGGAGAAGGCACAGCTCAACACGTGTTTTTCTGGTACCTGCCTACAGGATGCTGGTGGCGCGCACTCATGCTGAAGCAACAGAATTTGTACCAATGCCATTGGAGCAGGCAAGACTGAAGTTTGCATGTTGTAAATTGCGTTGAATTTTAAGCCCTAGTGAAATATTAACACGATTGTAAACAAGACTAACACGTATGAGAAAGAAACCCAGCTAAGAAAATGTATCAGCAACAACTTTGAAATTCAGATTCATACTGGCATAAGCAATAGTTATTAGAACGATACAGCTGTGTCAGCAAGAACCAAACCTGCATAGATGCAACTGATATGAAAAAAGATCCTTTTGAAAGACTTTTCTGATCACTTTGTGAGGATTTTGTTTGCTGTAGAGTCTTGGTTTGGAAAATACAAATATCCTTTAGCCAAACTAAAGCATCAGTTGCCTCTGATTGTATTAGCTACATGTTAATTAAAAGGGATTTCTAAACTGTATTTTTAAATATTCTGATGATTCTATTATTAAAAAATCTAAAAGACTTTGACATTGCTATTTCTGATCTTTTGTATAGTGATCTAAGTAAGAATATTTCCACAGCAGGCAGAGTGATGCTTATGAAACTCCATGTCAATATTTAAAAAATGGAATACATAAAATAGAATCACTCCTAAATTAGAGGCATGTGGACATGATTTGAACTTTATCACATTCAAAGTTTCTTCTGCTGGATTATTTTTGCAACAAACATTTAATTAGTAGCTGTTATAAATCTCTCTTTATTATTTCTAAGTGTGAAAACATAGTTACACATATCACAACTTCATAGTCTGTATTATGGATTAGTTAATTATCAGTCATAAAACCTTAAACATTCAGCATAACTAGAAAAAGTTAATCTGAACAGCCATCAGGAAAAGAACTGATTGTTGATAATGCTTTTGAAAGCTGCTAAGTCCTATTGAAAGTGTTGGAATATAAGCTCCTTAGCCATCAATTTTTTTTCCTTCACTGTTGGAAGTATCAACCAGTTCCTGGGTGCCATCCTTTTAAGAGTGGGTATGAGAAGAGCCATCTAGTGCTGCTGAGGTATCACTACCACTAAAGAGAAAGAAAAGTCATAAAGAGTAAAAAATAGTTTAAAATTGTTAATTCTGAATATATACTTAAAGACTTGTCTGAACTAAAACAATACTTCTTTTAGGAAAAATATGCAGTGATCAGAATAAAAATATAAATTTATTTGATATTAAAAATCACAGACCATTATAATTATTAAATTGCCATATTCATCTATTTTTACATTGTCCATTATACAGGCGGAAAGTACCACATCCCTCTTGCTGGAAAATGGTTCCATGGAACATCAGAGTGCTCTGTCTGTGTCCTGCTTTTGTCACAGAGACAGTACGTAATATTTTTTAAAAATAGAAGATTTGTGCCCCATGTTGAAGTGTTAGTAATACTTTAGGAAGGCTTTACAAGCAGACAAAAATTCCATTTAGATATCTACAAGGAGGCAAAAAAATAGCGGTTTATCCCTACAAATTTATCTGTATTATGGATGAAAAATTGGCACCTCCCCTTTTGAGTATTTAAAACTACCAAACAAACTTGAATTCAATGCTAAAATTCATGAGATTATCAATTCCATATGTTTATATTTCATTTGATCCAGGTGAAATTATGCAAGGCTGAAATAGAAAGAATTGCTTACTAACCCTTTATTTTTATGACAAGTGTAATGTGAAGATGTTTCATGCAAATCTTTAACTGCTTAACCCAATGTAATAAGATCCAGGGAACAACTCCCTTAGGGTTTCCTAACCATGCTTGTTACCTTGTTTTGCCATGGAAAACAGGAATACTGTCAGAAATCTCAGGTAAATCTAACAGTTATACAAAAAGACTAAGAATGGTCACAAGAACAAACTCCTTATTCAAGATCATCATATGGCAGGGAATCTTCACAGCAAAACTGGAGGTGCTACTGTGCAAAAGAGAGTTACATCTTCCACTTAAAAATGGCTGGGAAGGTGTTAATAAGTAAACTGTCTTTTACCATGGGATACTGTGTCACCAGTTTACTTGCAAAACTGTAGGACCTCTCTTCTCACCCCCATAAGATGCATTTTCTTCTGCATTTGTTGCAGGGACAATTTAGTATAAAGGTTATGTGAAAGCTTCAAACTGCCTTAGAGGCTGCAAGTCTACCATGTTTTTTCAGCTAAGGCAGACCCTTGGTTTAGGAAAATGCCTTTAAAAAAATACCACTATTTCAAAAATATCTGGAAACAAAACATGCCTTTTGAATATGCGTAACTTTCAAAGCATAGGTTATTCACTAGGTTTCTAGTATTATTCTCCATCAATGAAAGCAGATTGTAGTGGGGTGGCTAGAAACAAGGAAAAAAAGAATGTTCAGTTGTGGGAAGAGGTGTGGTGGTACAAAATAAAAACAAAGACTGATAGTCTTGTAGAGGAATTGGCCTAGCCTTCGTCACAACTGTCTATTTACAGGGATATTATTAAAATACTGTAAAATTTCTCCAGCTGAGGTACAGCCGCTGACATTTTACTGGAGGCTGATGAAACCGCAGACCTTTGTAATGAATTCTGATAGCTTTGGAATCAGAATAACTTGGAAAAACTATGGAAGGTCAAGATTATTTTTTGAGAGGCTGTTGAAAGATTTTCTGTAAGCATATCCATATAAACACTCTAAACTCAGATGAGACTTACAAAATTATCAGTTTTAGCCATGAACAAGTGATATATTTCATGCTTATCAGTTTACTAGGTAGGGAAAAGAGAGTCAGCACCAGAGCTGGTGTTCACTGGTTTTGTAATGTTTCTTTGTCTTTCGAAGAAATGTGTATGAAAATAGTTTAATGACCAGATTCTATGGACCTTTTTTTTTTCTAGCTGAAATTCTGGCCCCACTGGGGATTTATAGAAAGCTGACCCATTACGCTGGTGTGGCTTGAAGTTCACTAACTCTGTAGCAAGTTCCTCCACAAAAATATTGACTTGTGTGGGATGACTGAGAAAATAAGGAACTAAATGTCAGATCAAAATGTATATATCATCATCCTAGGAAAAATGAGAGCCTGAAAAGAAAAATCCAGCATTTCTTCAAGCAGATTTTTCTCCAAGCAGAGCTTTTAATTTAAGAGGTTAGACAAAGACAAAATGGAGATTAGATTAAGAAGTCAGGAGAACTGGACAGAATTAAATTAATGATTTGAAGTCTTAATTATTTTTCTTCTTCTTCTTCTTCTTTTTTTTTTCTTTTTAAATCTATACACATTTTTTTTCCAGTCTAGGTTGCTTATTGTCAACAAAAAATATCATTCCTTTTCTATAGGAATGATGAAGTTTTAAGAAAAAAATTAGGATGGAACAAGTAGAAAATATAAAGCAAACATATCCTACATACTTACATGCCAGTTCCTGTCACCGGAAAGAATGCTGCCAGTGAATTGGAAATATTCTTCTTGATAGTGCTTCTATTTGGTATATGTTCTTACTGTTTTTGCAATGTACGTCTTTAGATGCTGACACTGCTGCCACAGCTGTTGGTGATCACTTCTGAATCTGAACTGTGGACATGGCCCTGTACATAATACATTCGGACGCAAAAGGTATCAGAAAAAAAGAGGAAAAACGTTATCTGCACTTTCTGCTTTAATTAAAACCCAGCTTTGCAACTGACAGAAAAATTTTGATCTCATAAAAAGGGCTGAGTAAAGCAAATAAAGTGCAAGTCCAAAAGTGACTTATGAAAGTGACTTTGTGTCTACAGCTTCAATCCATTGGTCGCTCCTGTTACTGACAATATGAGGCACCTACTTTACACAGGCAAAGCTAAGCAAATATGAGCTTTGTATGATAATAAATTTAGTTTTTTTTCTCTTAATGCAGGGGGATATACCATTAGTCTCAATTAAATTTCTAGCTGTTTCCATTTTTACATCCATCACATAATAAAATTTTGCCACAATACCATTTCTTGAGAAAGATTTATTATATTGTTATGGGTTTAGCCAGGTAGGCCTAAATTTAGGCTTCAAAACTCAGATTTGGGCCTGAAATTGTCAGCTGCCTTGAGCTGGGCTGAGCTGGCTGGCGGCTGACCTCTTCTAGCCAATAGTATTGTATTCCACACCATCTTACATCATCTCAATAGCAGTAAAGTCCAGTGTGTGGGTGTGGCTTGGGCAGTTTCTCTTTGGCCGAGGTATAGAGAAGACACCATCCTGTCCCAGGAGGGATGGGGAGGCCCAAGCCCACAGCACCGGCTCACCATCATGTTATCTTAGGGAAGTAAAATGTTTGTTCTTAGTTCTTCTCTTTACTTAAGTTTGTCTTTAGAGAATTGACTTTTTTTTTTAGAATAATTTGTAGTCAGAATAGTAAAATCTGTGCTTATTAGAGAGTAAGAAGTTATATATAACTTGTGTGTGTGTTATATTGTAGTTTTCTTTTAATTTTCTCTTTTCTGTATAAATACATGTAGTTAGTTTCAGAAGAAACCTAGTTTGAAGGGTTTTTTCCCTCTCCCTCTTCTTTCTCCCTTTGGCTGGTTGGGGGCGGAAGAACCCTTTTTCTCTGTTCTTGGGCAGTTGGCATTTTGCCAGCTCAACCCAAGACACATATGAATGTGGCTTTCTTTGCTTTAAAGTAACAAATACTATATTAATGAGAGTAATAATAGTCACGCATCAAATGTATTTTTTTCATATAAACAAGTCCTTCCATTGTTGTAATTAAAAAAACAAGTAATGAGTCAAGCTACATATTAAAAGAAGTATTCATACACTGGAGGGAATAGATGTAAGGAAGATTCTATTGATATGTTTTTGAAGCACCACCACTAAAGGCATAAAATGATTTGTTAGTTTTTACTGGTTTTTTCTATCCTTTGCTGCTTTTCACTGTCATTCAGTTCTTGGCAGGTCTTGCAATTGTCTAAACATTGAAAAGCTGACTACCATGCTATGCCATCACCTCCTGTGAATTAGCATCATTTGCTAACTTAGAGCTGCTGATATTCTGATGAGCTGCTTCTTCAGTGAATTATAACTTGATGAGTCATGTGCTGTGGGAATAAAGGAGTGAATTTATTTTAATCTGCTTGTCTATTTATGCAGCATAGATAGAGTCCTGCTCATTAGCTCAAGAGTGAACTGAAACTGAAAAAAAAATCAGATATAGTTAAAAAGATAAGAGAAGAGCTGTAGAAAAAAATGGCCAGAGATGTAAAAAGAAGTAGGAAAAAAGTTGCAAAAGGAATAAATGACAACATGTATGGTGTGTGTATGTCAGAGAAAATGCAGCCTTTGGACTTACTATCTGTAGCTTCCTAGTTATCTCAGTATATCCTAAGTTCGTAGTGGGTATGTTCTAGAGTCTTGTTTGCTGAATATGCTCCTTTTGTTTCCTTAGCTTATGTTTTAATCTCATGAAAGTGTAATTTAAACCATGTATATAATTGTGAAAAATGTAATAAGGTATAACTTTATTATGGCATATTGAAAAAATAACTAGTTCTCTGTAAGGTAAGACATTTGCTCCCTTCATACAGTCTATCTTTATTAACTGTTATGTAAAAATGCGGAATTGTAGAGATTAACTGAATATTTCTCCCTAGGGTTCGCTGCTCCTGGTTAATGATTGAGGAAAGCTCAACTGAGAACATACATCCTTCTTTGTTATCTCAGTAAAAAAGTGAACCAACAGGGTTAGTGAGTCAGCAAGGCAGAAAAAATAGTTCTTGCTAAATAATAATAATAAAGGGCTGATGTATTGCTATAATGCTGTTACAAAAACATTGATGTTTCTCTGAGTCTGCCTTTTTCTTACTTATGTTTGCAGCTAAACTGTGTTCAGTTCAGGGGCATTTTCTCTTTGGAGAAATTGCCAGTGGCAGGTAATTTTTCTAGCTACCCTTGTTCAGGGTTATTGGTTATTGAGTTGGGGTTTTGATTGTTTGTTTGTTGTTTTTTTTGTTTATTTTGCTATCTGGATTTTATGTCCAATGCATTTAATATTAAATATACCTATATGCCTTTAACTTTGCTGTCCACATGTTGTTCCATGTTTTTACCTGCCTAAAAAAGTAGCAGATTAAAAGGTGAAAGATCCTGCCATATTTTGTATTTATTTCTGTGAAATTGATGACTTCATAACAGCAGTGGAGTGAAATTTTGTTTGTAATATTGAATCCAACACTGCTGGTTTACAGGAATAATTCTAAATATGAGTTATTATTTTTATTATTTTTTGTTAATAACAGTCTGAAATCCTTATGGGTCAGAATGTAGATGAGTTCAATGTAAATCTTGATTACTTTTGGCTCATTCAGCTGTATAGGGAAGTGATAAGCGTATTTTTATAATGTTTTCATAATGCCTGAAGACATTTTCTGTGGAAGAATATAATGATAAAGAGTTGATACATATTCTATTACAAAGGAAGGACATGTTCCCTGTGAAATGTGAACTTGTGGCAAAACTTTTAGAGTGGGAGTAAGGCTTCCCTTTAACCAATATATAATAATAACCAATATAGGCTTGAAATCATTGGGGTTTAAGCCATTTGAAAGAAAAGATTTGCCAAAATTAGATTTTCTGTATCCCAATGACAGTCACATATTACATAAAAATTTGGATGAACTTGCAGGCAGAACAACCATAAGATAACCTCAATATTCAGAAAATACAACTAAGACACAGAAATAAATCATAGCAGTGAGATTGTTTACTTTGTTCAAGGCAAGAACAGCATTAGCATTCAAACTCCAATGTCATTCCTATGACTGTCCTCTCCTCCCATTTCAAGCTCAGCCCTTTAGATGGGAAGGAAACCTGCTCCTGGAAGTCACCGGAAAACCCTTCAGTTCTGGCACATGCAAGAGGTACTTGCACATGCAAGGGGTGGATCAGCTCAGTGCATCTCAGCTCCCAAGGCCAGGAGAGCACAGCCCATCCCTGTGTATGTCAGGCCAGAGCACCTTGACATAACCCAGCTGCCAAATGGAGATTCTCATCATAGCCTGGAATGTTCAGGTGGTTTTACCCCAGGAAGAATCAGCCTTCTAAGCTCTGCAACAAATACCTGTGCAGGGGCAAAAGAAGGGTTTCTCAGTATTCTGTAACAAATAAAATTGCAATATTGTAATAGTATGTGTTTTAGACTAAGTGACCAGTTTGATTGTTACTTTGTGTGCTGTTTCCACTAGTGCGTTTTGGAGTTACATTGAATTGATATGGAGTGATATTGTCAAATAGGATGAACTACATAGCAGATAGAAGATATCTCTTTCAGGGAAACTCTACCTTTCAAACTTAACTAGGCTTAACTGGTGAGAAGTTTCCCAGCTTGCTTTTTCTTCCCCCCCCCCCCCCCCCCGTCAAATAGGGAACTCTCAGCTTTTCAGAAATTCTTATCAAATAATTTAGTCCAATAAGANGGGATATATAAATATTTTATCAAAAAGTAACTTGATAGTAAGTGAACTATTAGGAAAGAAAGAATTCAAAATATTCATCAAAATGCTGATACAAATGTGATCTTTTGGTTTAATTCAGAATCTAAACTTAAAAAGGGAAAAAAAGTAGTTAAAAGTGGTTTCAAAATTTCTTGTTTTCACTTTCAATTAGCCTTTCTAAGAGAAGCTTGATGATTTGTAATAAGGTATGTGTAAATTGTGGGATGCAGGATATACCAACAACTGAAACCCAGCAATTTTCCAATTGTGATATTTAGCATTCTTGAAGTATCCTCTTTTCAGTGTCCATTTCTTTGGTCCAGCATTTTTAGGGTGTATGTTACCCTTATCATACTACATTGCTCACATGCTTTCCATTAAACATCAGAATTGTGCTTTATCCCCTGCCCCTCCCTTGATTAGAGATCAATTGCATGTGCAACAGAGTTTGGGTAGGGCTTTAGTTTGTTTCTTTTCTCTGTAGACACACTGTTGCACATTTCTCCTTGGAAAATTTATATCAGATAAACAATTCTAAGTTGCTTCTTGAGCGCAAGTTGACGAGCTTTATGGTAGTATGTGAGTTCTCTTGGACTATATTAAGTAGAGAGACTAAAATGAAAACTTTGCAATTGTATAAAGAGAACTTGCTCAATTTCCTTAGGCCCTATGGGATTTTTGGACTTCGATTTTTTTTTTTATTATTAATATGGAGAGAACTGAAGCCACGTCAGAAAATATACAAATCCTGTCTGTGAGATATTATGAGACATAAAGAGGAACTATGTGATTTCCATTCTAGGTCACTGTTAATTACTTAATCCTTTCAATATAAAAGTTAAAGCATATAAAACTATGACCTCATTTTGCAAGTCAAGACTCATGTAGCTTAAGTTGTAGGAATGGAAGTTGTGTTGAAGTGGGCAGTCAGCCTTGTCTCTCAGGCAACTAGCGAGAGGCCAAGGAGAAATGACCTCAAGTTGCACCAGGAGAGGTTCAAGTTGATTTCTTCATTGAAAGAGTGGTTAAGCACTGGAACAGGCTGCTCAGGGAAGTGATGGAGTCACTATCCCTGGAAGTGTGCAAATAACCAAGTAGATGTGGCACTTTGTGATACGGTTTAGAGGCTATGGTGGTATTTTGTCCAAGGTTGGACTTGATCTTGGAGGTCTTTTCCAACCTCAATGATTCTATGAATTTATGAATGAGAACCATATACGAAGAGCGATTCCCTTCCAGTAAACAATTAAACAGTTCTTTTTCAGCCTAACCCCATGCAGCCCTACAGGCTGGGCACAGAGTGGCTGGAGAGCAGACAGGCAGAAAGGGACCTGGGGATACTGATTGATAGGAAGCTCAACATGAGCCAACAGTGTGCCCAGGTGGCCAAGAAGACCAATGGGATCCTGTCCTGTATCAAAAATAGCGTGGCCAGCGGGACCAGGGAAGTGATCCTTCCCCTGTACTCTGCGTTGGTGAGGCCACACCTTGAGTATTGTGTTCAGTTCTGGGCCCCTCAGTTCAGGAAGGATATTGAGGTGCTGGAGCGGGTCCAGAGAAGAGCAACAAGGCTGGTGAAGGGACTGGAGCATAAGCCCTATGGGGAGAGGCTGAGGGAGCTGGGGTTGTTTAGCCTGGAGAAGAGGAGGCTCAGAGGTGACCTCAGCACTGTCTAGAACTACCTGAAGGGAAGTTCTAGCCAGGCAGGGGTTGGTCTCTTCTCCCAGGCACTCAGCAATAGGACAAGGAGGCATGGGCTTAAGCTCTGCCGGGGGAAATTTAAATTGGATATCAGGAAAAAATTCTTCACAGAGAGAGTCATCAGGCATTGGAATGGGCTGGCCAGAGAGGAGGTGGATTCACCATCCCTGGAAGTTTTGAAACAGAGATTGGCCGTGGCACTGAGTGCCATGATCTAGTAAATGGACTGGAGCTGGACCAAGGGTTGGACTTGATTATCTCAGAGGTCTTTTCCAACCCAATTGATTCCATGATTCTGTGATCTGGATATGCATTTGGATGGGCTGTACTATCCATAAATAATATTTTTACTTTGCCAAATCAGATGACTGCTTACCTACTGACAAGACTAGGAAGGTTATATAAAATTTCCCATGGCCAGATTGTTTCTTTGGGGGGCACATCTTGCCTGTACAGTGGTTTCATATTTAAAGCCACAGCTAGAATGAAGTTACGACTTGGTAACAGCAAGTTGCAATTGTGTTCCTTTTTTCCTTTCTCTGTTTTCTCACAGTTGTCTACAATTTGATTTTTTTCTCACTAAGATTTGAAACTGAGAACACTTCACAGCAAGGAGAACTCTGCAAGTATTAAACCACTTGGTTACAGATGCTTTTTTATATTCACAAGCTTATTAATATGCAGTGCAAATGATGTGTACATAATACACCCTTAATACATAATACATAAAAACAATATTGGAGTTAGTAAGTAGATTTATGTCAACTTTCAAGCTTATTGTATCACTAAAATGATGAGGTCGAAAAAAAAGCCTGAAAGGTGAATTTTCTTTTGAATTGGTTACAGCTCTATACAAGGCTGGGGAAGTATGGGGCCTGCCAAATCCTACCTCCCAATTCCTCCATTACAGCTGACAGGATATCAGGCTAAAGTGCTGAGTTGGCTGTTCAAATACCCTTGTACGCTTCCACTGATGAGGTAAAAAGAACTAAAATTTAGTTTTCTATTCACTTAAGTGTGTCAAGTGTGAACAAAGCTCTATTTGTGTGGCTTATTTTAATGCATTTAGTTAGAATTTCTGGAAATAATTTGGACTTGGATAAAAAATAATGGTATATGCTTGCTGAGTTGATCTTACAGTCCCACATATACTTTTCTGTTGAATCTCTCTTTTTATAAGACATTTTTACATCTGTCAATACTTTGAGATTTTACAACTAACTCCAGTTCTGTAAAAGCTTAAAGGAGATATTTTGGAAACTCATTCTACCCTTGTACATTTTGGACTCTGTAGAAATCACCCTTTTGACTGTTTTAACCATGTGTCCTAGTTCAGCAGGTGGGACCAGTTTATCACTGTGTAGGTGTGACCAAAGCTGTGTATTCTACACCCTCTATTCGTTTCCCAAGAACTGTTAACAATGAACCATTTGCAGTAGCTGCCCAGGACACACCCAACCCCTCAGGGTGTGAGCTGGGGGTGAAAGACACCTGTGAGATAAGAGCTGTGATAACTCCCCTTCAGCAAGTCATTAGCACCTCCACACCCAGCCTGAGGGGTTAGCAGCCATGTCTGCTAATGGGCCATCAACAATTCATAATACCCTGTGACTCACAGAGTGAGATCACCCATTGTGTAATTCCTTGCCCTGGGGGAGGTACTGGGTGGTCCCACCTGAACCTGAGGGGATATAATCTTGGGGGGTTGGGGAGTTGGGGAACCATTCATTGGATCAAGAGGAGGACCAGAACCTTGACAGGACTGCGACCACCACTCTCGACCAGACTGCGACTGTCATCTGCACCAGCAGGTTTCTTTTTACTTTGGACTTGGGGGAACCAGGTAGGGTTCAGCACAGGGGCTAACAAACACCATTTTGTTTGTGCCCCAGGGGGCTGGGTTATACTTCTGGGTTTTGCAGTTTAAAACCAATTTCTCTTTGTATCATTGCATTTATTGTAATATTTTTTATTAAATTGTAACTCTTATAGTCTCTCTTGTGTTTGATTCATTTCCTCTGCTGGTTTATTTTACGTTTTGCTGGTAAATTAATATGAAGGAGGAATTATGACTTGTCTGCTTCTCTGGGTGCTTAAAATATACAAAGATATAAATTCGCATGCAGGATTATCTACTATCCTTCATTTACTGCCATTATCATAGGAACAATAGGTAAAGTAATAGTTGACATAGACATACACATTATAATTTTCTCAGAATGCTAAAGAATCTGTAATTATTTGTACAACTCAGACTTGTATTTTTATAAATATTTTGGTATCTCAAAAGGAAGTAAGTCTGTAATTTCCCCCAAATGAACGTTTTAAAAGTTCCTTTCTACATATGCAAAAATTAGTAAATAGATCAGTGATACAAATATATTGTATTTGTTTTTAAGGAGTTGGGGACAGCCTATCAGTTTGGGCTTCCTTGCTCTTCACTCACCCTCATACGCATGTTGAATTCAGTAAAGTAAAACTAGAAGCAGCACTCAATTATTTTCATATCCCAGTTTCTGTTTCTTGCATGTAGTCTGTTGTGATTAAAATGCTTAGGCCTTCCTGGACTGAAACTTTTCAGCCATAAGGAACTTGACTGAGATAGCTGAGGCTTCAAATTGGCTCCAGGATTTCCTTTGCTGCTGAGTATCAAATGGCAAATTTGTTTGGAGGTGTCTGCCTGCTTTAGTATCCCATTGAGGAGATCCTACACAACTTACACAAAAATACATAGCTGGTGATGAAATTTTTATATAAAACTTACTATAGCCAAGTACACTTCCAAGGTATTCCTTAGAAAAATCTGCTTCCATTTGGCCCAATTTATAGATAATTCTGTATGCAGACAAAAATTTTGAGCTATAGAAAATAGTACCAAATAAGCCAAAAGAAGAAGTGGTAGTAGGATATATATGTTGAAGGAATAAACCCTTCATAATTCTGTTGTGAGAAATAATTGTCTGGAACTGATAAAAAGTGTTCTTTTTATTGAGTCAGCATAGTCTCAATGTTAAGTAATGTGAGGGTGGCAAATCAATTTTGACAAGATGCAAGAATCTCAATACTTCCTGCAGCCAGCTATTAGATTTAGTTGTTATTCTGGGAACACAAAGCTTCTTGACATTGGCTGCTTCATACAAATTACTCTGAGCCATCTATATGCACCTTTTCCATTTGGCATTTATGCTCATAGCTTAGAGTTTATATCATATACCTACAATTGCAAATGACCAAACTGAAGTAGAAAGGGATAATAAACTTTGTATTCCCACAGCACTGACATGCTCTAATCAATCAGATGAAAGGGGCAGCATGTATTCAAGTAATCCTCTGCCTGCTGTATGTGATTTCCGTTTTCAATCAGTTTACATTTCAGGCAGTGGCTGAAATTTGGTTTTGTAGCTCTCTGGTAGACATCTAGTTTTGTTCTTTGGTTTTGACCTCTGAGAGGAGAAAGCAAGGAATACTAGGAGAAATTTATTCAGGAGTCTCAAGTTTCCTAATGCCCATAGATCTTAGTGATTTTTTTCCTCTAATCTTTTCTTAGGGAATTAAATAAATTTAAACCAACATGGCAGTTTTCTTCTCTTTGAATGAAATGAGAGAATGGCATTTTAATTATTTTTAAAAGGGAAAGAAACAAAATGAGAGAATGGCATTTTAATTATTTTTAAAAGGGAAAGAGACAATTTGGTATTGATCAAAAGACATATTCATTGAAAACTTAGTATAAATAATTCCAGTAAGTGCATGAAAGGAGGACTGAAATGAAATAAAAGCAGTTGTTTAAGAACTCTGTCCACACATCAGCACTTTGGAAAAATTTCAAACAAAAATGTGACTTAAAAACCTTCAAAAGTTCAGTTTTATATATTTATTAGAACATTCATGTTATTAATAGCAGGCTATTTTGCTTTATAACCTCCTGAGTTTTTAATTATTGGATTTTTATTTATGCTGGATTATTATTTAATCAAGGTTTAGGACTGTTCTCATAATTCTCATAAAAATCTGTGTTTACAAGAATGGTCATATGTCATTGCACATATTTTTCTCCCTGGCTTTCAAGTCCTGTTACAAGTGCACACATCCCCAGCTTCCAGAGCACAACCCTCTTAACATTCTCTAACTTCTTAGTGAAGCAATTGCACTCATAAATTAACCATCCAGCCTAAGATTTGAGCTATGATAAACTAATTGTCTGCTTCAAAAAAATCTGAATTCAGCACAATATCACAAGAGGGAGCCCTTGTCAACACCAAAAATTCAGTACATGGTTTTGCAGAGACACATGAATCATTTTTCAAGAAAAATGTAGGCTCTGTGCACAGGTGGTAAAAGCAGTTTCACCCTTGAAAAGAACTTTCTGAGGCAGATTATATTCAAACTGATTTTTTATGTAGGGAAAAAAAAGCCTAGAAAGTAAGGTTGAGCTTTTAAATAGGTTTGAATTTGTGATTTTCAAATTACTTCTTTTTCTACTCATTACTGTGACATTACTGTTATTAATGGAATTTTATTGAGGAATGAAGGTAGAGCCTTCATTCTGGGAAAACATAGTAAGATCCTTCATAAAAGATTCAAAACAGCCTTCATTCTATGAAGGTTGCCTGTATGTTATTAACTTGTCATGGATAATTGGTTTTTCTTAAGTTAAAATGAGTGCAGAGCTCTGGGCATTATGGGAAGAAGTTTAAAATAAAAAAAATAGTAAATAGATCAGCTTGTGTAAAGATTGCTTCATTGTGTAGATGGTTTCATCCTACTTGTGTCTTTTATTCTTTCACAGTACAAAAACACAGCTAACTTCTTGATTCCTTTGGGAGTCAAGGTGGAGAAAAAATACAAATGTGGAATAACCATGGGAACTCCATTGTTCCATCGACATTCCTTAAGGTGTTATAGATGCCTTGCATTTTGCCAGAAGTTTTGAGAAATATAAGGCCCAAAAAATCTTAAATTTGCATCTGCAAAGTATTTCCGTAATGCCTCAGCAGTTAATAATTTCCTTCAACTCTAGAAAGTATTTATGGACCCTGAGTTCAGATGTGAGCACCAACCTGAGAGCTGAGACTGTGATCTGACTGTAATTGTGTCATAGCGACACTTTGACTTACAAAAGATGGCTGGTCCAAATGGTCCAGGTCATGTTTGGAATTCACTTATTTGTAGGAGTGATTGATCAAAGAGAGAAAAGAAGGGTGATGTTTTACATATTAAATCTGTTCTGAGCACGCAGTTTACCTAAGTTTAATAAATATTCTTTGGAATATGTTCTTGTAGAGTATATGCAAGGATGTAATAAAACTGACGGTTGAGCTATTTGGAGGTTACTAAATCAAATGAGGTCTGAGGTAGTGAAAGGTGCACATAGAAAATGAACCCTTTATAGGATGACACTTCTGAGGTTCTTTCTTTAAACAGCAACTGTAAATGAATTTTAAAAAGAGGTCATCTACTGAGAAGTAGAATTTGTATCTCAACCACTATATCTCAAAACCATAGAAGTCAAATTAAGTCCCCCCACTCCCCATTTCTCAGTTTTCCTAATAAAAACAGCAGGTACTTATAATCTTATTAAACTTTCTTAATTATTATTATTATGTAAAAGTGTAAGTATTTTGAAACTCAAAGTATCCTCTCAGATTCTCATTTTGCTTTTTCGGAAACTGTTGTGCTTGACTTCCACTGAACTAATTTATGACACTTATGTAAGGTGAAACATTTTAGAAGAGAGGATTATAATAAATATTCTTGTTGAGATATATATCCATTCAACTACATAGCCAAGAAAGCTGTGACCTTAAATTTTCTCAAATCTCCATATGTGAGAAATGGTGTGAACTTTTTTATGTGTATATGTGATAACTAACCTATTGCAACTACCTGATAGAAAACATTGCAAATATTTTGGGATAGCAAGATATAAGGGCTTGAGCATTATCACTGCTCTTTTCAGAGATTTTTACTTTTATTCTTGTGAAAATTCAGTATTACCCTCTTGTCTGTTGCAAACTATCATTGGGAATCTAGTCTCTGTCCTTTTAAGGGATTAATACATTCTGAATTATGTTTTCTCAAAAAAATTCCTTGTTTAATTACTTTCCCCTCAATTTTTAGGCACTGCTTTGCAATGGAAAGTATTCAGATCAGTTTAATGTTAATTGTTTTTCTTTGTGTGAGAAAATTTAATGTCTTATAATGTTATGGCACTATCATGGTGACATTCTATATGATGTTGACTGGAGAATAATCTTAAAATAGAAAAGGATAGCTTTAATTTGCAGGTCTCTTAACCATGTGTATCTAACCATTTTAATAGATGAGGTCTTATGCTAAAGATTTCAGGTAGCTTCTATGTATTTTATCTTATCTTGTCAGAAGTCAGAGCATTTCCAGGCTGAATTAGTAATGATTCTGTGTCTCCTCTCTGTCAGTTACACAATTATTTCTCCTTCACCATGAGTGCTTCAGGACATCAAGACAAGGCTCTTCTTCATCTAGATCAGAAAAGAAAATGGTGCCTTTTCTTTTTGAATATTTTAATGTACTGTCAGGGTAAAAATGAACACAAAGAAAGAAAAGTCTTGACCACGCCTTCTCCCACTGATCTGGATGAAAACCGGGGCACCCACTGACTAAAGGAATATTATATACCATGTAATTGTTCTGAACAAAAGAACTGTGGGGAGTTGACCAGAGGTTGGCGGGCCATTGGGAGGGGCTGGGCATTGGTCAGCAGGGGGTGAGCATTTGCATTGTGCATCCCTTGCTTTGTATAATCTTTTACTATTAGTATTATTTCATATCCTTTTCTATCTGATTAAACTGTCTTTCGCTCAACCCACAAGTTTTACCTTTTTTGCTAATTCTCTTCCCTCTCTCATTGTGGGGGAGTGAATGAGGCACTGTGTGATGACTGGCTGCTTCCTGGATAAAACTACAGTGCCAGGTTCAGTAGAGCACAGGTCGGCTTTAGCTGTATTTCATGTCTTCTTACCAAGAAGGCCAGAGAATGACCTAACTCCACTTCACTGCCATATCCATCAGAAGACATGCTTTGTTCGTAGCACGAGCTGTGTGAAACAGAGACAAGTCCTCCTTTCCTCAGCACCAGGCACTGGGAGCAGTTCTGCCACCATGCAAAGTAGTGACTGGAGGCCTCATTCAAGAAGCGTGTTTCAACCATCCTAAGTTTGGCTCAAAGTCCTGCTTAGAAACAAGAGTGGTATAGGGATCTCTGCTCTAGAAGCTTATGATTAAAGAATCAATATGAGGAAAACTGACTCTGAATCCTCAAGAGGAGCTCATGATCTCAGGATGAGCTATGTCTCAGTCGTACTGTGAAATTGGCACACTGGGTCTTGATCTGAACCATGCAGAACAGCAGAAGGGCTCACATGACCTATGCCATTGACTCAGCTCCACTGGAGAAATGGACACTTGAGCAATGGTAGTAAAGAGGTTGAGCTGATAAATTCTAAGCTGCCTAAGATATCTGCTTATCATGTGAGCTGTTAGCTCTTTGCTCCCACATAGCATAATAGGAGTGAAAGGAACTGAGGTCTAAACTGTATTCTTAAATATTATCAATATTTTCATGAAAAATACAAATTTTTCATTTGCTGTAATTGTTAGAATAATGAAACCATACTATGCTATTACATATGCACAAACAAAGAAGGAGGAGATGTGGTGGTGTCCCTAACAGAAATATTTCATGATTTTTCTTTTTATCTGTGCCTCTCTGGAGGAATTTTGCATGTGTGGGAGATCACAGAAATATAATATAGATGTTCAGCTAATGGGCCAAGACCAAAAAACCCATGTATCACAGAAATAAAATACAAAGATTAATGGTAGCAGAAGGACGGAAAGGTCTAACTATTGTTATTATAGTTAAACAAAAAACATTTTTCTTTCAGGTTTCTGTTTTCTGAAGACAGGGATGGTAACTCATTCCCTAGCCACTGTCACACTGGATAAAATGCTCTTTTTATCAACTTCAGATCCAGCCAGTATATCTCTGGCAAACTTGCTTCTTGTTTGTGCTCTGCTGAAAATTATTTTCCAAATGAAAACTTCTGGGAAGATCAACTGGGAGTTGCTAGTTGCTTTTTACAAGTTAGGATCAATTCAGTTGTGTTTCGTAAGTTAAAAGTCATACTCTGAAAAGCATCCCCTTGGAAAAAATAATTATAAAGGCTTATAAAGTACTTGTCAGGCAAAGGCAAAAATTAGCTAGATTGTGGGCCAGATCCTCCATTTGATTTCATTTTGGAATTCCAAGATGTGTATTTACCCTAAATGAGGGAGTAAATTGATTTTATCCCAGAAGCTGCAGATTAAAATTCGTAAAAATATATACATGTGGTTGGAGCATATAAGGCACAATTTTTAGTTTAATTTTGGAAAATTGTTTCCAGTTTTATGAATACATCAACTCCAATAAAAGAGCCTGAACAGTATTTCTGTGTAAATCAGAAAGTTATGCCTCTGAGTTCCACCCTAGCTAGTAAAGTAACTGTGATTGAATCAATTTGTTACTTTTTCTAAACTTGTTTTTGTTTTCACTGTTTCAAGTTATCTACCTTTTCCCATTACACAAGGACATAAAACTTCTCTAACAACAATAAATTTAATTGAAGGAGTGTAACTTCATTAGGCACACAATACAGAAGATTTTAATCTCTTACAACTGGGCATCCAAACAGTTTGTCTGGTTTTATGATCTCTACCACTGCAATACCATTCACATCCCATATTACTATATCTCTATTGATCTGAGTAATTACAACAGAGAGATTATAGCAATTGTGGATGAATCTCTGATCTGTGTGAATAGAAAACTAAATGTTGAGTTGTATTTTCACTGAAGATTCCAAATGTAGCAAAGTAGGCAATTTTCATCATGATGGAAAGTAAAAATGCCATTTCAAGTCAGTATGTGGTAAGCTCACAGAAGGGTCATTTTAAGTTGTCTCTGGAAAAATGGAAAGTAAAAAATGGGGTTTACTGTGTAATTTTTACTTTTTTAAAAAATATTATATTTAGAAATGCTCAAAAAAATGAGTCTTAAGAAGTGGTATATAAGATGCTACACTAATTTCCAGTGATAAATGTATGCTGCAGTATCAGGTTTAAATATCAGGGTGGATGGCCAGGTGATTCTTATACCACAGGGTAGATGGAACTTTAAGAGAGGATCTTAATACTCTGCTCTGGCATTAAAATATGAGTCTCTAAGCTATATATTCTCTTGCTCTCTAAAAACTCCCCCAAAATGCTGTGAACATCTGACTGTACTCACAATCTACTAGTGGACCAGAGATATATTGTATCATTAGGCTTAGTTATTAAAAGGAATGCACAAAAAAGAATATAATTTCTATAATTTGATTCTCCCAAAATCATGACTGGTAGCAATTCAGAACACTCACTCTTCCTTCTAGTGAGCATGCTCAAATGCTCCCAGTTTCTAAAGCATTGTTTAAAAAATAAGTGGTAGAAGAAAAAAAGAATAAAGATCTATTGAGTAAGACACAAACCAAAAAATGATTGAGGTTAAATCTCCTCAGCTACTGAGTCCTTGCAAGTTGGTACCTCTTCTCGATCTTTTTCTAGAGTCCAGCAGTGTTTCAGTGGCTTTGTGAGCTGCACAACCCTCACGCAACACTTTATAGGTCCTACAAAAAAAAATGATTCTGTTTAGTGAGCCTTATCCATGTCATAATTAAGCCTATTTCCTTTCTCCAAGCTCTTTGTACTTTTTGGTTGGTTGTCCTGTTGAGTAACCCCATTGTTGCGCCAAAACTGTTGCCGTAAGTCTGTAAGAAAGACTCTGAGCCAAGTTTTGTAGGAGATAAGATAAGGGGTAGTTACTTTAATGAGCAACCCTGCTCATCCAGGAGTACATCACTGCGCGCTAAAGCAAGCTTTGATTCTACAGCTTTTATAATATAATCTATCCAATCACTACAGTCCACATGTCCGGTTCCACCTCTGTCTCCTCCCAGTTCCCACCTCCTGTTGAATTGGGTCTGGGGTGGCCGGGACCCTCCATCTTCATCCTCCTCCTCTTCTTCAGCACATAAAGGTCTTTTGGGCGCTCTCCAGGGCCCCGGGTCACTCTGCTCTGCGTTTATGTTCTCTCTGATAGCTTCTAATCTGGTACCTTGAGAATGAGACTAAATAATTGGCAGATTTTAGCTGCCTGTTCTGGAGCAGGGGTAGAGATAGAAAGACCTTATACTATGAGCTGCTAAATATTAACTCACTACAATCTACAGTGCTACATCTACTGTGTTTCTAAAATCTACAAAATGTTAAAAACCAAAAAATCAGAAACCTCTTTGGCATCACCATTAATAGATTGGATACAACACAGAAATCAATTGAATTATTGTACACTGAGCTGAATTCTGGAGGTGCTGATGTAAGATTTGGAAAAGACATTTCAAAAATTGTAACTTCAATTATTCCATCTGCTGTGCTTATCTACAAAGGAATGTAAACAGATTAGGAAGGTTATGGTCAAATGGATGATGAGAGCAACTTAACTGAGATAATCTTAGTGTCTTAAGTGTGAAGGGAGGACTGACAAATATAGTGCCTCAGACAATTGAAAGGGAGTTGAACTTTTCCTTAATAGCCAAAGCATAAAAGCAAATAAAGGTTTTCAGTAAGATGACAAAAGGCTTCTGAGAGACAAATATAGAACAAAGTCCAAATTCCTTCCAACCATTAGGAAAAAAAAAAAAAACGAAAAAGTCTCTTAGAGAGAAAATTTCATTATTATATTCTTTTTCTACCTAATGTAACGGAGAGGGGGTATGTATGACCATCCTTCTAACAGGGGTTTCTTTGCTGTTTATGTCAAAACACACAAAGAAACAGAAAAAAACATTAAAAAATCTTTCAGAAGAAAAAAATACCTTAATTCTTGTCTTGTGCTGTTTGTTTTCCTTGATTTACTTTTCCCATCTGCCTCTAAAGGGTTGAGATAATGATCCTAACATGTACCTTTGAAAACATTTCTAACTCTAATGGACATGGTTGCTCATTGTTACCATGGAAGCAGATAAAACCATTGACTGAGAATATCAGCAGTTACCAGTGCACCTAACAGCCCAACAACACTCAATAAAACCAATCAGCAATGCTAGAAGATTCTGCAATAAATGGCATCTGCTTTACTCCCTTTGTCTTGGCTACTGTAACAGAATTCAGGCAGTTGTCCCAAAATGAAAATTATCTTTTGCAAAGTCACTCCTTGTAAGTAGCAGTCCTTTGCTTATGAGGACATAAGATTCTGTCTTCCACAGCAGTTCCTAAATTCCTGGTGGTAGCTTGGCTTATATATCTGAAGCCAGATTAAAGAGGAAGTGAATATACTGTTGATGTTCCATGTAGATAGCTTTTTGTGTTCTTGTCAAGACTGAAGTGCTAAAACATCCAGATGTGTGTGATGTTGAGTTTGAGATATCTGAGGATTAGTAAATACATATATTGTAACAAAGTAGTTATAGATTGTGTTGTGTGTATGTAGACACTGATAAATACAGCACCTAGTCTTGAGAGGTGAAAATATTTTATTAGGATTAGTGATGGTTTTCAGGGCTTTGTGTTGTTTTGACTTGGTTCAGTGGTGATTCAATTCAAACACAGACTCACACAGGCTTGGAGCACAGCAGGAATCCAAGGTAGGCACATCTGGATTTCTACATGAAGTCCTGAGTGAGGTTAATCTACGAGGTCATTACGGTGTGCCATAACTTAGATTTTAGTAATACTTCTCTGTCTTGAATGGTTAATTCAAAACATATCAGTAAAAAAGTCTGAAAAATCTCTGAGGAAAGTAATAATGGAGAGAGGAAATTGAACAAAGTAGAAGGAATTTGAATTTGAAATAAAGACAGAACCTCATACGCTTTTGCTCTCTCAGCTTCTTATTTCTTGTTTGTAAGATAATGATGTCAAAACATTTCCTTAAAGACATCATGTTCTTTCTTTACTGTAGAAGTTATAAAAATGTCAAGAAAACTCAGAAACTGCTCAGAGCCCATAAAATAGGACTCCTATAAATTCCTGTGATGCATTTATGGAGAAAATTATTTATTTAAAATATTTATTTTGGCTCTGATAGCCCAGTTTTTACTCCGCATGTGATACTCCATCTTTTTTTTTTATGATTTCTCCCATAGCATCATATAGTAAGGTTCAGAAAAGCAGCTACTTTTATCAACAGGCAGCATTTGAAAATGGGTATTCAGTGCCTTGGCAGGTCAGTATCTCATATCACAACATGTTGCTCCACACGAATGGCACAGAGTAAAATGAGATTTTGCCCCAGCTACAGAATGAGCCTGTAAATTATTCTACAACTGAGTTGACTCTTTTGCTGGGTTGACCCTGGCTGGATCCCAGGTGCCCACGAAAGCTGCTCTGTTTCTCCCCTCCTCTGCTTAACAGAGGAGAAGAAACACAGCCAAAGGCTCATGAGTTGGGCACTCAACAATTATTATCATGTGCTAAACAGACTTGATTTTAGGAAGTAAGGTAATTTATTATCGATCAGATCAGAGCAGGGTAATGAGAAAGAAAACCAAATCTTAGAAACATCTTCCCCCCACTCCTCCGTTCTTCCAAGGCCTGACTTCACTCATGATTTCCTCCACCTCCTTCCCTCCAGTGGTGCAGGGGATAGGGAATGGGAGGGGCTGCAGTGAGTTCATCACACATTATTTCTGCTGTTCCTTCCTTCTCAGGGGAAAAGTCCTCACACTTTCCTCTGTTCCTGTATGGGGAGGCAGCTCTGGACAAACTTCTCAGACACAAGACCTTCCTGCGGGCTGCAGTTCATGAACTGGTCTGGCATGAGTCCTTTCCATGGGGTTCAGTGCTCCAGCATGTGATCACTGCAGGATCTCAAGTCCTGCCAGCAAGCCTGTTCCAGCATGTGGTCCTCTCTCCATGGGGCAACAGGTTCTGGAGGAGTCTGCTATAGTGTGGGCTTCCCACAGGGGCACCCTCCTTTAGGGTTCCACTATGTGTGGTCCTCCATGAGGTGCAGGTGGATCACTGCTTCCTGGTGGACCTCCATGCGCTGCAGGATAACAGCTTGCTTCGCCATGATCTTCTCCACAGGCTGCAGGGGAATCTCAGCACTGGCACCTGGAGCACTTTCTTATCCTTCACCTTGGTGTGTCTCACGTATTCTCACTCCTCTCTTCACTGGATATAAGTGCAGTTTGTGCAGCTTGCTTCCCACTTTCTTAAATCTGTTATTCCCAAACTGCTACCACCATCACTGATAGGCTTGGCCTTGGCTTGGCTTTGGCTCCATTGATGTGGAGGAAGCTTCCAGCAGCTTCTCGCATCGGCCACCTCCGCAGTCTCCTGCTCCTAAACTCTTGCCACACAAACCTCATACAACTCTTTTAGTGTTAAACTAACTCTTTAACAGTTATGTTTCTCATTAGGCTGGATTTTACTAATGGTGTCTCAACACACACGTGGGAGAGTGCATTCTGTTCCGAGATCACTTGTAATTGTCTATGACGTGTAAGTGGAACATTGGTGACATCCTGTGGCAGCACAGCACACAGACATGCTGTGTTTTATACACCTTGAGGGATGGGTCTCATCAGCTTGCCTCTGTTTTCTTATGATATGGCTCAAGGTCTGCTTCTGGAGGGCTCAGGCATTTTTTGGCATAATTGTGTTTTCTGCTTAAATAGTAGTTGAGCAAGTTGTTACTACAGCATCATCTAAAAAACAGTAAAGGATGAACAAGACTAGTCTCGGTTATCAGATACCACCTCAAACAATAAGTCGTCACATATATATTGTTGTGGCATCCTGTGGAGGTTTTTTTAATACTTGAGCAGACTTCACCAGAATTGCCAAGCTATGAAGAGCGGGATTTAGAGAAACACGTAGTAGAAATGGTGAACTATGTTAGAGTACCCTTTAGCAATATCTACAGCAAAATTCTTTATTTTCTTAAGGAGACAGAACATAGAGACTTGAATGCAGAGTATAGCAGTGTGCTATTTGAAAATATGGTATTATTTAAATGAAATTGTGTTTACTTCACCAGACAATGGAGATTATTGTAAACAGATACAGCTATATTTCTACTGAACTTTCTTCATTATACGAAGCAGCAAGATTTTAAACCAAAATTACTCTGAATTAATTTTTTCTTGCAGAACTGTATAGTGAAACTACAAGAAATCAGGCTCTGAGCTATAGTATTTGAAACAGTAATTCTGTGTTAATAGACACTAACTGGAGGCAGTAGGTCTCTGTTGTAGTATTCACAAAACATATTTAATGAAAAACTACTCATTTTAATGTTCAATTGGAAGGTTTTCTACTTGATGCTCTTCTTTCTCTGTGTAAGATGATTCTAATCATAGAAGGTAAACATTTAATAGTACTGAATTTCTAATGGGAAATGACACTTTAAGTAAGTAAAAATACTCCAAGAAAACATTGATTGGATAAAAATTTGAAGGGAGAAGAACCAAACAAATTACAGTAATTTTCTACTTTTTAAAATTGGAAATATTTTTGTAATTTATTTTCATTTCAATAGGATTGTTTGATTTCTTTTAAATTATTTTAATATTGTTGGATTAAACAAAAGCCATCATAAGCATTTTTTCTTCAGAACTTTGTTTTGGAAAATTTTGTAGCTTATTCTGATTTGGAAAGCAAAATGTCAGAACTTATGTTATGCTATCTGTTTTCACTGTGTTTTTTATAGGTTTCTCCAATTCAGTATCAGTCATAAATTATCTTCTAAAATAAGAAAGTCACAAAAAATGTGGCATTAAGCATTTACTTACATACTCAGTTCTGCCTGCCTTTGAAGAATAGATGATTATCTACCATGCAACCAAAATGCAATTGTGCCACCCTGTTTTCACTAGGAGATATCTCAGATACAGTAATATCTGTGTAGTGGGTAGCAAGTCATGACTATCAGATTTCTCCTCCCAACGACATCAAATGGCCTCAACCCGACACGCACTGAAAAATCTGTTTCCAGGGGTATTTCAATAATTCAAAGTTTTTGCTATTCTGTTTGGGGAAAAAATGGATAGTTTTAAAATTATCAGAAAAATGGTGAAACTGGACCACTTTTATGTTGTCAGAACCTTTTGCTGATTCTAAAATGTTGTGTAAGATACTTGGTAGGTTAATAAAATGCTTGGAAAAAATTGTGCTGTGTTGGCCAAAAACTTGTTAAGCTGACATTTCTCTTACTGTGTTTGCATGTGGCAATGCTGGAAACAGTGGTGTATGAGTGGGAAACAGATCAAATTGGTTAATTGAATATAAATTATTATCTTTTTAGATATCAGAGTATCAGATAGGAAGAAAAAAAATGCTTTGAAATGAAAGTCTCAGTAAAATGAAACACCACATGTTTATTCACTGTTTATTTACATTGCAAAAGTGTGTCGAAGGCCAAACTAAGGACCAGCTTTATTTTGCTATATTGATTCAAGTTGATACAAAAGATGGCTGCAGCATGGAAAAGAAAGTGAAAGAATGTGACCCCCCAAATGAATGGAACAGCTCTACAATATTTCAATTTTTATCCAAGCCAACATCATGAAGGAAACAAGGCCATGAAGGTTAGGCAAATTTCTGATTTCTCAAGAGAATTCATATTTTTTCCATTCTTGTGCTATGAAGATAAATTCTCCCATTTTTCTGTGACAAATGACTATTTCTGCCTGTTTATAGAAAAGGAAGATGTAGCCAGAAGACAAATTCCATGTTATAGCTGCACTTGGACAGGTTCTTTGTTTTACTCGGATTTGTTTGGAAGAGTCAGGAAATAAAGCCTGATAAATTTATATGAATATGATATCATGTGTGGATCCAGAAGAAAAAAAAAAGAAAAATCCACAAATCAATACAAATCACCAAACAACACTATTTTACAAGAGAGGCTGCCCAGAGAGGTTGTGGACTCTCTATCCCTGGAGATGTCCCAGACCAGGCTGGGTATGTCTCTGAGCAACCTGACCTGTTGGAAGGTGTCTCTGCCCATGGCAGGGATGTTGGAACTAGATGATCTTTATGGTGTCTTTCAATCCAAACCATTCCGAGATTCTATTTTTTTTCAGTTCCAACAATTTTTCAGGTTCAGAGCATGACCTGCAAAATCCATTTTTGAATGCTTTGAAACACTTTCTTTCTGCAAGCACGAGTTCCTTTGGATCTTGTGATACAAGGGACAAGGGCTGGTGTTGGGCATTTCTCCATAGAAAGCATTTAACACCTTCACTCACTCAGCAGATCTTATTCCCTACATTTTCCCAGGTAAAGACAAGCTATACCTTTACAGCTGTTGCCAATGAGGGCAGCTGGCTACACTGTGATTGCAGAAATCACATTTTAACTCCTTTTTTGCCCCTTTTTTGGGGTGTATTTATTTTTTTCCTGATCAGTGCTGTCAGCCAGTTTCTATGATATGTGGATTGTCACAGTCAGAGGTGATCCTGTCCTCTGTTCCAGCAATATGAAAGCTGTGATAGCATAGCCATTTTTATTCAAAGCTTGATATAACAAGGCTTAGATGAATTATTGGTGTTACCGCAGGATTCCAGAAAGTGTGACTGGGAAAGAGGTTTTCAGCCTGAAACTCTTTCTGTTTATTTTGAGGGGACATTGTGGTGAATCTGCAACCATGTTCATCTTTCTAGAGATAAATAAAATTTGTTGGACTATGAAAATTGGCCTTTTTGAATACATCTGTCATGGACTTGACTGAAGGTGTAAAAAAACCACAAAATCCCATTTGAATTTACCTATACCATGTCTTAAGTAGTCAAAGACAAAATGTCACACCTGGAGTGTGAGAATACAATTTTGCTTTCTGTAAGGGCTTTTCAGATAAGAACAAACAGACTCTGGATGCTTAATAACACAGTGTTATATGATTTGGTTTTTCCCCACTACACAGCTTTTATCATTATCTTTAGATAGGGACTGTTAAAGTTATTTTATAAACTCAAACTATGGTACAGGCAAATATGTGCACTCTGTAGAAATAATGACCAACAGGCACTTCTTATCCTGAAAATAGGCTCAACATTCCTTAAGTATATAAGTTCTAATTTCTGAGATGTTGAGGAATATTTTTGTTATTTTTTGAGTGACAATAGAGTCTCTTTGCAGATAAAAGAGAATACTCTTACTAGTAAATAGTCAACGGTGTATGTGAAAAATAGAGGTCAGAATAAACTGGAAATCAAATATAAACCATTTAGGAAGTCTCTCAATTGATACTTGATTATGGCTTCTTTCTTTCAAATATTTAAGCAGAGCATGTATTTGAGAAGTTGTTTCCACTTCAATCCACCTAATTTCCATCTGTCTGTGTATGTTTTTGTTGAAAGATCATTTCTTTGCACGATTCTGTAAAATTACTGTTCTGTATTTCATAAACCTGATATTTAAGAGATGATTCTGCAATTTACTTTCTTCCTTCTGATGTTAAGTTTATCGGGAATAGTCCTTTAGTCTAAAATAACCTTTTAAAAACATATTCTTTAAAGATGTGTTTAATGTTACATGAATAACTGCCCACAGTGAACAAGCTTTTACTCAAGAATGCAGGTGCTGAGCAAGATTTCCTGCCAAGTTGTTTCTTCTTTTAATTCTAGTAAACCATGTTATTAGGCATTTGAATACAAGGAGGCCTGTTATCTGCTTTTACTCATCTCCTTAAGATTTACTACAGAAAAGGCCCTCTTACTGTGTTGCCAAAAGGAAGAAAAGACAGAAGCAGAGAAAAGATCAAAACAGGACAGAAAGGAAGGTTTACATCGACAAAAAAACCCAAAATATATTAAAGGTTCAGTGCAAAACAGTATTTGTAAGTAGCCAGTGCTAGGAAGGGATGAGCTGTTCTACTGCATGAGATGCTTAGGTTTGAAAGCAGGAATAGGAAACGTTAAATGTGCTGATTCAGATATGGAAATGAGAGAGATGCTGAGACTGCAGTAAAAAAATCAGCAAAGGAAAAACTGTTCAGAAAGGCCAGAGTCTGGGTTAGAGGGAGTAGAAAGGCTCCTTACCGCATTCAGTATTCACATCCAAAATACGTATGTAAACCTGAATTTCCAGTCATCATGTCTCTGCTCCAAATGGGTATTTTTACTGTATATAGAAGTAGTTTCTCATCTTGTTTTTATGACTGGTTTACAGTAAACTCTCCCGTACTGTAAAAACAATAAAATTTACTACTGTTATAAGTTGGTTTATCTAATCAAGTAGGAAATATCTGTGCAGTGCTTTTAAAAGTTGCAATTATAGTAATGAAACATATAAGGTGTCAATATGGTAGAAGAAAGAATCTGAACTTTCAGCATAGTATTTTGTAACATATATGATTGAAGTTACACTTCATTTAAAGAACATATCAAGACTGCAAAGACAAACATGGAAAGCTATGAAAGGCAGAACGAATATTTATTTGCCTCACCCTCTTTAATTATAATTATTTATCTCTTCCTCAGGTCTTCTTCCCTTCTTTACTGGATAGGAAGACTGGGTCTAAAATTCATAACTGTCTCTGTGAAAAGAAAATGTGTGCTGAATCATACATTTATTGCAGAAAAGGTAGGAAAGAACCCTCTTCCTTAACATTTGTCAATCTTACTAATTATGAGGCTGAAAATACACATTGCGGGAAAAAAGAGTTCTTCTGATTCAGCAAGCTATGTTCTTCCTTATTCAGGACAGCCAAGGGTACCAGGGCAATGTTTAAGTTACTAATGTATTCCAGCACTGTCCTAAGTATTTCATTCTTTAGCACTTGGATGGGAGACCTAGACCACAATGTTTTGAGATGGCCACGTCATTGATCCCAAGTCACTTACCTAAAGAGTACGTGCCTTGATATCTTTCTTGATTTCAACTAACACTATTAATCAAAGACCTAGTCTAGATTCAAAGCCTCATGTTCTGGGGCTGACTCAGAGACCTCAGCTTTTTGACCTCCGTTATCCAGGTGAATGACCTTCCTTATTGACCTTGCCCACTGTAAGAAAGGATTCCTAAAGGAATGTCTGTCAGACTTCAGTGTTTCAGGATGTGATGTACACAGGATTCCTAGTAGTTAAAATGGTTCTTTGCCATGGAATAACAGAGTTTAAATTTAAAATAACCTTTAAACATTTCAAAAATTTTTCTGTGCTTACTATGAGCCCCATTCTAGTCCCATAGAATAGCCAAATCCCATTGACTTCTTTGGGATCAAGAGTAAGACCTGCATTTGGCTTTAAAAACTGTATTAGTACTATCTTATATGGCATAAAGATTCCCTAAATCTCACAAATCTTTTCTGAACAAATCTCTTCTTAAATACAAGTATGAACAGAGCAACATGATGATACATGACCTGCAGAGCTGAAAAGAATTAAACTCTGCATGGTCATGACAGTATAATAGTGCTCACAGCTTGTAATTTGCTGTAGATACTGCACTCCAATAAGGAAATAATGGTCTTCTCTTCAGAGAGTACAATACCAGAGCAGAGCAGGAGGCTGTCACACAGTCCTTCTGCAAGATGTAGGGAGACTACTGCTGAATTAAACAAGGAGCCATAGGTACCTCAGTAATCATGCTGTGAGCAGTGGCATTGCCTCTCAGCCAGTATTGTGTATCTACACCAGTCTGCAACTTCCATCAGCTCCTTAGGAACTGTAGCACATTTGAAGGGTCATGATTTTGTGGTGAAATATATTCAGAGAAGATGAAAATTCCTAATGCACTGCAAAACTACAAGGAATATAGATGTGGTGACTTCCAGTGAGAGAGAGGTTTAGTATCTCAGCTAAAGTAAAATGGTGAAATGTAATGGGGAAATCTCATAGAGAAGAAGTGTCCAAAGTTTAATAGTTTTTCAGTTTAAATAGAATTTTGGGGGGAATTGCAGAATGGAAGTGTAGATTTCTTAAACCTTCTAGTATATTAACTCTACAATTTTTTCCAATATATCCATCAAATGCAGAAATGAAATATAATATGAAAATACAGTAATTTCAAAAGTGTGTGTGTAATGTATATATATATAAAGGTCACTTTTATAAGTATAATTTGCTTACAAGGTTAATTAATGATTATTAGATGACTAATACTGATCAATATTTCTTCAGAATATTTTACAGGCCAAGTATTAAGTTAAAGTTTGATGTACTGTGGATTCATCAATAAGAAACAAAATAGAAAGTAACTGATCAAAATGTTCATTTAATAACTTCTATTGTTTATGTCACACATGAAACCACATTCAGGGATAAAATTCCTATAGTGAAATTAGAATGCCTCCTCTGCCCTCTTTCTGTTCTCTTTAACATCCTTTCCAAATCCAGTGTACGGAAACAGAAATGGAGGATTGTCTATACTGATCACTTGGACTGATCAAGATATACAGGACACAGTGATTTTTTATGGGATTAACTTGGCAGATAAAACCTGTTTCAGTTACTGCTACCGGCTCTTTTTCAGGGAGTTGTAATGGCCTTGCAGTCGCAGGGATTCTGGATAGTGTTTTCAAAACAAAGGATTAATTATTGACCTTTAGGAATATAATAAGCATGAAAGACAGTTAAGTAACAAAAGCTGATGTATGTGTTGTCTTAAATTGTAGCAGAATGGCTAATCTTATATGTATATGATCATATATGCTGAGGAACATTCTTTTCAAGACTGACTCCCTGTTTTGAACTGAAAGATGGTTGAAAGAGATGGATGTATACAATCTCAAGGTTCACGCCAGAAGGTCTATCAAGATTCTGATAAGGAATCTTAAAGCTGGTCAGACTGTTTTACACAACTGATCCTGAGGAGCTGTAAAAATCTCACTGTGAATCTCCATTTTGACAACTTGGATAGCAAACACTTAACAGTCATTGCTAGTTTTCTGCATAATCTAACCTTCAGATTAAATTCTGGAGTTAGACCTTTGGATGTGCAAAGCTAGCTGAACAGAAACATTGATAACACTATTTTGAATTTGAACAGTATTATAGAAAAAATTATAACAATTATTCACTTAAAGTCTTAATCTTGTTCCTCATTGGGCTGAGACATAGCCCTGAAAATCAGTCTTCATGGGATGCATCTGAAGAAGGCATGTTTATGTTATTGCTTTGGTGGATCCTTCTAAATCAGTTGTTGTCTGCGTGACACCAGATGGTCTAACTAATGGCACTGCAGCTCAGCTTTGCTTCCTGCTTTCTTTCCTTAGGAAGCTGAGGACAATATTTCACTGTAGCAGCAAATTTCTGATCCTGAAAAGGAGAGCGAGGTGCATCAGCTGTAAAGTAAGAGTTATTTTGGATAAATTAAACCTCATATTTTACTGTGTTTAAGTATCAAAAGCTTATTAATGACTGAACAGTGAGATATGTGGTTCATAGATTGCCTTGAAGTCACCTAGATAAGGCCGATATTTTTTTTATATGGATGGTTTCTTGGAAGGTAATCTCTACTATGCAAAAACTACAACAAACAACAGAGTAGTAAGGCATCAGTTAAAATTTCCCTTAGAAAAAGCTGCCAGAAACTCATCCAAAAACCAAGTATTGCTATTGGTGCAAACTTGTCCCAAAGGGTTTTTGCTAAAATAGCAAGGCCTTTTAATTATTCTGAAATTGATTTATACACAGATTTATGCAGCTGGGAATTTTGCAGGTCTCTGCACTGTGACAAGCAGTTGAATTTTGAGTAATTACTTCTTTATAACTACTATTCTGAAAGAATTGGGTTAATTTCTCCTCAGTCTCTAATGAATGTTTATAATAGTATATCTAACATTTGAGACAAAATTACAATTTTTAAAATGGAAGACTAGAAAAATGTTCCCAAAAATTTGCAAGTAGAAGAAGTAATTTTTTTGAAGTCTGTTAATTTCTTAGGGAAGCAAATTACCCTTTTGTCATTTTAATAAATGTTAAGTATACTGGATCCACACTGTAATTTCTGGTAAAAGTTTGTCTGGTATTACAATGATGTGCACCTTGGAAAAGGTTATAAGCAAAAAAGAATATCTGGATGAAGACAATACTTTGTTAAAATTATCATTTTACTTGTATATTTTGGCTTATTTAAAACCTAGATTTAGAATAGAGGTCAACACAGGTACACTAAATGTTTGTAGTTGGCACCCTTCTACCTGATAGATAACCACGTAAGAATCTATGAAGCCTTTTGAGGGGACTTTTTGGACTTTTCAGATTGCTGCTGCAATCCAAATATCCTGATCATCCCTAATACTTTCTAGTCTTCTTTTGTTCATGTTGTATGAATAAGAGGGTTAGAGGAACAAAGCTTCTCTTTACTAGTGCTCACAAATGACACATGTTCTATTCATGTGTATAGCTTTGTCTCTAGATATATCATAGCCTATGAAAGTTGAGAATGGTACTTACTGTACCAGGAACTATATGGAAAAATAGCCCAATGTGTCAACTGAATTAAAGCCTTTCTAGAAATTTTGACAATTGAAGAGTACAAATTGCGACTACACATACAGACTTTGAATGTGCAGATTTGTGGTGGTGAATTCTGTTCATGCAAAATTCAGAGAAGATGAGTTTGGTTTAAATGCTGGACACATTACCTGAACAACCTCAGGAGTCATTAACAGAGTATTTTACAGAGGTGTAACTTGTTAAGGAGAGTAGAATCTGCCTGGACTCTTTTCTCTTCTTTTGAACATAGAGAACAGTCTGTTCTTATAAAATTTGAAATATCTAAATTTTGGCACCCTGATACAGAAAAAGTAATCACTCACTGTGCATTTGCTAGAAGTAGCTCTCCTGTTAACTCTCATGTGGAGTACATTTTATCCATTCAGATATAAACACATTGGTTTAGTCTGCAGCTATGATTGCTAGACTGGGAAGAGGGAAAAATGAAAGCAACAGAGATGATACAGAAGTCTAAAGCAAAATCTGAAACTGAGCTGAGGACCATCCTGACTTATCTATTACCACTGCTTTTTTTTTTAGTAGTCCACTCCACACTCCTCTTCTTCCTCTTTCTCTATTTTTTCATTGACTTCTCCTTTAGGTATCTATTGCCCTTCCACAGTCTCTGTACACCTATCCTGTCTTTGGTACCCATCTCAGTTCTTGTTCCTTTCTTGTTCATGCTCATAGCCCATTTCCCTGCTCATTCCTTCCTGTTTCTTACCTTTCCATGCCTTCCTGACACCGCTACCATATGCTGCCCACTATTTTTACAGCTATTCTTTTCTGTTGCCTTTCAGTTTTCTTATTTCCTTTTTTAATTTTTTCCTCACTCTGATTTTTCATTCTCTATTTTTTTTGTATTATGTCCTTAGTGCTTGTCTAACTTCATCAAGCTTCTGCTTGTTATTTTCCATTTATGTCCTTTATCAGCCCTTCATGCTTTTATTCCCTGTGCACCACCATTCTCTACCAATAACTACACTGCTTGTTCTCCTGTTTTTCCCTGTATCTTCATTCTTCAGTAGAAAAAGTCATTGAAATGGGGCATTTTTTATCAGCACAGTGATATTGTAGACCTGATCCCCACTGTTTAAGTAGTAATTTCCATTTCAGTGTATGCAGCTTTTTACTAATTCATTTGAAGTGTGAAATCTATTGTTCTGCTAAAATACTGGAGTAATGCATTGTGGGGAACAACCCCTATCTGTAATGGAATTTTAACTTGCTAAATCAAAATCACAATGTTGAACAAGTAAGTAAATGAGTTATTTATACTACCTGTCACTCTACCTTATCTAGAAAATAATTCAGTAGTTCTATACACAATTGTGCCTGGCATGTATTTTGATGTGTGATAATTGTAAAAGATTATCAGTCTCAGGAACTGTGCATATTGACGTTGGTTTTCACATTAATGGAGCTGAAAGTGCTGAGAAGAAAGCCTCACACCTGATGCAAATCTTGTGATTAATACAAAGTTTGAACTATGTTGTGCACAACAGAGTCTGTAAGCACATGCCCTGGAATTTGTCTGAAAATGAGAATAAAAAAAATATCTTGAGTATTTTGGAATTGATTAGGCCTGTATCCAACTGGTTGTAGGCATTCTTTATGTGCATTAAAACTGAACATTCCGACAATTATAAGTATATTGCAGCAGTTTGCTAAATATTTGTTGTAACTACATTTTCTTTCCTTCTACTTAAAAAATTCCACCCTAATCTAGACATTCTGACTCATTTTATATGTTTGCAGAGACTAAAAGGTTGCTGCATTCTTGGAACATATGCTCAACCAGCCTTATCATCTGCTCCTAGTTTCTTCTTTCTTCCCATATCCATTTACTTACAAAAGTCCTTTATCCATACGAAGCACTATGGAAACCTCTGTTCAATGGGACATGGAAAATGATAATATCCTTTTCAAACTGTGACTATTAACAAATGCACACATGGAAAGAGATCTTTATGCCTGCCTGTGCAAAGAGTAAAGGCTATCTTGGCTCATTATGTCTTTGCACATGAGATGAGCTAATCAGGAGAGCAGTTTGTGCTACGGAAGAACGTGCCTGGATGAGTTCCACATCCACTTGCTGGTATAAGCTGCAAAGCCTACTCTGCATTTCCTCTGCTTCCCACTAGCTAGCCTGGTACAGTTGCTTTCTCAGCACTGCAACCATAAGAAAAAGACTGATTAGGATATGAAAAGGTAATGAGACAATGTCAGGGCTGCAGATTTCTGTTGAAATGTTACAGTAAGGTGAATGTTGAGTGTAATGGCAGAACAGAACTCCCATATGTTGTCCACTCATGAAGGTAGTCTCTTTCCCTCAATGCCCATTTTAGCTGTAGAAACATCCAAATATCATACAGTAGTCATTCAGAATCTTAGGACTGTCATATATCCCAGGGGTTATAGGGCACACAAGCAGAATCTTGCAAAAGCCGTATATTCCAGGGAACCATGATCAAGGTGGACCCAGACCAAAATGCTCTGAATCCCAGTGGGTTTTTTTATATACACTCTAGCACCAATTTATGGAGGTAAGAACTTTACACAAAGTAATTATGCAGTATTTTAAGCATCCTGATTGGATTTCTTCAGTGTCATCCCATCTACTATGTTAATAGTCAAGCCAAAAAATCTAACATGGAAGAAGAGACTAGACAGAGATGAGACACAGAAATTATAATTCTTTTGACGAGCACTAGAAATTTTTGGCTTGAGCAAGACAATTTTGGTCCCCATTTCTTATCCTGAAATACACTTCTAGTTTTGGTTGGGTTTTTGGTTTTTTTATTATTTATTTACAAAAGTTTATACTGTGCAATATTTCTATAACAAAGAATTATTTTTCTCGTCTGTTATAAAGGGAATGGCACAGGAACTTGTGCCAGGCCTCTAAAGAGATAGGATTTCAGATGAATCAAATTAGTGGGAATGTCAGGTTCCTACTATCTCACTATCAATGGAAGAACCAGGTGGAGCAGAAATAAAAGATTTTATGGGATGTACTATAACACCTTTGGTTTCTTCAGTGTGAGGGTAACTCATGAATGAACAAGAGAAATACAACTAAATTTAGATGGAACTGTACAGAAAATATTTTCTGAAATTAGCATTTTGTTTCCCAAAGTCTAGTCTTGATTCTAGCCTGCCTTCTCTTGTACAGGTACATGTAATCCTTTTTGTGTAGGTATGCAATCCTACGTGGCCCAAGACAGAGAGCAACATGCAGAGTGTGTAGAACCTTTCTTTTTTTCCTTTAACTATCTTGTGTCTTTTTGCCTCCAGTCCAACAAAGCTTCATGACAGTATTTCTTTAGATTACTACTGTAAGTTTGTGTCATTGTTTGAATTTTTACAAGATGGAGTTTTGCAGAAAAATACATGAGTCAGTTCTTTCTCACACCATTTTCACACTCATGCAGCAAAATTAAACTGTCACAAAATGTTCCTCTGCTTTCTCTGCTGATATTTTGTGCTCTGAAATGGAGAGCTACATCTATTTCTCCTTTCATCTGTTGCAAAGATGCAAAATGCCCCAAGGTTTGGCATAATGATTTGAAACCATAAGGAGTTTCTTGTGAGCTCCAAAGTAGTTCCTATGCATGTGAATATATGTATGCATGTATGTAGGTGCATCCTGTGAGAAATGAACCTAAAGGAAAACTTAGTATGGGGTTTACTGGATTAGCATCTGCTTTGCACAGAAGGGCAGCCTTAGGCACAGATTCTTGTTTTACACAGATACCTGTCTGTACAGGTTCCTATGCTCCATATGGAACCAGGTTGTGTCTTTGGTCAGTTTCTTGTCAGTAAAAACTCATCACTTCATGTTTTTACCTCCTTTTGAAATACTGTCCTGGTGTTTTTCAAGTGCCTTCTGTTATGCAACAGCTAATGCACAGCTTTGAACTCAGTGACTTCCTCCTACCATTCTGTTCTGCTTGAGATAGGAGACAGAACTGTTTTCATATTTTTTTACTTATTGTCAGCTGATCCTTTCAGGAATGTTGTAGTTATTATAGGCACCTCAGTAAATGTAAAAATCTCATTGCTATTTTCTCCTTGAACATATGAAGTACCAAAACTTAGATATCCTGGGAGCACCACTTTTGTTAGTTCATATTTAGAGTGATGAAGTATTAGGATAGTTGGCTTAAAAAAATTTTGTTAGAAAATAAGTGTCTGAAGTATTTGTTTAAAAGTCGTCTACCATTTTCTTCATCTCTGTAGGATGTACTGTCTTCTGCTTTCCATGATGAATCATTATGTTGCTTTGCAGGTTTTTTTTCCCATATCTCACAAGATCCCACACAAGCTTTGAAAAAGTCACCAAGAAGAAAAAAAAAGGCCAATTTAAATAACATACCCAAGGCTTATTTTCCTCCTCCATTTGCTATGAAATCCCAGCAAAAAATACTATGTATGAGCAGTTTTCTAAAAATCTTATGCAAATAGCTGTTAAACAAGAGAATGAAATTCCTAAGGATGCAAATGCCCTAGAGAAAATACTGCTCTCTGATGGGTTTTATGAAGTTCAAGGAAACTTTCTAAAGTTACAAAGTACTTTGAGACAGAATACCTTCTTGAAGTATCCAGGCTGCTGCTAGGCAGCAATCATAAATTGCAGGATGCATAGATTTTCAGTCCTCACACCATTTTTATGTCTGACAGAATAACTTTATCTGTTATATCTTGTTGCTACCCAAGAAGATTTATTGAGGTGAAAAGCATTGTATCCTTACTGAAAGAATAGAGGAGTACACTTACTATATATATGTCCTCTCTATAGCAGTTTATATTTGTGCAGGAGGCTTATACAGTGTGTTTTGCCCTGACTGGAGTGATAAACTTTTGAACAGTCATCAGGGAATAATGATCTGGAAAATGTATTTTCCCCACAAGGCTCTAATATTTTTTTTTAGTCAGTGGCTTCAGGATCCCATAAAAGGTACACATTTTTAGCAGATATAAAGCGGTTTTGGAGAC
>VWZD01004419.1:300335-322402 GCA_013396695.1 Sakesphorus luctuosus
TGAGAATTATGCCTGAATAGTTTTGCCCTGATTAAGTATTGCTACAATACATCAACAAAATGAAATTTCTCTGAAGTAGCTGCTACTCAGCAAGTACTGCAGTCTAGAAAATAATCTCTGCTCGGTTTCAGCTGAATAATTTTGGGAGGAGAATGCTAGTAGGAAGGCTACATAATAACTCCCCAGAATGAATTTCTATAAGTATGGTTGATAAGAAAGGCAACTATTTGAATTTCAGACATATTCCCCAAAAAAACATATAAAAATTCAGATTATTAAGCTTTTAATGGGATTTTTTTCATACTTACTAAGCTACATTCCACATACATTTCTACAGTATACGTTATATTGAGACAAAGCCAAAGATAGATCTTTACAAGCAAGTTCTTGCTTGTAAAATGGAATGATGTGAAATATTTCCTGGAAAAAATTCATACCTTTTAAATACCTGATATTGAAAACATAAATAGATTTTAGTACTTTTAGTAAAACTGAGAGCATGTTTCAAATGGCGTATTTTACTATGTTTCAAAAGAGGCTCTGAGTGACTGAGGTAATTAAAACAGTTTTGCTCAAAGTAACCTGACATACTACTGATGTTTGTCTTAATTTTATAGCACAAACCAAAAGCAAAGATCCTATGTCTTTACTGACAATTAATTACCTACAATTAATTACTTACAATTAATCTCTTCTTGATCCCTCATGATTTCCTTCTTCCATATGCACTCTTTTCCCCTTACTTTGCTACTGCCCTATTACCTTCTTCACAAACTCAGTGACAATCCCACCACAGTCATAACCTCCATTTAAGAGAATTTTTAATTTTCCATTCTCTAACCCTATCTATTTCAGTGCAGTTACAGCATGGGAAAAAATAATAAAACTACCAGAACATGTAAATTTTTAATCTTTTATAGACACCTTAGGTTTTGTATCATCAATGGTCAGGTTCTTGTTAGTTTAATGAACGTGTAAAATAATTCACCCTTACAAATACACTTCTGTTCTAGACCAGTGTCTCATAAATCATGCAATTTTGGCATGATTCAGGTTGCATTAATTGCTTAGATTTGGGATCTTCTAATAAAGTAATAGGTTCTAATTTTACCTACACCTGTAGTGAATAAAATTCACCTGTGAAATGTATCTAACCCTTACAGGCTCATTATGCTGCTTGACAGAATATACTATTATTTAGAAGCCAACTCATAATGAAAGCCCATCAAACAACACAGGTATGAAAAGCAAATGTATGTATTTTGTCCAGATCAAATACGTAAAGGCACTAAGAAAAATACAGTTACCAGAATACTGGAATTCTATCTATGCATGTGATTTATTGATGTATTTATTTATTTTATGTAATTTTAAATACCAAGTTCTTATTTAAATTCTCTAGAAAAACTCTAAAATTCAATGTTTAATCTTTGTCCTGCAAACTCAACATTTTCTGTACTGTATCTATGGTTTTGCCTCCCTCTTTTTTTTTTCTTTTTCTTTTTTTTTTTTAGTGTTTTAATACACACAAAACAATGATACTTTTTAAATACGTAGTGGCTTTACTTTGACAAATAACCTAGTCTGCATAAATGATTACTTCCAACTAAGTTTGTTATGAGTTTCTATTTCAAATGCTAGAGGTGCCAGCATGGATAATGCATTATTTTAGTGGGTGCTCACAGGCTGGGAAAGAATTGCTGGTGAATTTAATCCCCATATCAAGTTTGCCTGTAGTGCTCACAAGATAATAAAATTCCTGATCCACCTGAAGACTGGGGAAATAAGCAGGAGATTAGGGCTCTGGGCACGTGGGGACAGTTGCCAGGGCTCTGGGAGCACTGAGCAGTGAGATGGGAGCCAAGCACATAACAGCCAGAAGGGACAGTGGCTTCCTCATAGGGACGCAGTGCTATGGCACTCAGAAGAGATGAGCAGGTCTGGTGAGGGCAACCACATACAGTCCAGTGATTACCGAGCTGCCCAATGCCACCAAAGGAAAAGGGACAGCCCTCAGGTGTGCTGTCTCCAAGCGGTCCCTGACCCCTAGCAGCCAGACCTCTTGGAGGTGGGAAGCTGTCAGGGCTCTGCCACCAAGCCTGGTCTGCATGAAACACTGTTAGGAACATGCCAAGCTGCTGGTGACCAAAGTGGTTGTGGTCTCTGTGCCATCCTACTTTTCTGGCAGTTCCACCTTCCTATGTGCAGGTAGTATTTCCCACATGGTACCACAAGAAGTAATTAAGAACAGTTGAAATAGACATGGACTTTCTTGATTTAGCAGATTAGTTTGTCAAACAAAAATGCCTGATTAGTCTGTCATAATACAGCAATGAAAAACTGATATAATATCCAATCTTTTTCTATTTACTGTTATATCTAAAATTGTTTCTGCACACAATGTATCCAAGACTTTCCTATTACTAAGGTCATATTACAAGACTTGCAGCTGTTTGGGTCATGCTTCCTTTTTTTAGCTATTATTCCTATGCTTGCTGTTCATTCATCCTGTGCCTAGTTCCTGAGTTGGTAGATTTATTATTAGCCTCAATTGGTGATTTGAAATTTTACTCGACTTATTCATTGTCCTAAGATGGAGATTATGTGATGTAGTCAGGAGACATAAAACCCTCTTCAATTTAATCTTACTTTTATAATAGTCTCATTTCCAATATTGTTAAACTGTTTGTCCAAGCACCTTTGACACTCCATTGGACAACATAATCCTTATGCAAAACTGATGTAAAGCTTTAATTTCAATTCAAATCATAAACCTCAATTAGCTTCAGGTTCTAGGCTATCTTTACTGAAAAGATACTCCAGATCTTTTTTTCTTATTCTTTGCTTTAGTAAATTGACCACTTTCTTTCAGATCCTTTCACACAGTTCAGTTGAGCTTGTTGCATAGTTACTTTCATTTCCCACATTCAGCTTCCATGGCACACCCCTTTTGATTTTTTTTTAAATGTCCTTTTCCCATTCCAATATATTTCTCTATCTATTGAGATTTTCAATCTTCATTTAATCAATTTTTTGTTTTTCAAATTTGTACTTTGGAAATGTAGATGTTTAGTTTGTTCTTTTTCTTTTAGTCTTTACTAGTTTTGACAATCACATATATCTTTTGAATACAATTTAGAGTTCTCTCTATCTATTCTGTTGATTACATGTATTTTATCTGTCTCCTACATCACTTAAAAAATGGCAAAAACAGGTTGTCAGTATGAGAGTCATGAAACCATACATATGTTTGTATATTTTCAGGTGTAGTAGGACCTTAAAACAAATAACTAAAGAATGTGCTATTTTCAGGTGCAGAGTAGATGAAAAAAAGGATTAACCACCACCCCACCACCACCCCCCCCAACCCCAAAGCACCACACTGTATCTGATTTTTTTCCCCATGAGTAATATATTGAGGATACTTGATACCATCATGAGAAAGAAAATACAAATGCTTCAGATCTATAAAATTTGTTCTGTTCTACAAATACCCTGACAAACATTAAGATTATTTACTATTATTACTCTATATTTTGACACTAGGAATCTGTAACCTGCTCTAGGTTCAACTTATTTACAAACAATACAATGAAATTAGTTAATCACTTGCCACTGAAATAAAGATAATGGAGGCACACCTGGGAAGTCTAGTAATAATGTCTGGGCTTGGATCAGGGATGTGCTCCTGAAACACATGTCTTGCTCATCCTCCCCTACTGGCTCATCCTCCCCTACTGAGCCTCGGCTTGCATCTCACAGCAATCTTGGACCACATGCAGTGAACCCCTTTGGGATAAAATTAAACTGGAAGTTGTGACCTGTGAGCCCATATAATGCTCTTCAGCTACAACTGGGCATGCAATTCATCACATGATGTCCCAGATAAAGCAGCTCTGGTGTGCAGAGTACAGACTTCAGCTCTTCAGCTCTATTGTTCTCTTCATATTGTTCTACATTACCTACTAAGGTAGGCAGAACTGCTGGTCCTTTGGAAATTGAGAGTGCAATACTTATCTTAAAAATTCAGGAAGAAAACATTTTATAGGAGACTAAAATAGTCAGAGTTAACCCCATGACCATACTTCTGTTCTTCCAGAACACTCAGCTGTTTTCTAAAGAGCACTACAGGACTTTCAGAATCATTACTGTAATTCTGGTATTGTTAAAATAAACTAGGACTTTTTCTATTCAATTGAGCAGAAATATTGAGAAGTGAAATATTTTCTTGATATCTGTAGTAGTTTCAGGATCTATAGTTCAATAGGAACTTGCATCTGATTATATGGTGTTCAAACTCTTCAGGTCAGTGAAAGCATAAGAATGAGTAGCAGAAGGAGGCACAGGAAGGGAAACAAAATCTGTAAGTGATAGGTTTTGTTTAAAAAAATCCCTACATTCTATAATCTCTGTAGCCACATATGACTTGAAAAATGAAATATATGAAACTCTTAATAATCAAATTAGATTATATTTTCTGGCAACTGCTGCATGGTAGTCTAATGATAAATTGATGCAGAGTAGAACCACCCCTTCTGAAACAGATTTGAAGCCTGGAACAGATGTTTGTTGTTTTGCATTAACTGAAATGTGAGATAAATACAAATAAACAGATAAACAGTAAAAACATGATTAGGAGCAAAAATATTTAATTTATTTTTAGAAGATCTTTTTTACATTGCCTTTTTTTCTTGTTTTCCAAGTGAAGGACTGGCAGCTGGGGAATATTGTCTGAACTTAAGAGTACACACATTCTTTCATGGTCTGGGTAAAATCATGATTATATTGCAATCTCATCCATCTTACTTACCTATGTCTGTATCAGTGACATGCATGCTGGGAGATACAGAAAAAACTTCTCCGCAGACTAGAGATGTGATCTGTTGTAGGGAAGAAATCTCTTTCTGGATTTTTAAAATGTAGTATTTTGTGGAAATTCAACATCATCTTAGACTGACCTTCTGTAGGACTACAGAGAAATGTACTGCAAGATCAAAGTACCTTGATTTTATGCCGATCAAAGTTTTAATTCTTCAGAATAATTTTTCCTTTGATTGTGAATTGTGCTTTTCCTTCTGTCATGGGTTTCATAAGTTTACTAATAACAGTTGGAAAAGGGTACAAAAACCCTTGGAAAGTTTCAGTGATTATTTATAACATAAAACTTTCAGTGATTATTAACAACATCTTCAATTGTTCACAGTGTATTGTTTATTATTTCTGTTGTTCCTCCAAGTGACTGATGGTCTTTCTTGCTGACCACCATTTATCAGTGATTCTGCACTTTAATTTTACAACCTTCTAGGTAATAAAAATCAGTTTTTAAACCTCCAGGATGAAACACAGCACCAGTTTAGTCAAGACTTCCCAGTTTTATTGTGGGGAGGAGGTGTGTGGCAGGAGGTGTGAGGTGGAGACCCTGCTCATGGAGCTGTCCAGTCAAGAAGCAACTGTCAGAGGAGATGGGGATCTTTATGGAGGCCCTGTGGAGAGGAGAGGCTGACTCACATTGCTGGAGGGTCAATAAGAGGCTGGGGCCATTTGGAGGAAGGCTGGAAGCCTGTGACTTCTGGTGGCAGATAGGGAGCTGCTTGTCCATCTGCAGATCTGTGTCTGCAGAGTGGGCTTGGTGACCTGTGAGAGCAGGGGGGAAAGGCAAGTCTAGGAGTGCAGACTTGGGCTGCCCAAGTCTGAACCGTGCACCAACACCACAAGGAACACACTGTCATGCTTTTGGGGATGTGACTTGGACCTGTAGGGGATGTATGGTCCTTTCCAGACCTGACCATGACAGCTTTTGAGGTATTTTTCTGGCCAGGGTCTCATCCAGAATTATGAGGAAAGACTGCAGAGGCTTGTGGAGCCCTCAGTCTATTTACTCTCCTCTGTGTCTGTATGAACACCAGTGACAGTGCCTGGGGAAAGCTCAAGCTTACCAAGTGTGGCCACTGTAGGGCGAGGAGAGGGTGGGGTTGGGGGGGAATCTATTTTCTTCAGCCTGTAGAAGAGAAGACTTTGGGAAGAGGAATAACACCTAATCACAATTGCCTGGTACCTACAAGGAGCTTATCAAGAAGCTAGGGCCAGGCTCTTCACAGTGGTGCATGGTGGGAGGATGGTGATGAGTGCAAGTTGAAATGCAAGATTCAGGTGGAATAGATATAAAATATTTTCCTGCAGGGTGAAAAGTCAAGCACTGAATTAGTTTCCCACAGATGTTAAGCAAACTTTGCCCTGGGAAGTTTTCAAGACTTGAATGTGATGAAAAGCCCTGAGCAAGCTTGTCTGACTGTGTGGTTCCCCCCTTCTGAGCAGGAGGTTGAATTAGAGAGGTTCTGAGGTCCCTTTCAACCTTAAAGCCTAGGACTGAATCATGAATCCGTGTACTGTGTAGGAGTAAAAACTAAAATAAAACCTCTGAAATGCAACAGGATAGAGGTGATCTGGCATGCTAAGAGCTGTTAATTTAATTTGTCATGTGTTGTCATATCACAATGAGCCATAACATGACATGACTAAAGCATTCCAAAGGTACCTACAATTCAACTCACAAGGTGATAGATGAGATGGAAAGGATGAAATCTAACTAGTTTTCTGGAAAGTGAATAGCATCTTTAAAACAGCTTCTATTTTAAATACTTTAAAAACTGTAAAAAAAGTGAAACCCCTGTAAGCCTTTGCATTTGCAGGATTTAAGATGCAACTCTCCCCAGTATAAGATTTTCTATGTTAGTTTAGCTACGATGGGTCTTTTGTCATCAAAATTTCTGCTAAGCTATTAAGAATGTTTTCAGCTAAACATTTTGTGCTGGCAGGCAAAAAGAGACACTTCTCAGAAAGTAAAAGATTTCTCTTAACTTTGTGAGAAAAAGGTTTCGTGGGCTTCAGTCAGGATAAAAACATAAACCAATTTCATTGCTGTCACCAGAGTTGCAAAGAGCAGACCCAGTACACTACCTGAAAGTCACTGTAAATGTATGGTACTGAATAATTATTCTTTTCTTTCACTTAAAAGAAATGTCAGGAAGATGAGCTCAGTTTCCACATTAACCTTTAAATTTGCTTTGGTTTGGGGAAGTGAAATCCTGAGCAACCTAGTCTGTGTCACTGTTTGGATCTGTGAGGAGCAGCTTAGGACTAAGGCATGGAATCTTGATTTATGGGTGACTTCAGCTTACTGACAGACAGAGCAGCATGATAAGCTGCATGATAAGCTGGCCATCAGCAGTTGCCTACCAGCTTGCCAGTTATGCTGTACTACCCACAGCATACCCATTCTCTTCTTCACATTAAATGACCAGGAGGTACTTTGGCATGTAAAATATGCAAAGATCTTATGTTCCTGTCCCTATAGGCAACAGAAATTAATTTTTTAGTACAATAGTACTGGAAGTCTTCAAAACTTCTGTTCAGAATTCTCCTATTCATTATTTACTGATTGCATGATACGTATTTTAAATACATAAAATGGGAATTCATAGTAATTTAACCTTCTCTGATGCCTAAGTTTATAGGGAGCACCTTACTCAAAAATCTGACAGGGGTCTTACCAAAAGCAAAGGGTAGCATGTCACACACTGTGTAGGTATGATGAGTCTGTGGGATATGTGTGGTTTTTTATTTACTAGAGATTCACAAGTCTCAAGAAATTCTTTGATAATCTCAGAGTACCCACTGACTCTCTTACAAAACCACATAAACAGAAAAAGCTATTAGTCAGTAGCTGCTTAGTGTAATCACCACAAATGTTAATGCTTTCTTTCCTAGATGACTGGAAGATGCTAGGAAGACCAGCTAATACTGTGACTTGAATTAATCTGATTAGATCATCAATAAAATACAAGGTGACTAGAGACTCCATTTCTATGTTTCTTCTTCAGTTGGACATGCATTCATTTTTAAAAGAGTGGTTAAGAAGCAATGCATGTTTATTGATTTAGCAGACTTGATTTTAATATCTATACACATATAATGACAGGTTCACATAACGTTACTAAGAGAAACAGTTCTTTTGGCATTTGTTTTGCATTTTAGTCAATCGAACAAGTTAGTTGCAGAATTGATTAAACCTTTTTTGTTAGCTCCCACAGGACGTCAAGTGCTGGGTTAAAAATATTTTCCTAATGTTGTGCCTGTGCTAGAAAATTTCAGAGATAGCACAGCAGATGACATATGCATATACACATTACCATGTGATTGCTTTTGCCAGTATTTCACATAGCAATGAATAGTTGTGCTGGCAAAGGATTTAGCATCTGGTCTGTAGATGCCAATGTTCCATGCATTACTGCCCTGCACTTTGGTTTTATGATGTTTTTACAATGTGTTGTGGGACAGCAGCAGATTACTCCAGGAAATAGGAAACACAGGACTCAGTAGTCACAATGTTTTTTAACGTTTATCTCATTTATGAATTTATTATTAAATTCTCTCGAACATGAATCCCAAGAAAACACCTAACCCCTTGCCAGTGCCCGGTTATGCTTTGGTTGAAATGAGACCAGGAATACAGGATGCTGTTAGGGCATCCAGGTGTTTCATTCAGTGATGAGCAGCTTCACTTGTGGTAAAAAAATGGCCTGTCCTATGTTCCTGAACAATTGGAAAATCTGAATGTGATGCAGTTTGGGGTTTAAGAGTGAGTCTAGCTAAAAGAAAATGCCACATTTTGTGAATTTCTGCTGAAGCCCCTCATCCATTTAGAGTAACAGCTCTATCTTGTGACAGCTGGTGAGCATGTCATGGTTATGCTCTGAAAGCATAAAACCTTATTAGCTCTTACTCAGTGGCCAACCTGTTCAGACAGTCCAAGGCAGAAAGAGTTGTCCTACAGTTGTGCTCTCCATTGTCATGCACATAAATATCTATTTGAAAAATGTGTAATGCTGCAGGGATGCGAAGCAGCAAAACTCCCTCAGGATGCATAACCAAATTTTTCTCTCAGCCCTGTTCTCTCTTTCAGCACTGACCAGAACAGAATGCTTTTAAGTCACTCTGTCAATCCTGGAAAATACTGGAGTTGGTCTGTTGATGTTAACATTGACTGGGAAAGCGTTTGACGTTTGCAACTTCGTGAATACTAGATTTTTCAATAATATATCAGATTATGTAATTATTTTTCCAGAACAGTGTATTCATATTAGTGAACATAAAGTGTTAAAAAGGATGGTGATAATTCAGCGCATTGTTGAAGAAACCCTGGACCACACCTGTTCTCTTCGGAGGCGAAAAAAATATCACCAAAAATACTATATTTTTTCTGATTAAAGCCAGTTTGGAACAATGCTGAAGAAATATTTTCAGGGAACTCATTGGAAGTGAAAATGTAAGTCTCTCAAATCCCTAAAATTTTGTTCATAAAACTTTCTGAATACATGCAAAGCTTCATACAGAGCTCCATGAAAACTGAAGATAATTACTGAAAATTGGTAGTAGGGCAGGACACTTTTGCATATTCTTGAATGAGATTCAAGAAAGAGATTAATTCAGTAAATGTTGTATTTATTGTGAAAGAGTGTGAGATTCTAATCATTAACATTGCTGAGCAATACAGTTGAAAACTGTGAAGAGAATGGTCATTCAGGAAGAAAAATAATCCATGAAACATTTAGAGGAGGTCATTGTTTAAGTATTTTTTGTAACAATAAAACATTGGGGTTTTCAATTATTCCAATCCTAATGCCCAGAGTTCACAAAAGTACCATATTAACTTCAAGTTAATTAAATATTTTAAACTCTTGTTTACTTATGATCACTTTTAAGTCCTTATGACTAGTAAAATTTGCTTTAATAAAAAGTTACATTGCTTCATGATGACTCTATGTGATAGAAAGAAACAAGGCTGAAGTCTCAATTTAACTGCAAAAATCCAAGTCTTTGGAAAGGATGCTGCTAGAATCTGTGAGAAAGATGCCTATGCATTTTTTTCCTGTTATGAAATACAAACATTCAAACCTGAAAATATCTGTGGGTGTTTAATTGGGGGATTACTCAGGGTTTACTTTTAAGTTAAAAACAGAACAAGATACTCAAATGAAACAAGTTAACTGCTGGGATGCACACCTAGGGTTTATCAAGATTAAAGCATACTAAATAAACAACTTAAGAATAAATGTCCCATTTTTCAGGTACATACTGCTATATGTTTTAGTTGGGCTTTTTTTCTAATGAAGAAGTTTTGGAAGGATACTCTTATTTTGATGTGAAACAAAGTGTGAATAAAATCAGATGAACTTAAGAAAACAGTTCTGTACTTTCTTCACTGAAAAACAGCCAGTGCCTGAGCTGCCTCTGTGTGCCCTTGCTGTCTTTCCATGCCCTTGACTCAGATGTTTCCAGTGATGTTCTTTTTTCCTTTAGCTCACACCTGAGATGCTGGGAGTCACCTCCCTCCATGTTCCCTGTACTGTTGCTGGGGAGACTTGGGCTGATGAAACCTGTACTCTGACTAGTGGCAACCAGCCCAGGCAGTGGCTGCTATCTCAGGGCTCATTCAGTGACTACCCAGGGGGATGTGGTATGCCTTGGTGGCAAGTGCCCAAATTCCTGTCTTTTGTAGTTGAAGTGCTGAGAAAATTGAAGTCAGCTACCAAAGGTTACAAAATTTGTGGGAAACTATAGCTGGTGTGTTGTCTAGCCCTGATGAAACTTGAATGGGACTGGTCAATGGATTTAGCAGGTCTGTGGATTTCTAAAAAAAATATTTCTGCCAGGTTTCTATGCAAAATGCCTGGGATCAAGTAAGATGATTAGGAGGCTGGAGCATCTCTCTTATGAGAAAAGGCTGGGAGATCTGGGCCTGTTCAGCATTGAAAAGAGATGACTGAGAGGGGACCTCATAAATGTCGATCAGTATCTGAAGCGAGGGTGTCAGAAGGGTGGAGCCAGGCTCTTCTTAGTGGTGCCAAGCAATAGGACAAGAGGGAGCAGGCAGAAACTGATGTACAGAAGATCCATCTGAACATGAGGAAGAACTTTACTGTGTGGGTGACTGAGCACTGGAGCAGAGAGCCCAGAGAGGCTGTGGAGTTTCTCTGACTGAAGATATTCAAGAATTTTCTGGTCACAATCCTGTGCAATGTACTCCAGAATGACCCTGCTTGAGAAGGGAGGTTGGACTGGATGACCCTCTATGGTCCCTTCCAACCTTACCCATTCTGTGATTCTGTGATTTTGCCTCCTCTTTCTGATGACAATAAATGTGATATGGTCACAGCTAAGAGCTAATGAAAGAGCAAGCATGGCTCTTCACACACGTGTGGACTGACATTCAGTTTACAGGAGAAGCTTGTTGTGCTGGGAAGAAGAAAGAGAAAATAGTGAGGGGTGTTTTCCAGTGTGTAGGCTCATAGTATCTGAAAAGCAATATTTTCCTGTAATGGATGATCCAATGTACCTTCTCTGGAGCAGCAGCCAAGGCAAACCATTTGTACTGGACCGGTAGCTCTAGAAACAGTGAGAGCTGAACGAATTTATACAAGACATTTGTATGCATTTGCTAAATCCATGAAGATTCAATTTTGTGTTTCAAAATTAAGTTCCTGGTATTTTAAACACAGTCCATTTTATATGGACATTATACGTTTTTAATCTGATAAATCCAGCTTTAATACAATTTATTAATTTTTACAGCAATGTATATTCTGATATTTGTTCAGTCTGTTATTAACTGAATCTACATTTAGACCTGTCAAGCAATTGAAAAGGGAATCCGACTTGCATTTTACTCAACCCAGTTCTCAGGGTGTCACTTAGTGCCAGTCACCATTCAGTATTGCCCACAGCTTGTGTGGGGTTAACCTTCTATGAAGTGAAGCCCTTGTTCTCCTTATGATCCCCTGCCATATAAGAAAGTGACATTAGTGTTAATGCAAGCAACCATCCCTATTTCACTCCAAAAACAGCAAGTCAGATTCTTGTGGTAGTCTTGCATTTTTATAGGACATTTTTCATACTTTTTATTCTCTTCACATCAAAGCATCTTCAGCACGTAATCATCTTTGTCATCCAAAAGTTATTTACATTTAACAAGAATATTTAATTACTTCATTGCTTGCAAAAAAACCCCAACCAAACAAACCAAACAAATTAAATATATTATTATTATTATGCTTAATCTGCCTGAAAAGTTTGCTTGCAATTATTCCCTGTTATGAGTTGGAGAACAAGCACTGTTTTAAATCCTTTGTTTGTTTCTTCTTTGTTTCCCTAATACTCTCTAAATGGTTTCTACTTTAATCAAGAAATGGAAAACAATTGAAAATTATTTAATTGTTGAAACCTCTTTAGTTACAGCTAAAAGACTGTAACTTTCAGAAGTTTTTCATCTTGCATCTGAGGTAAATATACAAAAAGTCTTTAGCTTCAGATCTCTTTTCTATACTTATGAAATATCTCAGTTATGTTTTTATTTTACTTCATTAGAAGTTTAGAGGTTTTGCTTTCAGAAGGGTGGATTCACCACATATATTTAAGTGTTAGGTGCATGGAGTGGCTGATTTGGAAATGTAAGATCTCAATTGTCAGCAGAAATAAAAGGTCCCATTTAATTTTGAGAAGCAGGATTTCAAGGACTAAAAATGACTGTGCTGAATATCAGGCTGTGATTCCTTTTTTGTTCAAGTTTATGTAATGTGAAATCATTTGCTTTGATTGTTCCTTGCATGTTCTTTGTGTCAGTGGTAATGATTGTAAAATCTTTCCGGTATATATAGGAAAGGAGAATGGGCAGATAGGCATGCAGAAAACTTCTGCTGATTGTGCTCCTACACTAATCAGCATCTGTTAAAAAACATACCAAATGAAAAAACCCCACAAACTTGAAACTGGATTCTAAATTATAAACAAACTAGTCTGTGTACGCTCATGTGCACAGAATATATGCACATATGGATTCTTCAGGGTTCTCCTTGAATTTACCATTGAACCTGCAGAAATAATATAATACTGGGTAAGGAACATAACAGAAGTCAACAAGTAATTCCTTTAGTTGATATTTGTATTATAATAGCACAGAAGACTCCCACATAGGGTTTACTGAGAGATATTAAAATGGAGTTCCCATCCCAAGTATTTTAAAGACCAAGTGTCAGATTGTGGAATCATCTCTATACCATCTGAATTTTAACTGCAGCATAGAAATCTTTATGCCATTAAAAAAGCATAAGCATGTAGGGTCCATGGCTCTGCATGTGATGAAAGCCAAATCCGTCCTTCACATGTCACTCCTGGATATCAGGGCCTGACAGAAGGGATGTCCTACAGGACCACCATCATGACACACAGGCATGGAGGTAGTGCTCTGATCATTTGCTTCAAATCTGGGACTATAATAGCTCCTGTTACCACAGTGGCTACAATTATACTACCTTTATTTTGAATCTTTTTGCAGGAAGCTGCAATACACTTTAGTCTGTATTGTGGTAATACAAGTCACATTTTCTTAGCATCAAAATTGTTTACGGATTCCTTTCCAACCAAACCTAGCATACCTGTTTTTATTTTTATTGTGTGTGAATGAAACATTTTGATTTGATATAAAGCATGGTAATACCTTTGTAAGGCTATGCTGAATAAAATATTTTACATGCAGTTAAACCCCAGCAGGTTTAAAGCTTTTATCCTTTGGTTTTGATAAAAAATAATTATGTGCGTCTTCCTTGATTTTCCTGTCACAATGAAGAACTTAGATCTTGAATTTTCTCTCTGGACCCTTTAGTCAGACTGTGTCAAGGTCTTTATTTACCACTGTGATTGAAAACTCTTTCTTTTCTGCCTTAGGGTTTCTATGCATAATTTTGACAACTTGCTCTTCATCAAACAACTTGCATCAATCTTTAAAACTGTTGCTTTCCTTATTTATGTGCAAGGTTTAAATATCAAGCTCCAAGAGGAAAGGAAAAGCCACATGAAAAAAAATTTCAAGGTAATTTAAAACCAAAGGGAGGAGGTATATATTTTTCAGGTCTTTACAAGCTTTGCGCTGCACTCCTGTTTTTCCTTTCAGTTACAATTCTCTGAGTTTCCTTTGGGCTGTGCTGGTGCAATATTCTCATCACTCTACTTTGTGTTCCACTTGTTTCCACCAAAGCAAGGGGAAATCAATATTGTATTTCATATGCATATAGCCTCAAATCCATCATATAGGATACTTATTTAGTGGGTCTTCTCACTGGTCTCTTTGCACAGGACTCCTCAACTCCCTTTTTACAAAGTTTCCAGTGAAGTTAAAAGTAGTATTTTTTGATCCTAAAAAATCTCACTTGTTCTGGAACCACATGCACAGTGGTACTGCCAATGGTGTAATTAATGAGTAGCTGGCTAGATATTCTCTCGTCATAACTGAGGAAAACAAATGTATAAGTGTTATTAACTTGAGATCTTTGAGAAAGCATTGATTTATGCGCTGAGCTTTCATGGATTTTATTGGCGCGTTTCCTTCTGAAACAAGGATGTGTTCCTGAATTAGGCTGACTCTTGTTCTGAAATTGCTTGAAGATCTGGCAACTACAGGGTACTGTAGATAATATGTCATTTATCTGTAAAAAAGATAACTTGGCTACCACGAGTATTCTCAGTCACAAAAGCACCACGGTTTGTGTGAGTTCATTTACTGTATGTGTCAGAGCACAAGCATTGCAGAGTAAATCAGCTTCCGTGGAGACCTAATCTGCCACTGACTCGTTGCTTCTGATGCGCAAACTTGTAGTTTAGGTATGCTCCTGATAAGTCCTTGACCTTCAAACTGTGCTTTGAAAACAACTTAACAGGGAGGCATTTGTGGGAGGCTAAAGTGCTTAAGAAGTATTCTTTAAGGAAACAGTTGAGGGGTTTTATTATATCTTTTTTGTAGGGTGCCTGTCTTATAAATTATCTGAAATAACATTGCATGGTGATTGGTTTTGTAGTTATGAATTGATTTCAACAGATGTCACATCACTTTTGACCTGGAAGTTTAAAAAGTTATATCGAAACATGAAAAAATCTGAAATAAATTTAAGGGAGGACTGACAGTTATGTGGTAGTAGCAACTTTTCTTCATTTCTTCATTTTCTTCATTTCTCTCAAAAGTATGTAATCACTTTTATATACATCCAGAAGTAGTAACATCAGGGAGCATTATGTGTATGAATCACACATATAGTCCTTGTCATAAAAATGCATTAACAAGAAGAATTAAATGCAGATAACTGTGGTAGTGGTACAACTCTTTTGCCCTTTGCTAGAGAAAAATGTACAGAAAGTTAAGAGACTGAATCAAAGATGTATACTTGAAGACAGAGGCTAACAAAACTTTTTAAAGTCCATTTTTAAAACCATGTCTTTCCCTTAGGCACATACCTGTCCAATTCTAAGCCTATTGAAGAGTCTATTATAATATAATAAATACCTGTGATTCTCTTTCCTTTTTGGTGTCTGTAAAACTAAAAATTCATGAAGACTAAATATATAACTAATATATATAATAAATGACTAATAAAGACTGAAACTAATACATTATATATAATGAATAAATATTTTTATGTTGAAGGAGAAGGGATGGGAAAAAAAAAAGAAGGCATCAGTTCTACTAGGTACAGTCTTATCTAAGTAGTCCCAAATTAGGTTCCATATCTTGATGTTGATACCATAATGCAAAACATCTTGCATCATCAGAAGGCTGTCACAAAGCTCTAGAGTTGTTAGTAACCTGAGTCTGTTCATGCAGTTATGCTAGGATGTTTCCTTATTTCTCTGTGTGTCTATATGTGTTTGTGTGAGCACTCATGTATGTTCCTCAGTTTTTCATGCTGGTGCCAGCTCAAAGCAAATTTTAAGAACTAATACTTGCACTCCTACAAAAAAAAAAGTTTGGTTTTCTTTTTTCCTAGTACAACTGAAAAACTCAAATCGACCTAGGATGAAATTCTGAACCAATTTACGTTCTCTTATTTTATTTTGCTCTTCTCCTAGTCATTATTTGATATCTCCTTGTATTATCAGACTGAATGCACTTGTGTGAACTGAATCTTCTCAGTGTTATACGTCACTGTTGATTTATGAGAAGGAATTCAAGGTTAGTCATTAACAAACACTCCTTGCTGGTATAGTATGTAGTTTTTAGCAGAGGGAAGAAAATTCCCTCACAGAACTGTCTGCTCTTTGGAATGCCTCCCATAGAGAGGCAAGAGGGAGAGAGAGTTTCTCTGAACAAAAGAAGGAAATCTGCTCTGACAGCTGCCAGTGTTAGCAGTGTAGACCCCACCACTTCAAAGCTGTGATGCTTTCTCTCATCAGCATCACTATCTGTGCTGCTGGGCTTTCTCTGGTCACTCTGTAGGGAGAGGATAAGTACCTGAATTCTCAAGTATTTTCTATTATTCTCACTTCCTCCTGACTCAGGTGAAGACATGGTGGAGAACTGTTATCTGCAGTCCTCCCTCACTGACACAGGCAGGTAAATTTGGAAGGTTAGTCTGTTAGTTAGTGATAAAGATTGTGTCTAAGCATGCAAATAAATGACAGGTCCAAACCATAAACAGTAATAATGAAAAAAATTTAACTAGTTGAGCTGATGTCTATCATAATCGGTATTCAACTACCTAAAAACCTTATTTTTATTGTGAGATAGTTGTAATTTCTATTCTTCCCTTTTCTCTCTTCTGGGAGAAAAAAATTCACTGGCAATTAATTCTTTGAGTGACTCTTCCAGTCTTCATAACTGTGTAAGTAAAGCAACTACAATGCAAGCTGCCAAAATTGTGCAGTAAGCCATGTCTACTGGCTCTTTAAATCCTTGTAGTGAAGTTATCAAGGCAGAACTGAAAAATAGCCTAATGTCTTCTGAACTGCAAACATTGCAGTGGGTTCACTTTACATCACTATCATGCTCTGCATCCACAACCATCTACTTGCTTATGAATTACAAGTGAGACACAGAGCATCTGTCTCTTTCATCAAGTAACTCACGTCTTTCAACAATTGCTGGTAGCATGAAAACAGGTTAAAAAAAAAAAGGAACTGTGACTGAATCTTAGCTAGTTGTGTGGCTGAGCCTATCCCTGGCCTTTCCAGTACAATTTTTCAGTATTTTCAACTCTATTGTGAATAGACTAGGTATCTCAGAAAATGGAAATAGATATGGAGGGGTAAAAATAAGTGAGGGAAAAGCTCTGATTCAGAGTTTATTATCACTAAATATAGATATGTAAAAATAAGGTAAATTTGACTGATGCAATACTCAGACTATGAAGGGCAAAAATAACTCATTTCTTTCAATGGCAATAGCTAAGGAAATCCAAGATGGTCTGAATTACTGTCTGAGATACTCTAGCAAGCAGAATAAATATTTTTAAAAAGCCACATAGCACTGCATGCAGTATAATCATAGAATCCTAGAATAGTTTGGATTGGAAGGGACCTTTAAAGGTCACCCAATCCAATTCCCCTGCAATGAGCAGAAACATCTTCAACTAGACCAGGTTGCTCAGAGTTACATGCGGCCTGACCTTGAAGTAAATATGAATAATGTGACAATCCTGAAATTGTCAGTTCCTGGTGTCATTTCACTGTAGTGAAAGGCTGTGTAGCATGTCTCTTCTGTTCTTGAGACTCTTGTGCTAACAGAGATCCAGGTTGGCAAGTCTCCATGTATTAGTCTGCACTGGATCCACCCTTGGGACAAAGAGCAGTATATCCTGGTTTTGTGTGTAGGCTTGAGTATTCCTGTACCATGTTCCTCTCATCCTTTCAGTTCTAGTGTTAGCACTGTGGCAACACATTCTGTCTCTATACACATTAAATCAATACATATCTGTACATCCAAGAGGCTGACAGGAAAACATAACTACACTTGACTGAGCCTTCCAGTGTTCCACTGCTCAGAGGTGTTTCTTGGAATATGGATCATAGTAATTTTTTTTGCTTTATGTTAATAAAGATCTAGAAATATATCACCACTCGTGATGTATTCTAAAAAAATTCTTTCCAGTATCATATAATAATGATAATGATTATAATAATAATAATAATAGAGAATTATTTCCCATAGAAAAAAGGAATGTCTAAGGCAAAGCTTTTTCTTAGCTTTGTCCACCAAGTATAGTACTGTTTGTTTCAGCATACAATTGCTCTATTTTTATTTTGGTGTAAATGTATTTTGAATTGCAGTCAATACATCACATTCAGTTCAGAGTTGTGCTGTGTGTAATATCCCTGTCTGTGCAGGGATATTTCCTGCTTATTGTAACACACCTGAGATTCTTTCACGGCGTACAAAATAGTTGATGTTTCTGAATTCATTATTTCAAGAAAGCTAACACTTGTCTGCACTTTGCCTGCTTAGAATGTGTAGAATGAGTATTTAACACTTGCCATGCGGTGCAAATAACATGTATGATTAGTAGATGTCATGACAACTTGGTACTGAGTAAATGGGAACTGAAGAAGGTATATCTTGGTGCTTGCTGCTTTTTTTTTTCTTGATTGGGATTCAGGAGATGTAGGTAAGCTTGGTGGTTTTTGGTTTTTTTTGGGTTTTTGTTTGCTTGTTTGTTTTCTATTTCATACATTATCCATATGCCTGAGCACTGCTTTTGAATCCAGGACTTATTTTAACAACACCTAGATAAATGCAAGTGGTCATGTTATGCTGGCAGAGCTTTGTGCTTAAGCTTTTTATCTGTGAAATGAAGATGTTGAATACTGGCTCACCTTGTAGGTATTATAAGGGCAAATTCTCTAGCCTTTGGTGATAGAGGTACATGGATAACTTCAGGTTTTAGTTGTAAGGCATTTTTTAATGTTATGTTTATTGAAAACTTGTTTATCTTAAAATGTGTTCTTTTGGGAAAAAATAATGGTTAAGAGCACAGAAATGGTATTAATTTACATCAGCCTTGTATTGAAGTCCAAAGGATTCTGCAGCTACAAGGTGTAACATGATTATTCATCTTCATTGGATCACATGCTGTGATCAAAACACAGAGTTGGGACACTGCATATGAGATGAGGTTGCAGGCTGTGTGACTAAATGCAGCGACATAAGTGGGGTAGATTTGAATTGCCTCTGGTCAGCTGTAACCAGGAACCACTCACAGTCCTTTGCTAAACATAGTTATCTGTGCTACGTGTTGCTCTTTCTTGTGACTACAAAGGAACTGCTGATTGTTGAGCTTTAGCAAATATGTCATGCAAAACTCCCCATGGGATAGTAGACTAAGTGTATTGAAAGTCCATTTCCAGTTGTATATTTTGATCATGAGTGACTGTATAAAAAAACCTCTCCTGGTTAGTGGCAGAGGCAGATTCATCATGGAAAGTGGATTGTGCCCCCCACTACAGACATAAGCAAACCTTTCCTTCACCCCATCAAGTGTACAATTCCTAAAAATATGTATTTTTAACTTTTTAGTCTTTTTAAATCTTGAATTTGTGAAGCAAGAACACCAACCTCATCTCTGAAAATAGTATGCCAAGAGAACCAGCAAGGCATCCTACTTTCTGTTCCTACCTCTAGTATAACATGATTTTTCAAAAGATCAGATTCAGCCAGAACCCAAAATATATGTCTATTTTGCGAGGAAAAGAAAACACAATCCAGTTTTATTTCAAAGCATAGGATAGCATAAGACTGAACTCACAATTATATTTTCTTACATATTGTTTAGAGGTTGCATTTTCACTATTTAGGTTTCTTTCTACAGTAGCAGAATGTTATGGTTCATTAATCCAAATTCTACTTGTGGCTGTAGTACAATTAATGAGTAGCTGGTGATTAAAGTAATTGCATTTCTCTGATTTTGGCAGTTGTTAGCTGAGGAAGAACTGTGTTCTCAGAAATTATTCACTGGGGTATATTCCAGTTACAAAGATGCAGTTCTGGGTCATCTAAAGTGCATGCTAAAATGAAGTGAGGGAAGAATATAAAAATGCTGCTGAAAAATAAACTTACTGAACCAAAGTCAATATGATGTTCAGAAGTAAGGGGTTTTTAAAGTCCAGCTTCAAAAATTACTTTTCCGTGGATCAATGACTAACAGTTTTCATGATGTAATGCATCAGCTACTTATTATTTAATAAAAATAATTATTTCACAGAAGGATTATAAACACAGAGTTGTACTGAAAATAATTTTATAAGATTTTTTGAATTAGTAAACATTATTGAACAATGTTGATATTGAAATGATATAACCCAATTTTATTAATCTACTAAACTCTGGAAATCACCTCTCTTACCTATGTCAAAAAATTCTATTAATCATTAATATGATTTTGTCATGAATTTGAAGATATAAAACAAGTATACATATCAAAATATGGGAAGAGACTTTTCAGAGAAAGAATCTATGAACTTTCCTCCCCAGAGGCTTCATGATGTGGACAAAACAGACTTCTTGATTTAGTTGTTGGGGTTTTTTTTCNGTCTGTTTTAATAATTGTGACTTGTTGCTAACTGCCTTTGTGTGGCAGCATCTTCATTGTGTGGTGCAGGAAGAAAATAGTTTGTTACAATTGAATAGTATCTTAAAACACTGTGCAAGCTTCCATCTTCATGTAGGACTCTTTGCATCAAGAAGTTACTTCAGATATTAATTTTTGTCTCTTGTTCGTGAATTTTGAAGAAACTGTAATAATTCATGTCCAGTTTACCATGCCACTGAGTGGAGCCCAGGACATCTGATAAATTCTCTTTCTGCATCTTGCATGGATATATTCTGAATAGATGTTGCAATAAGTTTAGTACTATAATTATTGCAATTCAGATATGATGATTAATGTACTTTTCCTGTAGAACTGTCTGCAACTTTCACAAGTTCTTTGGAAGTGCCTGAATATAGTGTAATATTCATGAAGTAAGGCAATTTTAGTTACTACATCTGTAGTACAAAAGAGTTCTTTCTTTGGAGCACTGAAAATCTGATGCTTGTGTTGGGGAAGAAGATGTTTTTTTTCAATGAAGTTTGATTTCAGTCTCAATGTCTTGAAGATCTAGGATCTTGAGGTGATTCACCGTTTCATTCAACCTCTTGTTTAGAAAGCAAACACCAACTTCCAGAGCAGTGCATAAAAACTTGCAAGGACAATGTTGAGTGGGGTATTGCAAAGATTGAAAAGCACTGGTGCAAGTATAGAATTTAGAGGACTCTGTCTTTGAGCACTTATATGAAAGCTTTTATTCTAAAATATGCATTTACTGCTGCATTTTGTGATTCAGCATTTCTTGTTGATCTACAATAGCTTGCTCTAAACCACACCAAAAGAAACAAATTCTAAAATATGACTGTTTTGAAGTAATGGTCTAGTGTGTAGGTGAATATCAATTTTGCAGGCTTAAGCTCCCAGGTTTTAATTGTGATATGGATACTTGAAAAAAATAAGATGCTTGTCATAGTATCCTTTTGTTCCAAATCCTAAAGGTTCCTAGAAAAATGATATTACATCTATCAGTATTTTGTATTTTCATGTCTGCAAGCCCTTTATTCATTTACTGCATTAAAAAGGTATGGAAAATAAAGAGGTATCTGAAGGTCATGTTAGGATAATTAGCCATGTTCTAATACAATTGCTGTAAGTTTGTCTTTGATAGAACTTTTTTTACAAATTATTTGTGCTGTTTTGTTGTTGCCCCATGTGGCTATCACATTCAGATTTACTCAAAACAGTTTTTATTTCCCTTGATTCAGGTTTAGAGAGTAAGCTTAGAGGTTTGTAACTTGATTTTTATGAAGGTAATAACAACTGACCATATTTTTTACCTCTGTTGGTACTGTTCAGGAATTTTGAAGGCAAAACTTTGTCTATGAACTTTTGTCTACCTTACACTTTTACATAAATTCCCTTTCAGTTTGGAGGGAGGAATATTCCTGTAAAGTCTCAGGGCATCCTTGGCTCTGCCATACTCTTTGCCTTTAAATTTTTTAAGACATGCTACAGAAAAAAATACAATTAGTCCAAATGGATGAAATGCCAGTGATAGCTCCCAATAAAGAACTAGGATATGGTGCTGATTGAAAGGTAAACTAGTGGGAGAAATGAACCCAACTCAAGAGAGATTAGAAATCATAGTTACAATTTAATAAAAAGATT
>VWZD01004419.1:331061-353734 GCA_013396695.1 Sakesphorus luctuosus
AACCTCCTTAAAAATAAGTATTTTTTAAAGATTTTTTTCTCTCCCAGTTCTAGTTTCAATGATTACCTTCTAGTGTGAAATATTTCATGGTATTATCAAAGGACAAACATGCAGACAAAACCTTGTACACGTGTCCTCCTATACTAGTGAATGTGCATAAAGTTGTGACTAGTCAGATACTCAACACACATTTAGTTTGGGGTCATGTGTTGAAGAGATTTGAANTATTATTGGCTAGAAGAAGTCAGCTGTTAGCTAGCCCAGCCCAGCTCAAGTCAGCTGACAATTCTAGGCCTAATCTGAACTTTAAAGTCTAAATTTAGGCCCACTTGGCTAAACCCATAACACATAGGTAATGGTAGTCCTTAAATTTTTAATATGAATGGTTTAAGATATGTTGAGAAGCAGAGAAACTTTCTATCCAAGCAGCAGTAATTATTAGGCCTCAATTATATAGTCCAAGAAGGGGGAAAAAACCCCAACAAACAAAACCCCCCAAACCCTATGAAAATTTCCCCTAAGGATCTCTGAGTTAGAAAATCTGTTATTCAAAAAGAAGAACCAAGATACTAGTTTGAGAAACGACCCTCTATAATCCTCAGTAAATTAGGCATGTATGTGTCTGTTAGTAAATAAGGGAAATGAAGCATGTATAATACTGTTTCTTTTAGTAAATTAACATCAAGTTCCCTCTGTGGTCCTCAGAATGTTTGCATGAAAAGGTAACTATCAATTATGTGAAGTCCCCTGAATGTCATAGCTGTAGTATACACCAGAAGGGTACCAAAGACTAGGCAGAAGTCTGATGTGTTTCAAATTTTTTATAAATGTGGCAAATCATCTCTAGTTTCCCTGCTAGATGCAACAATATGCTAGTATCCTAATTAAGCAATGTAATGGAAGAGAATAAATTTATTCACATCTGGTTCAGCTGCTAAAAATGGAACCAAGTAAGTGCTGCAAATCTTTTGACAACTGGGAAAATATTCTGCCTGTTAACAGGAGGATCTGATTCATTTCAGTCTCTGGAAAAGATATATAATTTTTGAATATGGGAAACATTGTAACCTCATTCTATGTCTAGAAAACTTTAATCCATGGCCAAAAATTAGGGTAAGCAGTATAACTGAAATTGTGCTAATCACTGCATAGATGTCATATAAAAATAAAAAGTGACTTTTTATGGAAGAGAAGACAAGTTGTAGCTTCACTTGAAAACCTACAGTGAAAGTCATATCTGGAGGTCTCGATCATGTTTCTGTTGGCCTTTAAACCTTTCCTCTTGCCACTATGTTACATAGATAACTATGTTACAAAGATTAGCTACAAATTAGTGTTAAGGCTGCAAATTCATGTTTCTGTGTGTGTACATATGATTTAGTTACCAAATGGTCTGCACTGATTCGATGTGTGTGGAACTGAAACCCAGCATGGAAGACAGAAGAAAAAATGCTGTAACTCCTGTCATATTTTTATCTATGATAGTAAATACATTGGCAAGCAAATATTTATTGCACAGAGACAGCAAACACAGCACTTTTCCAGCATTATATGTTACAGTCAGTGCTTAAAACACATGGTTGCTGGATCAGCTGAATCAGAACATGTCACTGATTTAGTAAAGATTTTCCCTCTCCAAGGTGTTAATCGCTGACTGTTTTCTTCATCAGGCTTGATGCATCTCTTGTTCATACCACTGTAGTGTGTTTGATGTTTTCTTGGGAGTGCAAGGCATTAATTGCTGAAATAAGCATTATTTCAGAGGCTTATGATGAAGAATCAGTGTTTGTGGATAGACCATTTGACATTGCTGTACTGTTAGGCAATGTGATACTGTGTGAAAATACTGATTTGGAGAAGTGAAGGACCTGCTTCCTCCCAAGTATTTTTACATTTGTTTTCAGATTATTTTTGTATTTCTCTCATACTCTCAGTTGATGCTTCCTCTGGCTAGCTATTGTCCACTTAGTACAGGCATAGTCAGCACAGACCATGTGACTATAGGTTCTCAGATTGGCAGCCACAAGTTTTGGCATCACTCGTCTTGCTCACTCACACATGATTTCAGTCTGCAGGAGCTCTTACAAGTTTACATAAACTGCATACTTTATATGGAGCTCCTTGTTACAAAGAGCCAACTCAGACTCTCAGTTGTGCTCAAGGACTGAATTACCGCACTGACACACAATGTGGTGATATTGGCTGGCTGGATAGAGGCAGCCAAGGAAAAAACTTGAAAGACTATTTTAACATTCATATCTCCCATCCCACACTCCTTCAAAATGTTGAGTAGAGAGCCACAGTGCTGGAAAAGTAATCTCTACAGCAGCTGAAGTATAGAGCTTTGCATTTAGCAAAATTATTACCTTGGAGTCCAATATTCTGACCTGTAGTGAAATAAAAAATTATTTGAATTGGTACAAATATTTGACAAAGTACAAGATGTCTATAGCACTAAAAAAAAAAAATCCATCAAATTGAGTGCTTGAGTATGAGGTGGCATGATGATATTAGCATTTTACATGGTAAGCAAAAATAAACTAAGTGCTTGTAGCATCAGCAATTCAGATATTGTCTGAGAGAAATCCCAGAAATATGACAGAATTATTTATAATTGAGTTTATTGTATTAATTAGATAAAATCTATTAATACACCTATATATTGATATTAGTATATACTTAAACAATAATGTATTAATTTATAATTAATTTTATATCAATATGAGACTACATTAATTACAATCTGGAATACAGGAAAACAGCTGAAAATGAAAGAAACACGCAAAAAAGCTTTTGGTGAATCTAGAAGCAGTAAATGAAACTGGAATGTAATAATCTTATAAGCATGCTATTTTCCACTTATTGTATTCTCCATAATGACTATGAACAGCTCCTGTAATATTCCAGAGTCCAGAATCAAGTCTGAGGAGACTGAATTTCTCCATCCTCATTTTGCAGTTCATTAGATTTTTATATATTGTAGTAGCTAATGAGGAAGTATTGGGAACCCTTTCAGGAGTTATATCAGTGCTTCATTAGTTTTAAGGCCATCTTTCAACCTCATGCTTACTTGTAAAAAAAAAAAAAAGTAAAAATAATTCTCTGTGAAGTAATCAATGAAAAACTCTCTTACATTTACAAGATTATATGATTGTAGGGTGGCTTTTTCCACAATAGTATATTCTCTTCTGAGCTGAAAGGTGTAGAAAATTGTGGCTGTCTGGTATTCTAGACATGCAGGTTATGGCCTTAGATATAATGGGCATTCCTATAATTGAGAAGTTGATATGAAACTATCAAACATATTACAACTTACTGAGAAAACATTCACATTTGAGAAAAAGATTGTCTGTGAGCACTGTGCACACATTAGAAAGACAATGAATGACTCTTCTTCAGAAAGGTACTGAGAGGTTGATGATTCTCCCACCTTTCCTTCTCTCTACCTCTGTCCTGCTCTGTGCCTGCTCTATAGTTGCAGTAACTGTTGTCAGGCCTTAACCTTAGCTTAAGAGCTCGGTGGTGAAACATCACTTGTTCAGGGCTCTTGCATGGCTAAGGTGGGAGCAGCACTGACACTACCAGGAACTCCTGCTGCTTGGACAAGGTGGGAGATGATAGCTTTGGAAGAATCCTCTTCTGAATTGGAAGGGACCACAGACAGTCATCTGGTCCAACCTCCCTGCTCATCGGGGTTCCTCTGGAGCACATTGCACAGGATTCAGTCCAGATGGTTCTTGAATAATCCCCAGTGAGGGCAACTCCACAACCTCTCTGGGCAATCTCTTCCAGTGCTTGGTCACCCACATGGTAAAGTTCTTCCTCATGTTCAGGTGGAACTTCCTGTGCATCAGTTTCTCTCTGTTGCCTCTTGTCCTATTGCTTGACACCACTCAGAAGAGCCGGGCTCCGTCCTCTTGACACCCTCCCTTCAGATACAGACATCGATGGGGTCCCCTCTCAGTCATGTCATCTTGAGGCTGAACAGGTCAAGCTCTCTCAGCCTTTACTCTTAAGAGAGATGCTCCAGTACCTTAATCATCTTTGTTTTCCTCCACTGGATCCATTCTAGGAGCTCCACATCTCTCTCATCATGAGCAGCCCAGAACAGGTCATAGTAGTCCAGCTGTAGCCCCAGCAGGGCTGAATAGACTGGAAGAATCACCTCCCTTGACTGATCAATTACCTGGGAGAAGCAGGACACATCTTAGAGAGAACTCTGGGTCTGAGTCTCTCAGAGTATAAATAGACAGTGTTCTCCACCCCAGCTCCTAAGTATCTGACAAGTCCACTATCACTTGTTAAAAATGTTTGAATAGGAAAAAAGTATTCCAAGGTCACCTTTGCCCCCTTTAATTTGTCTTTAAACAAACACGCATACATACCCCCAGGGTTTTGCTTCAAGAGAGAAGACAATAGTTCATTGCCCTTGCACAGGAAGTTTCCTTACTTATTTTGCTGTTTTCTATTGAGCAACTGACACTTAAGACTGATAGTTTACATAGCTGTAATTCTGGCAAAAGTTTATTTTCTTGGTGAGATGGGACATATTTGGAAGTCCTATGCATGGACTACTGTTGAGTATAGAATGCACTTGCTTACTTATCTATGCTTGTCAAATAATAAATGATCATTTTAATAGAGTTCTTTAACAGATTATCACAGCTGTGGAACATGTTCTATAAAACAAGGCATTTTCCACTCTATATTATGGGCCTAATTCCAGTTACATACTGTTTAAATATCACCATCAGCATCATGCAAAGTAAATATATACCAAACTTGAAACTGTTATCATAATTAGTTGTTTTGTGCTGGTTGACTACTCAGACCTCAAGATGCTGCACTTATTACTAAGCTTCCTATAGTCATATTGATGCTCGGGAGCCTTGAAACAACTGAGCACTTGAGGCTGTGCTTATGATGCCAGGCCAGCTCAAAGCACAGGCAAAATTTAAGTCTAAGTATCAACCTCTTCAATCCTCTGTGTGCAATGGCGTCAGACCAGGCTGAAGATTTTATTTGCCTTCTGTCAGCCGTTCTCCTCTTTTTACCACAGATTTTAGACCTTCTTTTTGCTTCAGCTCTCAATTCTTCTGTGTTTATCATTAATATAGTAGTATCTTAGGAAAAAAACAAACTTATATATAAGGGCTAACTGACTCTTGAGACTACTTCCCATGCAAAGACAATGCTACTTTTCAAAAATTCAGCTACTTTTTGAGATTATGCTGGAACATTCCTGAGTGTATTGTCATTTTCTGAGCTGTGTCTTCCCGATTTTCATGGATAGCCTATTTTCTTCCAATAAGTATACAGTCCTCTTTGGAAAATGACATTTGGAGTATTTATATGCAGACCATTAGATAGCCTTATAAGCAAAAATTGCCAAATCTGTAATAATTAAAGGCATTTATATTCAACATTATTGAAGACTAGGCTTCTACAAAACTACTTTTGCTCACATACAGTTCACTTATAGAATCAGCATCTATGTTGAATAAATCATGCAGATTTCCCGTACCTTTTATCTTCAGAAAATGATTTTGTATAAAATGTCGTTCATAGCAAATGCAGGATGCCTCTGGTTTTCTCTTTAAATGTTTTATTTTCTTATTTTCAAAGATCACGAGTATGCTTTTTGTATTGAAATAAAATATTAGGAATGTAAATTTGACTATGTGCTGCATATAGAACGGCAAAGTGACACTTGTTAATTTCTCATATGTCAGGAGATTTTATACAGTTTCCCACTACTCTTAAGTTGCAAGTACTTGCATTACAATTAATGGACTAAAAGAACACTAAGCAAGAGTTGCTCAGAATAGAGGCCCTGCAAAATCCAGTGATGAAAGGAAATTAATTAGCTATAGCAACCACTATGTTCTGCTATATGAAGACCCAACAGAAGTGGACTGTAAGGGGGAAGTAAGTATTTCCTTACTGGTAACACATCATGTTCCTTTGAGCATAGATGACACTTTATTGTTAAAGTTTAATTAATATCTTTAGGAGATGGGTAGTGTTCCTTTAATGTGAGCCATTTTAAATCACTTCCCAGGAAACAATCATAGTATGGTAACTGCATAGATGAGTGAAGAAGCAGATGCTGCCTCTGTAATTGAATCAATATAGTCTTTATCAATTTCCATGGTTTTATATGTTTTCTTTTTAAAGCTGCAAAAGCGGGATTATCTTTTTCAAAATATGGCCTTGATTTATGTGCATTTTAATTCACAAATGTACTGAAGTTGTTCTCTGTGGTGTCATCTCTTTGTGCAAATACATTGAAAGCAACAAGGAGATTGTTTGTGTTGATTTTATTATATTTACAAGACATAATGTGTCAAAAAGGCTTCAAACAAACAAAAGTGCAAATATTTTTAAGGAATAATATTATTCACATACAAATACATGCCAGTTCCTTATGAAAAGATGTATTTACTGTCCTGGTGTTACTTTTCAGCATCAATTATTTTTGAGCCAGTTTAATGGATAATATATGTTCCACTTGAACAATATAGAAAATAGTTAAGAGTACAATATTAACATATTTTCTTCTTGAGTTTCTTCACTAGGAGAGAAATAGCATAACATCTATATTTAATAAATGTTTTATCTATTTTTTTAAAATAGGAATTTCATGATAATTATTTACTTACTTGTATAGCCGCCTGACCCTTTTAATCAATACATGGCATGATCATTTGGAATCCAAGGTGAGTCTTGATTTACATTTGCTGCCCAGCTTTTCATATATCCCAAGCTTGTGATAATTCTGGTTTATTCAGGCACATCTAGATAGCCTTTGGCAAAGTGGGCAACATGTGCAGCACATAAGTTGTCTCTCAGACAGAATAAGTATGGCTTTGTTTTCTGGGGCTTCTGTGGTAAATTTTCAGACTTCCAACAGAGCTGACTTAAGCTAGTGAACAATTAATAAGGTTGTTTGAGGAAAACATGAGCTGGACCCTGCACTTATCTTGCAACTGGCTCAAGCAAGGCCAAACAACAGAATGATGCCTGGAGTGAAGTGGAGGTCTCACAGCCCAGTGTTGTCTCAGTGAGGCACAAAGAAGCACCCACACCTCTGTACCAGCCATTGGCCTTACCTCCCTTCACCCTGAAAAACAAGTCTTGTTTAAATCTGGTCTTTTAAGGAGATAAGGATGTGCACAAAGACTCCTTGGTGAAGGTCAGGCAGCCTTTACTGCTGCCTCAGTAGGTGGAGAAGGACCAAAGTGTTTATTTTACCTTTTCCATCAACTTTAACTTCTGACTGAAAGTAACTGAGACCCTCACTAAGCCTTATTTGCATATTAACTTTCACACTCCTTACAATGCAAATGAAGATTAATTAAACATGTAATACATGTATGACTAAAGTCATCAAACCCCACATATAACATAGGATTGTTCCAGCCTGTTGGGAAAGGACAAAAATACAGTATAAAAAGAAGGGGGGTTTGGGGTGAAAAGTGAGATGGGGAAACAGGTCTGTTTGTTTGGGATTAGTAGACAAACTGTGATTCCCTCCTTCACTGAAGGAATGTATTTAGATGAGCTTTGCCCCTCCAACCGCATAGGACCAGACCTGGGAATATGCACACACACACCTCTCTCTCTCTCTCTCTCTCTCTCTCTCCCCCCCTCTCTCTCTCTCCCCCCACACACCTCTCTTACACNCACACACATCTATGGCACTAATAGACCTTTGTTAATAAACCTGCTCTTGTGACACATATTGACCCTCTACAGTTAGTGCATTTAATATTGGCAATCCTGAGTCTGCTTTTCTGTTGCTTCAATAAACCACACTATTCGTGAATGGGGATCACATAAGCTCTTACTGAACTGAGCCAGACCAGTATCAGACTGGTAAACTGTAGGTAGAGTCACACACATCTATGGCACTAATAGACCTTTGTTAATAAACCTGCTCTTGTGACACATATTGACCCTCTACAGTTAGTGCATTTAATATTGGCAATCCTGAGTCTGCTTTTCTGTTGCTTCAATAAACCACACTATTCGTGAATGGGGATCACATAAGTTCTTACTGAACTCAGCCAGACCAGTATCAGACTGGTAAACTGTAGGTAGAGTTAATTTTCCTCCCAGTAGTTGGTATGGTGCTGTGCTTTGGATTTGGGCTGTAAACAGTGTTGAGAACACAGGGAAGTTTTTATTATTGCTGAGCAGTGCTTGCACAGNTTCTGTTGCTTCAATAAACCACACTATTCGTGAATGGGGATCACATAAGCTCTTACTGAACTGAGCCAGACCAGTATCAGACTGGTAAACTGTAGGTAGAGTGGGGTGCACAAGAAGATGGGAGAGGCCACACCTGGGACAGCTGATCGCAGCTGACCAAAGGGATATTCCATAAAATATGGCATCTTGATCAGTATACAAAGAGGGGGGAAGAAGAAAGAAGAGGGGAACATTCAGAGTGATGGTGTTTTTCTTCCCCAGTAACCATTACATGTGATGTCACCCTGCTTTCCTGGGGATGGCGGGGCACCTGGCTGCCAATGGGAAGTGGTGAATTAATTCCTTGTTCCGTTTTGTTTGCATACATGGCTTTTGCTTTACCTATTTAACATGCAATTTTTCTTACTTTTCCGTGTCTTTGCCCATTCCGTTGGTGGGGGAGTGTGCAAGTGGCTGTGTGGTGCTTGGTTGCCTGCTGGGGTTAAATCACGATGCTGCAGTAATTTCAAATCAGAGCTTATGCAAGTTCTTACTGAAGGCTGATAATGCTGAATTGGCTATAATAAGAAATTAAGCCCAGCCACAGGCAACTCCTATAATTTCTGAGGACCATCTGGAATGCTGATGGGTTTTAGTTGATATGGTAGTGATCGGTTGGACTTGATGATCTCAGAGGTCTTTTCCAACCTAATTGATTGTGTGAAAACAAGGGGTTTTATTTTCTGCCAAATGTCAATACCCTTAATTCAACAGCTTCTCTTGGTGAATTTTAGTGGGTCTGTTGTAACAGAGGGGCTACTGCGCTACCTGAGGCACTTTCCATCCTGTATTGTGGGACTACTGGCATTTCTCATCACCTAGATGTCATTTCTTCCAGTTTTACAGTTAACTTATTCAGAGATTTTGATATAAAATGTGAAATGTAAAGCATTAGGAAAGCTGGTTATGGCTAGTCTCAGGACTGTTTCCTCAGCCCCATTTGTCAAAAAATCAGTCTCTCTGTTTATTAAAAAAAAAAACAGAAAAGAAAAGAAAAAAGGAACAATTGACTTTCTGGATAGGACAGGATCCAAAAGGATCCTTTCTAGTAAATTAAGGAATCTGGTAGACAAATAAAGGGTAATATAACCAGAAATGAAATGAGTGTAAGATTCAGGAAAGAGATTCAATCATCTCAGACACTCCACAGCCTGAAAATACCCTTTATAATTTTGTAATTAAATGTTTGTTAAACAACCACTGTTTCTGTTTAATATTAGTGCTTATGTTGTTATATTGTGGCATCTCAGTGCTGTTTTTGACAAAATGTAGGTGGTGCAAGTGGATAATAACATTATAACTTAATAAAATTTAGTTGGAAAGTAAAGAAAGAAATTGGCACCAACAATAAGATAGCTAAGATTAACTTTCCAAGATAAAAAAAAGAAATTAAGTTTGATTTGAATCAGGTTTTGATCTGTACTTATATTTTTTAAAAACAACTGTTTTCCATTCACTAGTTTTACACAAAGGAGAAAAGATTTTCCATGATGAAATATAGAAAATGTTCTCTATTATTAATTGAATTTATAGTACATTAAAGGGAAGATGTTCTAATGAAAATAATTTATTTCCTTTGAAGCTAGTGTTCAAGCTGATGCTGGAAATAGATGGTAATAAACAGTGAAAACTTATCATTTTATCACTTTATTCATGAAAGGATTAATTTATCTGAGCAACTAGTTATTTCTGGGGGTGCCTCTACATCATATATCTTAAAATAGTTTTATTTAAATATAAATTGGTTGGAGGGAGATAAAGGCTTTTTCTCCACTCTATTACATCTCTTATCCATAGGCAATATACAAGACCAAACATAGGAACTCGGGGTTTTTATTACTTTTTTCTGAGCAGTCTTGGGAATTGGCCCAGGGCTTTTGACATCAAAATGGCCATTTACTGCTGCAAATACACTGAATACTGCTATGAGCTGACCACAGCCAGCAGCTGAAGAACTGCTCACTCTCCCGACCTCAACAGAAAGTGGGGAGACAACAGGAAGAGTAAATCCAAATAAATCTCACGGGTCAAAATGCAATCAATTTAGTAAGAGTTTTACTAAGAGCTATAACTTCTACCTAACAAGAATTTAGTGCTGGTCCCTAGCTGAGTTTGAAAGGGCTGCACTCTGAAGTTTTGTGGTAGTTGTTGTACTATCATACCCAAATTTTTAAAATTAGAAGGGTATTATAAGTGAACAAAACCCTCTTCATTTTAGATGTATATTAATGAGAACTCATTTTTTTGATATTGTATTCCACAAGGGGACAACAGGGAGCTTCTATTAGGCCTGCAAGGGAGCATACAAAGTGAGGGCTGGATATGAAGTGCTGTATATTGCTTGGACGCTGAGAGATCAGCTATACATTTTTCAAATGAAATATCCGTGGATGACTAAGGTCCACTGATACAGTGGGAGGAGAGGACGGCCCCAAGAGGCAAGGCTATGAGAGCACAAGCAGTGGCTCCCTAGGGTCAAGCCCCTTCAAGGCCTAGGGTGGCTCCTCACGCCCTCGCGCCGGCGACGATCCCCGAAGGAAAAGGTTCACACAGTGCAAGGATCAACGCAGAGAAGCAAGTTTATTGGAGGCACACTGGCTTATAAAGGGTAGCATGGGACTTTCCAGAACTTGGGCGGGGAGAGAGGAGGAGCGAAACATTCTATTGGATGGAATATCAATTAGGAGGAGGGAGGAAGGAGGAGTGGAGGGAGAACCAATGGGGAAATGCTACCAAATATGGAAACTGGTGCAATGCAGTAGACCGGGGACCAATCAGGGACAAGTTGGCAGGAAAATGCCCTAAGGGTTTGTGGGAAGAAGAAACTCGGGCAGGGAATGACTAAGGGAAAATGAATGGGGTAGACATATTGGGTGTATAACAATTAAACCGGGGAAACATCAATATAGGGTGTGAACTTGTTAGAGTTCTCATAAATCTCTCGCAGGGCCTCCATATTCATGGTGCCGGAGTCCTGAACCTCGTCTATCCACCTCTTATAGTACTTCTGCCACTGTATGAAACCCAGGTCTCCTCCGACAATGAAATATGTGAAGTTAATTGGCACTCCTGACATTAATATTTTTTCCTTATCGTGCACCTCATAGAATAGAGGATTGTGAGTGTGCTGGTAGCAAAGTTCAGCATAAAGAACAAAGACAAATGTAAGGAACAAAGTCCGGAACTGTAAATCAAAACTCTTCTCTCCTTCTTAGGCCACTGAAACTCAGTCTATAAAGGCTTGCTTTGATTTTACCTTTAAGGTTGTAGGCTAACAAGAATACCAACCCACTCAAAACACGTTGTCTTACCTCCAACAAAGATCATGATAGTAGGTGACCCTCTTACCTGTTGATTCAGGTCATCCTTTTCAACACAAATTATATGAGTGGGGAATTTGTTTAAGTGGAAAGGAGGGCATGGAGTTTAAGCCTTACCTCCAGCTACAGCAATTCAAACTTGCTTTTCAACACAGTCAGAGGTGACTTTGGGCTGAAACATTTCCTAGTACTGGATTTGAAGTACAATAATTGTATAGGTTCTCTTTGAGGGAGAATGAAATCCAAGATTGTGACTTCTGCTTCTAGTGTTGCTTTATATATCAGACACGTGGATAAAATATATGTTTGGGCCTGGCATCAGGATTGTGTGGATTATAGCATTTTGGTAATCAGATGACTCATATCAGCACTTGTTTTACTTCTAAATGTCTGCTGTTTAAATTGTTTTCTAACTGTATTGTAGATCTGTTGGGTTTGGTTTTAAGTTTTTCATCTAAGACATAGTTTTATAGGTCAGTTTCAAATCAACAATAAAATTCCATCTGCTGCCAAGAGATGCAGGAATTTCTTGCAAAGAAATTGTGTTCTGCCCAGGCTGCACAACAACCATGCTAGTCCTGTTTGGATTAAAACCAGTGTACTCATGCTGAAGTCCTTCATCAACTAATTTTTAAAGACACATCTGAACTGTGTCCTGAGAAACTCATTTAGAGCATGTGAATGTACAGAAAAAAAAAAGCATGCATGTTTCATCCATGCAACTGAACTTCTCCCTCCACTCATTATCCAAACAAGAAACTCTCATCTTCTTAGGCTATTATATAGTACATGTTGTTAAGTATGGAAATGTATTCTTATCAACCCTATCAACCTTTACTAGACATGTAGAAGTTTTACTTTTGCATCTTGATAGAAAGCAAATGAGATTAACTAAAGTACACTAGTGAATATGTAATTGTTTTCTTTTTTGTCTGTGCGCATTGTTTGGATTTTGTTGACAGTTTTCTCCCAAATGACTACTGTGGTATTAAATATTACCCAAGGTAAATATAGATTTGAGAAAATGCTTTAGCATTGGACTTTGGTTTATCTGAAAAGTTCCCACACAGTTTACCACAGGTTTTTTTAATTACCGTAGAAGCCTCCCACTCTTTACAAAGTGCTTATTACATTAATTAGGGGGTCTGTTAGACAACTGAATTCCCCTATATCAAAACAAAGGAAATATTTCTGAGAACATGAGACAGTTTCTGAAAATCAGTGTCTGTGCATATCAGTTGCCATGCAAACTAGTAGCATTGTAATCTGACAAAATCAACAAGCAATTAAATAATGTTTGTTTCTCAATATGTATTAAACACAGGGATAGGAAGAAAACTGGCTACAAAATATTCAAAACATCATGTGGTATGTAATAAAAAACAAGCTTTGAAAGGTCTACTAGCCCAGAGAAGGAACAATGCTTTACTTCATGCCATGAATGTAACACTTTCAGAATTGTTCCTACATAGCCTTTTTCTAGAGAAGAATTGACTTTATTACTCCTGCCATCATTAGCTCTTTACACTTTTTGTCATAATGCTATTGGTGATATCTTTTGTTTTCTCTCTATATATTTTCAGTGCTTCCTTTTTAATTCTGCAAGATGGAATTTTGCTTTGTAGGATATACTTCAAGAAACTATAATTACTTTGATTTCCTAACCAAATAAGATACTTAGATCTCCTTGGTAAGGGTGGTCTGCATTACCTACATGGAGATAACTTAGTGGCGGAAAGAACTGTATATCTATTCATCAGTAATGCATTTGTAGGAAAGAAGATTGTAAATTCTCCCTACACATATGGATGATGGCTTGGCATGCCTTCTAAATCAAAGTTCTGTTGGGCATAGGCTTTGTTTTGCATGCTCAAGGGTAATTATGTGGAAAAAACACCCCAGTGAAATTGTGAACACAAAAATGCAATGACTGTAAACTCTTTATGCAGAACTTTTAGAAAAGTTTTAAACTTAAAGTGAACAACCTAGGACCATGATGGATGAACTGGATCCTACATATTGTCACTTAAAAAAAACAACACCAACAACCAAACCAAAACAATAATTTAAAAAAAAAAAAAACAAAACAGAAAAAAACTTACGGAAAATTTTGGATGCAGTGATAGCTCTTTGAATTGAAACATGAATCCTAGTTCCTTTAAAGTCACTTTAAGAATAAAAGTTCTGGTTCCAAGAAGAAAAGTTATGTATCTCCATCTTTTGAGTTGACTGTGATTTCTGTTATTCCCTAAAATGTAACTTTTAATGACTCTTTGAATTATCAGTAGTTCATTAAGAATACCTGTAAAACTTAAAACTGAGTAGAACTGTGGATCCCATTAAAAATCACATCTTTCTGTCTGAGCCTTAATTCCTAGAAAATGTAAAAGTTAGGGCTCTTTCCTGCAGCTCTGCAAAATGGGTAATAGCTCTGCTGCTACATCACCCTTTCTGCAGCCTGCTGTGCACAATACCTGCCACATCATTAATCTCAACCACTGTTTGGGACCTGGATTGTGGTGCAAGTCCCACCCCAAGGAACATTCCCATGCTGCGTAAATATATTAAAAGGTCTCAATATATTTCAACAAGTTTTTGAGTTGGGGAGGAAAAGACAGGTTGAAGAAAATGCTTCCCCAAAAGCAATAACACAGATCCTTTAGTGATTTCTAATAATTGGAATAAAGAGGAAAATGGACATTGTACAGAGTGAGAATAATTTTTGTGTTCTCTAGATGAATTATTAGCTGAAATTATATTCCTAAGAATATCAACAATCACAGTAAGAATATCTTAGTAAAGAAGCTACAAAATCAGACTCTGAAACATTCATTTGAGGATAGTTGCTCTAGCTTTCAAAGCGTAACCAAATTCATCTGACAACTTCAACATGCTCCCAGTGGTCTTCAATAGAAGTCAAGTTAGTTAGACCAAAAAATTGAAGAACTGGAGATGATGTCCACATAATCTTGATTGCATTCTGTTTGAGTATTGCATCCTGTGTCCCGAACCATGACAGTCTCCCAGTCTTCCATCTACAGAGACAGAAAAGCACCTTTGAAAGAGTAAAATACAATACCCATCCCCAAAAATGGATCTGTTTACCCTTGCTTACTACAAATTTTTGCTTACCAATCAAATCATAAGGAATTTCACTACTGCCAGAATCCCATCTGCCATTGAATAACCTCTCTCTAAAACTGAGGTTTTCTATTTGCATGTGGACATGTTGAGAGAAAATGGCGAGAGAATTGATGTGTTCTAATTCAAAACAAAATATTTGTTTGTTTGTTATGAGTTGTGTAAGTCTTCAAAGCTGGCTACTACTGCACAATAGTTTTTTCTGAAGATTTTGATTTCCTCTTTGATTGGACTGTCATTGTATACTGAAATAGTATGAATTTGTAGGGGCTTACTGTGGGAAAGTGGATGAGACAGAACACTCAGATTGTTTCTTTTCTAAAATCTGGATTCTCATTATGTGATATTTCACAGAATCATAGAATCACAGAATATGCCAAACTGGAAGGGACTCACAAGAATCATCAAGTCCAGCTTCTGGCCCTGCACAGGACCATCCCCAAGAGTCACACCATGTGCCTGAGAGTATTGCCCAAATGTTTCTTGAACTCTGTTAAGCTTGGTGCTGTGACCACTTTCCTGGGGAACCTCTTCCAGCACTCAAACACCCTCTGGATGAAGAACGTTTTTCTAATATCCAACCTAAACTCCCCCTGACACAACTTCAGGCCATTCGCTCAGGTCCTGTCAGTGGTCACCACAGAGAAGAGATCAGTGCCTGCCCCTCCTCTTACTCTCACAAGAATGTTGCAGACTGCCATGAGGTCTCCCCTCAGGCTCCTCTTCTCCAGGCTGAACAGACCAAGTAATTGCAGCCACTTCTCTTACAGCATACCCTCAAGGCGCTTCACCATTTTCCTTGCCCTCCTCGGGATGCTCTCTTATAGCTTAGTAACTTTCTTATATCTCAGTGCCCAAAACTGCACACAATATTCAAGGTGAGGCTTTCCCAGTGCAGAGCAGAGTGGGACAATCCCCTCCCTCGACTGGCTGGCGATGCTTTGCCTGATGCATCTCTGGATAGAGTTGGCCCTCCTGGTTGCCAGGGCACTGCTGACTCAGATTCAACTTGCCATCAACCAGGACCTACAGGTCCCTTTTCATGGAAATTGAAACTGGGAAATGATTATTTATTTATTTATTTATTCATTCATTTGGTCAGACCGTCCAAATCTTAATAAGATGCCAGATATTTTGGAAACTTAGTGAAGCAAAGGTTTCTTTCCCTTTGTTTTCAGGACTACAGGAAGCAGAGAGGCTGCAAAAGATCAAGGAGCTGTGTTAACCAATACAAATGAGAACAAACAGTTACTAACTTATTCCTGAAAACTCACAGCAATTTATAACAACAGCAATTATGGAGACATTAGGAATGTCAGAAGTGACAGCTACAGCAATATTGGTTGGAAAACTAGCCTGCTTTTAACTGGGTAATATGCTTATCCACATAAGCAAAGCAAGATATATGAATGTGGATATCTGAAGCCACAGATGCTGTAGTTAGGCTTTGTGAAATAACTCCTCAGTTTATTCCGTGAAAAATAAATACTCATTTTATCTGTCTTAATAAAAAAACTTGAGTCACTTAGGGCTTTTGCTTTGATTTATGGGGTGTTATTATAGCATTTGTTCTAGCATGAACATAGTTTTGTAGAGTTACTTGTGTGAGTGGTATTACTGCAATCAAAGCAATGAAAATGTGTCAGGTTGACTCTTCAGATAAATTATTATAGATTTTTGTATGGGTTTCTTTGTGGTTTGAAACTGCTTAACAATGGATGAATGGTTAACAATGGTTAACTGCTTAAACAATGGATGAATTTTGTGATGTCAAGTGCAGGAAGAAAACTGATCTTTACAAATTAATGCTCTCTTCAGGTAGACCTAAATGAAAATACACATCTGAGCATGTTTAAATGAACTATTGACAGACATTCCCTTTCTTTTCTGTTTCTCACAAATTTTAGCAGGGAGCTGTTTTTTGCATTGTCAGGTTTGATTAAATTGTGAACAGCAGGTAAAGATGGATGCCATACATTTTAAATTAAGAACTGAATCTCAATTATCTTTAGTCAATTTGGAATAAATTGGTGATTTGAGTTTCCAAGAGTCACATTCATAGAATATCCTGAGTTGGAGGGGACTAACAAAGATCATTGAATCCATCTACTGGCCCAGGGCAATCCTAAGAATCACACCATGTGCCTGAGAGCATTGTCCAAACACTTCCTCAAGTCTGGAAGGCTTGGTGCTGTAATCACTTTCCTGGGGAGCCTGTTCTAAGGCCCAACCTCCCTTTGGGTGAAGAATCTTTTCCTAATAAGCAAGTTAAATGTCTCCTGACAGCTTCACACTGTTCCCTCAGGTTCTATCACAGGTCATCAGAGAGAAGCATGGTTACGCACATATTCCCAGAATTATAAACAATCTCAAATTTAATTTCTGTTAACAGTTGTTGTGTATTCAGAGCCACTGCTGGTTAATACAATATCTTACTAATTATATCTAAATTATTGTAGTTAGGTGATTCTTATTATATCTGTCAGTTCTGGAGCTGGGAGCAAGTCAGATCTATGAATTCTGGGTGATAGTTATTAGGCTTCAATTATTACTCTTCCTTAAAATGAAATGAGAACTAAGCATGAAGGAACACGTTAGTTAAGTTATCTCATCAGCAAGACACATATACAAGAAAGACTGAAGGGGTTTCTGTTGCCCAAAAGACCCCTTTTAATTAAGGAAAAAAAATCTAATGAGAATCCAGCAATTCCAAATTATGTATCACAATGAAATGCAAAAGAGACAAATTGGTTCATGTAGATCTAGGAGTCAGGAGAAAGAAAAACATCACACACCGGGAATGCAGTAGCATCATACAGCAGTTTAAACAAGAATGGCCCACTGCCAGCATAGTAAAAATATCTACTTTATGGGATATTCATGCATCTTCAGCTCAAGTACAAATGTGAAAACTAGAAACTGACCAAGTAAACTATTACAGAGGTGTGCAGCCCATCTGTACACAGGACAATAACTCCAATTCAAATAAAGTTCAGTAGCCAGGGTTGTATAGTGGAATTTGTCTTCCACATCTAAATGAATGGGAAACTGGAGTCTCAAATAGAGACTAAATCCTGATAATGTATGATCTTGAGAGAACAAGGTAGATGTGGCATTTGCATATGAAATTTGGGTATGCAAACGTTTACCATCTCCAGCATAATGTCAGCCTCTAAAGAGTTATGAAGGTCTTGTAGAGCATTAATTTATTGTTTTTTTACAAAAAATGAGTCACTGTTGAATCTTTGAATAAGATATGGTTGCAAAATGCACTTTTATAATGACTGAAAATGTTTGCTCTGCTTTAATATGAAGAATGAAACTGTGTTGTGATACAGTTAAGCATCTGGAGAATATGTAAATGAGACACATCACTGATACCTGGGGCATGGGGCAGTGCCTCCTTAGAGGAGGCATCCTCCTACTTCATGGATGAATGGCAACCTGGTGGCCAAGGGCTGTTTGGAATAGTGACCCAGATGTCTTTCTGGTATGCAGATATGATTGTAAGTGATACCATCTTATTCCATAAATACTGGACAGCCCAGAGCCCACTGAGCTCTCCTGCACAGCAGTAGGTTGCACCAGAGAAAGTCCGCTGGAGAAGGAATGCCTCTCAAGGTACTCCTTGAGTCTGAGAGATTCCTTGCTGCAACAGACACTAGTTAAGTGATTAATACCATGCTAAATTTTGAAATCGTAACTAAGTGATATATGGGCTTGATTGTGCATATATAATCTGTTAGACATAAATCACTGGCCAAGTCAGGGACTGGCAGTAGATCCATCTGCACCTACACTCCTTCCTAAGAAGGAATTTAGAATTTAAGAGGGTCCTTTCTGAACCTCATGACTCAATGGAAGGGTCTAGTGACAGTTTTGTCTGACCCTATCCTCTATGCAGTAAGTAATCAATCTTACCTCATTGTTGACTCTTGTTAAATCACTGTCACATTTACCATTAGACTTTGTTCACTCTCTGTTTTATCTCAGTAAAGCATATTGTTGTTTCTCTCTTAGGACCAAAATACATGACTCCATCTGCAATGGGGAAACCATATAAAGCTTGGAAAGAACTCACAATAACATAAAATAGGAGAAAAAGAACTTTCTTTGTGCCCTAAGCAATGTCTAGAGCACATGGAATGAACTAAGACTATTATCACCCATACCTGAATCATGATTTATGAGAAGCAAAAGGACTAATCAGAGCATGCCATGACTGTGTTAAACTGAGAGAAGATAAAAACTCCATAGGTATTGTACATGCTGTGCTTCCAGTGCAGAGCACAGCAGGTTAAAATGCCAACATAAATGTGGATCTCCTTATCTTTTTAGATAAATTAGTGTTCCTATTGCAGAAAGAAATTTTAGGCTCAAGGAGAACCAAGTGATATTACAATCTCAATGAAGTTCTAATAGATTTTTTATCTTCCTTTTGGCTACATATTGCCATTTGAGAAGAAGGGAACACCATGACAAAGACAATATTGTGGATCCAGAATGCTTCCTGGATAGATTCATTGGCCCTTTTTTGAGGGGAAAACATAGCAATTCTTTACAAGAATGAAAACTTGTATAAACCTTAGTCATACTCTCATTATTGAAACTAACACTTTATGAGTTTGTCCATGCCTGTTCTGTAGCCTCTAAATCCTGTATTGACATCTGTATAGAAGTTCTGTTGGTAACTGGAGACCAGAGACTTATTTTTATCTTATGTGTTCAGAATCTTGATAATTCAAGTATATACAGAAAATAATGAATTATTATATATACAATACACTTCAATCCATTGCATTCATTGAGGCCACTTTTCTGAATCATAGTTTAACTCTTCCTCTTAAGCTGCTAAATATTATGTATAGGACAAACACATCTACTGGCAAAAACCAGTACAGATCTACCTTACCAAGAAACCAATATATAAAAAGACTTACTAGTAGCTTTTGTAATATCTAACTTACCTCATTTATTAGATTGTAAATGTTACTAGGCAGCAGAACACTCATCCTGGATTGTCATAATAACTCGTTGTTTCAGTTCTGTAAAATCTGTTCATTTTTATTCAATGTTTGCATTAGGATTTTCTTTCTGAAGGAAATACACATTAGGAACTGTACATATTTTGAAGTAAAAGTCCACAAGATGGAAAGCAGTGCAAATGGCAAAACAGTCTTTAGTTTTTACCTCATAACATTGTTTTTCTCAGTCTCTTCTTTTAATTTTATTACTTGTTTTTCATGGTAGACAGCTTTTTATGCCTTTTTGTCTTAATGTTCAGTGTTTTCATAGAATTGGTCATCTTGAGCAAGCATATTGGCTACTGAAATGCCACTATATTAGCAATCCAATGGTAAAACTTCAGAGAAAAAATTCCTTGGTATAATACTTGTAATGTGTATTCTGGTACGAGAGCAGAGAACAAATCAGCAGCCTGAGGGATGAGGAGATATCATACACTCCTAAATGTGAGTAACAACTATTTAAAACACTTGGTACTGGGTAACAAGTGTAACAACATATCATGTATAGAATATGAAGATATGTAGGTCTGAATTGAAATTGTATGAGAGGTAACTTGAAGTGCAGCACTTGCAGGTGTGGTATTACAAGGATAAAAGAGGGCGGCTAGCAGCAGAGGTAATATTTCACACGCATGATTCTAAATTACCAAGACAGTTTTCTTATTAGAAAATCCTTACATATGTGGATTTATGTGTGCTGTGTTTCGGTAGTACACTAATACTCATACTGTATCTGTATATCTTCTAATTGAAATGCTCTCACATTGTTAACAAGGATATTTCAGCAGGTTAGGATACTTCACCTGTAGAACTACATAGGGTACAAATTTTATGTTAGCATAACAAAGATGATTCACTCCTCTTCAGAACAGACCTTGCATTAAAGTACATGGCAAGTATTTCTTTACAGCTAGATATCCTCTAGTGCCCTATTTTACAAAAAATGTTTTTGCATTTCGGCCCTTAGGCTCTCAGCAGACATTTGTAGAATGAGGAAAAACAAATGTCTGGGTTATACAAAGTTAATAAAAACAGATGCTATTAAGACCTCACCGTATCACTATATTCAGTGCATCAACTTAAGAATTGGTTTATGTAGTTTCAAGAAGAAGGAAAAGGAAGGAGATAGTGTCAGGATGAAATGAAAAAAAGGTATAACTGGGCATAAAATTTGGAAGAGTTACATATGAAAAAGATGATACATTGATTCTTTGTATTAAAAATAGTTTGTGTGGAGATCTCGCTATTCCAAGAAACATCATGCAGAAACCCATCAATCCTTCATAGGCATAGTGGTATATACTTACCGCATGGGCACATACATGGGGACATCACTTACCTAATTTTTCCAAATTGGCTCACTAATGATGAGTACTCGAGGTCAAAGTGAGAAACAAGAATTATGGTGTAGTATTAATTAATTGGACATTTCCTGTTAGCATGGTTAGTTCAGGCAGTGGGCAGTATGCTTTTCTATTTCTGAGTGTGTAGCAGGAAACATGACATGAAATCTGTTTCATTTTGGTGGGGTTTTTTATTCAGAGGAGGAAGAAGAACAAGGAAGGCAGCTTCTGTCCTTCCTCCATTGCAGCCATACAGTCATTCTTTGTTATGCAAAATAGCTCTATCTGTTTTCTTTCTGATCTCCTTCTTCTCTGAATACATACGAAGTATAGCATCTATATGAAGCACAGCAGCACAGCAAACAGCAGACTAGGAAAGCAACTCCAGTAAAACTGGAGTAAGCCGCTGGCTTCTAGGTTTGAGGGGTTTGGTTTAAAAAACACCTTTTGTCTGGTCTTGGGGATACGTATTTCTAGCATTGTTTCACCATGGCTAATTTTTATGTGGACTTAAATATGAACATGAAGCAACTTTTATTTTATCTTGAAGAACATCCTCAATGCACAAGTAATTACAATGGAAATGAGACTTTATTTTTTAAAAGCAATTGAAAAGTAATGAAAATGATGACATTGCAAAATTGTTGGAGATTCACTCAACAGCAGGAAGACTTCTCTCTTTTTATCTGTTATCTCTGTGGCTAACATGCTTGTCCCGTCTAAATGTTAAACTTCAATTTTTTCTGTCTGAAAGGATTAAAAGCTGTGTTTCTCATTTTAGCCCTGTGGTCAGCTCTGAAAAAGCACTAGCTTAGTCCTTCCCATTTCAGACATTCTACTGTAAAGTATGCTTGGTTACCAAGGCAGCTATTTTCAACTTACTGAAAAAAATGAAAATCAAGAGCATTGTTAATGTTTTCTTGTGGCATAACTGCTTTACTCTCATGTGTTTTGTAGCTGGCTTGAGTTAGACTTACCACATTACTGCTGCAGGGTTTCCCTCCATTTTCTCTCCCCAACAATGATCTGAGCTCCTGCTACTCTTGTGAGGTCACTCATGATTGGTGACAGCTGGAGAAAGGGATGTACTTATTCTTTTATAAAACATCCAGATTTGTTGGCAGTTTGATAAGTAAACTGATGTTGCTCACCACATCAGCTATATATTCATTATTGCTAAAACTGTGAGGCTTGGGAATATCTGAAAGAAAGGAAGAATCACTTTTGGTCAGCACCTCTTACCAAAGTCTGAACCGGTAGTGTACCAGATACTGCAAGTATGTCAGTGGCTCGCACCATGAAGTTTCTTACTTTTTAATAGAAGAGTCTCATTTCATGGTTCATGCCTGCAGAACCTGACTCAAATTTAATAGTATCTTTGGAAAGCTAATGTAATATTCTTACGTGAATTTGAATTTCATTGCAAACATTATAATTAAGTACTCTTCATAACTTTTCCTACCTTAATTCCCTTTCTAATTTTCTGCTTTGCCTTAAATAATGTGCATAGCATGATTCTTTCTTTCTTCTTCTTTGCTTGCCATCTCCTCCATGTTAAGTTTTTCTTTTTTCTTTTTTCTTTGTCTCAC
>VWZD01004419.1:353771-382828 GCA_013396695.1 Sakesphorus luctuosus
CTTTTTCTTTTTCTTTTTCTTTTTCTTTTTCTTTTTCTTTTTCTTTGTCTTTATCTTTTCTTTTAACTTTACATAGGACTCATAGGTTTAGCAAAAGTTTGCAAAAACTATACTGATTTCTGAACTTGAGAGGATTAACTCAGAGAAGTTTACTATTATATTTAAAGGCTATTTTTTGTGAACTTATAAAGCTGATTTGAGGACCTTCTTCAGCACAAACTCTTCCTCAACTTTAATATCTCTTTAGAAATCTAAATCTAAAATCTAAATACTGGCCACAAATATACTGAATATTGAGTATTTCCAAATTAAAAATTCTAGGTATGGTAAGCAAGAACACAGACACCCATTTGGTCATAATAAATTGGTCTGGTGTGTGGTTCTTGGTTGTCTTCTTCATATGGAATCACAGCAGCTGTAGCTACAGAGTTGTTAATATGCTCAAGGTATGAAGGAATCTAAAAAATATGCTAGAGAAAACTGCAGCTCCATCTAAACCAGTATTTCCACCAGTGTTAACTGATACAGTAGCAGTAATTTTAATACACCTTTCCCACTGACAGACTATGCTCTACTCTCCTGAGGAATTCACTGTGAAGAAATTGCTCTGCAAAGGTGAACTGAGCTCATCTTTTTGTATTAACTTCTCTGAATTAATTGCCTACTATGCCTCTTCTCTCTAGTATATGTCTTTTTTTCTAGTTAAATATTACTGTTCAAATGTCAGTCTGCCCCTTACTTTATGTTGGTAGCAGCCTCATTATTCACTTAATATCAATCATGTGGGTGAGTCTGAGGTACTTTTGTCTTTCAAGTTTTGTGTTCCACTTAAGGAACTCATTGCCTTGTCTTACTGAAATGAAACAGTGCTGGACTCATGAGATCAGTAGCCTTTACTAGACTCTAGTGATTAGTCCACTTATGCAGAGAAACGAGTAAAGGTTTCATACTACTGCCTCTGCCTGAGGCTTCAGGAGTCCAGGTAGGTGGAAGACTTGTGGAAGCAGAGTCCTCATTCCTGCATATGTGGTCTTACTGATCCACTTTCATGACAAATCATTCTTCAGATAATAGGAAACAATTTAACACCCAACTACTTCCTTTGGAAGGGAGAAAGGATTGTATTTTGAAGTGGTGAGTAGCCATGCCAATGTCTCAAAACGTTGAAGCAAAGCAGCAATAATTGAGGCTGATATAGCTCCATTTTCAATTTTATTTTCAGGGTATAAAAATTGCTACCTGAATGGGTGAAATCTCACAAAGACAAAAAGATGAATAAAGTAAGATAAAAATTGCAAACATGAGTGAAAATATACCTTCCTATAGCTGAGAATTAAAAGAATTTTTAAACTAGTGCCAGAAGGTGAGAGGAAAATTTTGAACAGCTTTATTTCCTTTTAATTATTTATCAGAAAAGAAGAAGAAATACATAACAAGCAGATATAACTTTAGAGTACCTCTCATGTTTTGATCACCAGGTCATATAGTGTGACCCAGAAAAACATGAGAAATAATAGTTTAATCTGCTGGAGTAAGCTCAAAATACAGATGTATCTGCTTAATGTTTTAATTATAATGAAAGTGATGCTTGTTTAGACACTTGCCTTTACAACAAGACTTGACAGTCCTCAGTCTTTACAACAGATCTCTTTGGAGAAGCCCAAGGCTTGTACTACCACTCCTTCCACTGTGCAGCTCAGACTAATGTTTTCTTTAATTTCTAGATATGTCAATCGAGAACAATTAATAATAATAAAAATCTGTATGTCCTCTTTCTATTTTTTCTGTCACTTTAGACAACAGAGACATAGTTTAAATCAGCCTGGAATGGTTTGTTCTGGTGATGAAGTCTTTAGCCAGACAGGTAAATAGCAGATGTATTGTGGTCCTGGAAACTGGGTCTAACCTAGATGTTTCATTTCGTTTTATTTTGACAATTCCACTCTGGACTGCTATCTGAGTGTGTTGCCTCAGGACGTTAGTTTGTTAAGGTTTCTTGAGCAGTTCGAATTTAGGCTTATTTTAAAACATGACATGAGAATCATGAGATGCATGTCGTCCTGTGCCCCTTCCGTTTCCCCGTCCATGTCGTGTCTGCCCCCAGTCTCCGTGCTGAACTGAAGGCAGAGAGATGCCATTTCTACCCATTTTTATGAGGGGAAGGGGATAATCCACGAGACCATTCTGGTTTATAATGAGAAGGTAAATAAACCTGCAAATAACCTCTTTGCCTTTCCTCGTCCAAGAATTCCACGCACGATTTCTCATAGTTGCAACAAATTGATTTTTAAGGCTATTTCACGGGAAAAGCAGAAACCGGGTGAGAGGAGGGGAGGGGGCGAATCCTCTGGCGTGGAGCGCCCTAACCACGCGGCTTTTTCTCAGGCAGTCGTCTCCCCCTGCGGAAGCAGCCACCCCTCCCGACACGGCGGGGCCGGGGGCAGCTACAGGCGCGGGGCAGGCTCTGCCCGCCACATCCAGGGGTGTCCGCACATCCCGAACACCCCGCACATCCCAGCCCCGCTCCCGACTCGGGCTGGGAGGGGCGGCTCGGAGAGGTGACATCATGGGGCGGTGCAGGGGGCGGTGCAGGCGGCGGGGCGGGGGTGGTGGCACTGGCAGTGGCAGTTCCGCGCCGGGCGGCGGGATGGGGCGGAGGGCGCATCCCAACGGGAGCCGGACCTGCCGCCCCGGCACCCGGCTCTGCGAGGCACCTCGTACCGCCGGTGAGTGCGCGGGGGGCGGCTCGGCCCAGCCCGGCCCGGCCCGGCCCGGCCCGCTGGCGGCAGGGCACCTGCCAGGGGGCGGGTACGAGTGCTGCTTTTTTGTTTGTTTGTTTGTTTTTTTCTTTTTAATCCGGTTGCGGGAGTGTGAGTCGGGTAGGTTTGATCGGTTGGTTTGTTGGTATTTTTTTGCTTTGCTGTTGTTTTGGTGTTTTTTTGGGAGAAGCGCGCCAGGGCTCCCGGTGCTGACCGGCCGGTTCCCGCGGCGGGGCGGGCACGGGGCGAGGGTTCCCGGCGCTCCTCGGCTGTTTTGGCCGCTCTGTCGGACTGGCGCCTGGACAGCAGCAGCCCCGGCTACTCCAACCCCTCGGGGCCGATTTCACACTCTCCTCCGCTTAACACCACCATTATTGCCGCTTTAATGATTAGGGCTTTCTGAGTAAGTGTGGCAGGGCGCGACAAGGGGGAACATGGGTTTGAAAACCCTGGCGTGGGAACGCAGACGAACCTGGGCTTTGTTTGTAATACACTGTCAAGTGATTTCTTTTTAGGTTGATGCTGGGTGTGTGGGAAGGGGAATAGAAATACCAGCCCTATGGAAATGTGAACGAAGTTGTTCAGGTTCCCACTGCTGTCAGCACGTCATGGCCAAGGTTCCTCTTAATGTGTCAGATCTCACTTTTCCTCTAACTCAGACTTCTTGGGAGCACAAGCATAAAGTGCCTTCTCCCACTTCTTCCCCATCTTCTTCCTTGTATGTTTCTTTGTATGTGGCTAGGAGCGAATTGAAAGGAGGGAAACACAACCTCGTACTGTAATGTGATTTAAATTGTCTTAATTGCTTAATAGAAAGGTAATGAACTGCCTTATATTTCTCTTTCTCTGTGTGAAATGCTACAAAATTCAATTATTGTGTATGGAGATCTGTAAATCTGATAGTTACTGTAGTGTGTTTTCTTAAATCCCTGTGACACTGCATGGATTGAAGTAAAAAGACAAACTGATGTACTACCTGAGAGAAGGAGCTTATCTTGCAGAACATTTCCTTCTTAATACTGAACAGCTAATATGTACTCCACCACAGTGCTTCATTAAAAAGTTGGGAACTAATTAGCTGTTTCTTACAGCTAGAGTTCCCGGTTTTAATTAGAGTTCCTGTCTTCAAGTTTAAACTGATTAAAGTAATGCCAATGCCACTGTGGCTATTTTCAGTGTTTGTTTAAAACAAAAAAAAAAAGAAAAGGAAAAAAATTAGTAAATTTAAGCTCATGTTAACTTCATGTTGAAAAACAAGTCCTTCTGTTTGGGTTCTGTCCGTGAGCCTGCTGAGTGTGGGGGGTGAGAAGATGCGTGCTGTGTGTATATTGTATTTGAGAGAGGAAGGTAACTAATTAATGGCAGTGAAACTTACAAGTTTACTGTTCACAGGATACTGGATTCAACGGAAAACGGTAGTGTGTTAAATAACAAAACAGTGGATAACCTGTGAGGACTCAGGTGAATTTCCTAACGTTCAAACTACATACAAGGGTGTGTTTGGAGACACAGCAATTGTGCTTCCTAATAATGGTAAAAACTCTGCTAGTGTCTATTATTACTGACCCAAAGTCACATGCAAACCTAAATAAAGCTGTCATAATGGTTAAATATTGCTCTCCATTGTGTCCTCTATTAATCTCATGTGCAATGTGCGTGTTTCATTCTGCTGAAGAAGAGTTACTTGTGTTGGACTTAAAAAAAATAAACCAATGTATGGCTCATTCATGGGTACCCTGCTATATTTTCAACAACTTCGTTACCATTTTTAGGGGTTTGAGGAGTTTACAAATTGACAATTCCTGAGGGAGTTGTTATGCTGATTAGACTTGGATAGTGTCTTTATTCTGAATATTTTCCAGCACTCCTGACATTCTTTATGGAAGGAGTTTAATGTTTTTTCTCACACTGATAAGCACTTGTGACATGATTTAGCAGTGAGTGCTTTGAAATAAAAATAATGAAGTTTTCTGAAAAATATACGTTAAATGAATGACACCCTTTTAAGGTGCATGGATGGGACAAACTAGCAGTGCTTGAAACTCTCCTATAGACAAACAGCTGACCTTGACCTTAGCTCTATGAACTTGTTTCCTTTCCATGTTTGACCTAGTCAGTACTGTGATAATCCTCATAACACAAAGTTTTCTTGACTTTTCTGAAATTTCAAGGATATTGCTATTACTGTTTCACAGGGACTGAATTCTGTGCAAACCCCCTTTGTTTGCAAAACCCTTAGTTTTAATTTGATGTTGCTAGATATTTGCATTTAAGGTGCTTAAATTCTCTATGCTGCCAGTGAAACTTACATAGTTGAATCTCTAAGGAATTGTGACTAATTTTTGCATTTTTTAACTGCTGCACACATCCACTAATATGATGTCAGCATGGATAATGAGACACACCGTCATCTATTTTTATATTTGATATGGTATTTCTGTATGTGACTACTGCAATTTTTAATATCCTCAGAGTAGCTGTCTGACTTAGACAACTGCCTTTGTTCTTGTGGAGGAAGCAAATTCACCAGGTACACCTATGTGTAAAAATGAAAACATTTGTTAGATATTTAGAAGACTTTATTAGCTACACAGTCCTGGGAAACCTCACATATGATCTAAGGACAAAATTCTACAAGTATGTATTAATAAGCTTTTAGCGTAAAGAGCGTGGAATTGTATAATAGTTTGGATTGGAAGGGTATTGTCCTGTCAGATCTCAGAAGCTCAGCAGGGTCAGCCCCATAGCACTTGGATGAAAGACCTCCTGGGAATACCGGGGGCTGTAGGTTCTAGTCCTGAGGACTTCATTGTCACTGTCCAAGCTCGCTCGGCCATGGCAGATGAACCTTAAGAGTTAAAGGGTGGGGCCAGTTCTGTGCACGCTGTGCCTCACCTAAAAAATCCACTGCGCAGACTCAAAGGACACACCCATGTGGGTAGAGCCCTTCCCAAATCTTCATTTGCAAAGCCTGGCCATGACGATGAGTTCCAACACTTCTGCTGTGGGCAGTGTCATGGGAATGGGAAGTTTCTCTGTAGTCTGTGGAGTTTTGTTGGAATGGTCCAGCTAGGAGTTGATACATTTACTGGTGGTCTTTTCCCAAACTATATGCATCGCCTTGAAATTTTTGTTCTTTTCTCCTTTTTCAATTCCCTCTGGTTTCTTCTGCTGCCATATGCCTGTTTGCTGTTTTTGCTGCCTGTTTGCATTGCTTCCCTACCCCTTCTAGGTTTTCATTTTTTTTTTTGTAGGTATATTATACATTCCTTAATCTGGTAGATTTGCTGATTGTGTCCCTGCCCATGGCATGGGGCTTGGAACCAGATGATCCATATCCCTTGCAACCTAAATCATTCTATGATTCTATGTAGCATACAAGACAATGAAATTATATGCCTTAAAAAAAATTAGGATCTTTTAAGAGAAACATCTTGTTATGTGAAATTAAGTCCGTAATAGCCTCATCATCTTAATAGCAGTGCAAATTCAAATAATGACTTAATAGAGGAACTTAAACCTTTAATGTGATGAGAATAACCTTGTTAATTATCAGGGTTAATGAGGTGCATTCCTTTAAAGTGAAGAGAGTGATCACAGGCCAGAAAAAAGGATATCTCTTATGCTAGATAGTATTTTTCCAATTCATTGGTAATTGAAATGGGCATTTTGTTTCAGGAAAGTATATGATAATACAGTAACTTATATCAGATTCTTTAGGAAAGAGGAATAAGCACCTATTTAAAAAGTAGACTTTAGACACAACTAAAGCAATATGAAATGGTAAAGTAAGTTTTCCCTGTTTTGTGTATCCATTTTTATGGCTCAATGCCTTCCCCCTTCTCCCCACGGCCCTTCCCCCCTGAGTTTCATTGGCAACCAGGCATATGCTGAAACTTAAACCTCATTAATCAGAGTTCCCCAATTTGGAAGTAATAGAGAATTTGACAATATTGCATTATTCAGTGTTGTTTCACAGCTCCCTTGGGTATTTCAGTAGTACTTGTAACTTTCCTTCTGTGGAATGATTTTTGGAGTACAGCGTCTTTAAAGGTGCTTTGGGTGATTGTACTGCCACAGTGCTATCCTGTTGGTTTTAGGACAGGTGTGCAAGAGGTCTTATAGTGAGTGTATCTTGAGAGGCTTTGGCAATGCTGAGCTGTGGATGACTATAACGTTAATATCAGACGAGGTAACTAGTTTAAATTTTATGGTGAAAATGATACTATGGTTATAGCTTTTTTAAAATCTTATGATTTAATGTTTTTGCATGAGGAGTGTGGCTTTCAAAGTGTCAAAAGCATCTCTGGTACCTCGTGTATAGGAAGAGATTTAATGTTTCTGCGTAGATTTTGTCCCATTAACTTTGCTTGTTACCAGGTTTCTTCATGAGAATGTCTTCCAGAATTGACCTATCTATGCCCTATGACATGTGAGCATTCCTGCTTTAGGACAGTGGTGGGAAGTACAGCATAACATGAAACCTCAGCTTGTTAGCTGCTTCCCTGTACAGGCTTGGCTGAACATTATGTTTTGGAGTGAGGTAGACGGCGTATTGCATGCTCTGTGTGTCTGTCTGTACTGGCAGCACTGAGCAGGTGATGACAGGCAGTGGTTCTTTCTGAATCAGAAAAAATGTTCTGTGAATATGTACCTACCCACCCCATATAAGAAACAAGCAAAGAAAGAAAAGCAAGGAAACTGGAGCTAGATGCAGCTGTTACTGGAAGTTTGAAGATAAAATAGAAGGGCAGTTTTCTATGCAAGCTTTTCTTGGTATATTGCACGGCATGGAAGGAAAAGCAGTATTACTGTAGGTTAGCTGTATGCAATCTTGAGAATTTTCTAACTTGTGGGCGATCTAAGGCCATCCATCTGAACTTCCAGAGAGCTAACTTCAACCTCTTCGAAGGCCTGCTTAGAGAATTCCCTGGGTTGGGGTTTTAGAAGTGAAGGAGGTCCAAGAGAGCAGGTTAGTATTCAAGCATCACCTCCTCCAAGCACAAGACCTTTATATCCCCATGAGCAAGAAATCAAGCAAAGGGATCAGGAGATCTGCATTTATGACTAGGGAGCTCCTAGCAAATCTCCAACGGAAGGAAGACATTTCTGGGATATGGAAAAAGGGACAGGCCACGTGGGAAGATTGTAGGAACATTGTCAGAGTATGCAGGGATGCAATGAGGAAGGGCAAAGCGCGCTTGGAATTGAGTCTGGCAAGGGATATCAAGGACAACAACAAGGCCTTTTACAAGTACATCAGCAGCAAAAGGAATATTAGGGAAAATTTTGGGCTGCTGCTGAATCAGATTAGTGTCCTGGTGACAGAAGGCAGAGAAGGTAAAATGCTTTTTTTACCTCAGTGTTTAGTGCTGAGACTGGCCCGCAGGAATCCCAGACCTTGGAGGTAAGAGAGGAAGGCTGGAGAAAGGAAGACTTTCCCTCTAGTCATAAAGGGTTGGATTAGATATCAGCTAGGCAGATTGAACACCCATAAATCTAGAGGCCCTGATGGGATACACTCATTTTTGCTGAGGGAGATGGCAGATGTTTCTAAGCCACTCTCCATCATCTTTGAAAAACCATGGAGAATAGGAGAGGTTCCCAATTACTGGAGGAAAGCCAAAGATATTCCCAACTTCAAGAAGGGCAAAGAGGACCCAGGAAACTACTGTCCAGTCACCTCCATCCCTGGAAAGGTAATGAAACAGATAATTCTGGAGGTTATCACCAAGCATGTAAAAGAAAAGGTCATCATGAGTAGTCAGCATGGATTCATCAAGAGGGTAGCCTTCTATGATGGCATGGCAGCATGGGTTGATGAGGGGAGAGCAGTGAATGTTGCCCACCTTGAGTTCAGAAGATTTGTGACACTGTCTGCCATAACGTATTCATAGGTAAGCTCAGGAAATGTGGATTGGATGAGTGGGCAGAACTATCTGAATGGCAGAGCTTAGAGGGTCATTATAGAGGAGTAGAATCCAGTCAGAGGTCCATAGTTGGTGACTTTTCCCAGGGATCAATACTGGGTCCAATCTTATTCAAATTATTTATCAACAACATGGATAAAGGAATAGAATGGACCCGTAGCAAGTGTGCTGCTGTTGTGAAACCGGGAGTAGTGGCTCATACATCTGATGGCTGCACTACTTCGGCAGGACCTTGATAGGCTGGAGAGTTGGACAGAGAGAAAAATAATGAAGTTCAACAAAGGCAAATGCAGGGTCCTGCACCTGGGAAGGAGTAAATCCCAAGAATCAGTACAGTTTGCGAGTTGACCTACTAGAGAGCACCGATGTGAAGAAAGACTTGGAGGTCTTGGTAGATGGCAAGTTGACCATGAGCTGGGAATGTGTCCTTGTGGCCAGGAGGGCCAATTGTACCCTGGGGTACATTGAGAAGCATGTGACTGGCAAGTTGAGGGAGGTGATTCTCCTGTCTGGAAGAGGTTTAGCGGAGGGCCACAAAGATGTTCAAGGATCTGGAGCATCTCATTATGAGGAGAGACTGCATGAGAGGTCCTGTTTAGAGGAGGTTGGTGCCAGAGTCTTTTTGGTGGTGCCCAGTGACAGGACAAGGAGTAATGGCCCTTAATGAAAACACAAGAAGTTCCACCTCCATGTGAGGAAGAGCTTCTTTACATTGAGGGTGGCAAAGCACTGGAACAGGCTACCCAGGGAGATGGTGGAGTCTCCCTCTCTGGAGACATTCAAAACCCATCCAGATGTGTTCCTATGGAAAACTGCTCTAGGTGACGCTGCCTTGGCAGGGGAGTTGAACTGGGTGATCTTTAGAGGTCCCTTTCAACCTTAGGTATTCTGTGATTCTGTGAAGTAATAGCTTGAAAATTTTATAAAATGTGAAACAATTGTTAAAACTTCATCTTAGTCATTGAGTGCATTTTTGCAAAGGCGAATCTGCATGGTCTCAAGTTGACTTTGTTTCATTTATAGCAGTGCGGTTGTGCTTTGTAGGCAAAATTAAGTAGTCCAAACCGTTAGACTTTAGTAGAATAAAATACATAACTCAAGTCTGGAAGATTTCAAAGGGTATGATGTCCTGGGAATGTTTCTACAATTGTCTACCAGCAACTGAAATCAAAGTTTTATCTATTTGTACCTCCAAATTGACTTTCAGGCAGACAAAATTAGATGTCAAATGTGATTTTTGCAAAAAGGATATGTTAAATTTGACTGTATTAAAATAGTGGGCAATATGGGACATGGTGGAAAATGTGGGGTACAAAATACTTCATAACACTGAATAGTTTAAGTACTTCTGATCTCTTCAGCAGGAGAGTTTGACAACCTAAAAATCAGAAGCTTGTTTCATTTGAAATTCAGAATAACATTCTTCCTTGTCTGTTTAGTGCAAAAGTAATTTCTTTAAATAAAGTAGTGGTCACTGACTGATTTCCTTGTAAAGCTTTCTATTTTTCTCATAGGAACAGTTTCTCTATTCTTTTTTGATGTCTTTATAAGTATTTCAGTTAACTGCTCCCTTGTATTGTGTTACATTTTTTTTCGTGTTATGTTCACAGCTGTAGAGGGGACACACTGGGGAAGGGAAATAGCACTATGGTTCTGCAGGAACTTGTGGAAATAGAATCATCATGGCATTGTATGGTTAGGTCTCCCAATGAGGAGATGTAGGGGGAAACTTCTGTGCATGTCAAAGTTGTTTTGGTTGTGCTTCATCACTGAGTGAAAATGTATTTGAGGTCAGTAGCATACTAGTCCCTGTTTTCTAGTTTCTGCCTATTTAGCTCTCTAAAGCAGAGAAGAGATTCCAAACAGAAGCACTGTGAGGGAAAACCAGGCTGTCTTTGCAGTCATGGGAGCAGTTCCTTGGTCTTCGTAGAGTGTAGTTTACATTGTGATGGCTTGATGACTGCGGGTCTCATGGGAGATATGGTTCTCCCTCCTTTCCCCAAGGTCATCTTCTCTGGAGTCTGTTCCAGAAGGGAAAATAAGTACCAATCATGTTATGGAAGAAAGAGACTTCTTTAGCATGGAAAAGAAGTTCAAAGAGGAAGCCAGTTATTGCTTCAGAAGTGAAATTGATGTAACATGAGCCAAGTTAGGTATATAACTAACCTAAAGGACCAAACTCTGCCATGAGATAAAGTAGTAATAAAATAAGGACTAACATGAGATTTCTAGCCAGTGGAGAAGTGAACTTTTGGAGCTGTCTTCTGACAGGACAAGGGTGTACATGTGTTCCATTCTGTCTACAACTTCCTCATGAGGGGAAGCAGAAGGAGGAGCAGACACTTTTCTGTATGGTGACCAATGTTAGGGCTGAAGGGAATGACCAGAAATTGTGTCAGGAAAGCTTTAGGTTACATATTAGGAAAAGGATTTTCACCCACAAGGTGGTTGGGCACTGAAACAAGTTCCCCAGGGAAGTGATCCCAGCACCAAGACTGCCAGAGTTCGAGAAGTGTTTGGACAATGCTCTCAGGCACATGATATGACTCTTGAGGATGGTCCTGTGCAGGGCTTAGAGTTGGACTTGATGATCCTTGTGGGTCCCTTCCAGCTCAGGATATTATTCTATGATTCTATTTGGTCAAAATTTTAAGGGGAAGCTCATGTCTGGTGTAAGACTTTGTAGGACTTAAATGTGGTGAAGGAAGGCTTGGACAATAACGTGGACTGCGGCATTAATACTGGTGTATTCCTGGCAACCATCAGCTGGAGCCCCTTTCTGTAGCAGACGGACATGGGATGAATTCCAGATCTCTGATTTTCAATGTTGTCTGAGTGTAGAGGCAGTTGCAGTGCGCTCTGTTGCTCTACTGTTCAAGGACCTTGATGCCATTAGCTGGAGTAAGGGAAAACCCTTGCTCAGAAATAGGCTACAGGGTAAAAGTCCCATGAGCTAGCACAAAATAATGTGTACCAGGATCAAATCTAATCATATTTCTCTGGTCTTGGGCTGTCATAAGAAAGGGAAGACTGTGGTTCCCAAGGGTCGACCTTGTACTTCAACATTTCCAGCATATAAAACTGGCATCAGGCAGTGTGACTAGTCCTTGCCTTGTAATCCATGAATGCAGGCACATTCCTGTCCTGACCTGCAGTGGATAATATGCTGCGTTACCTCATTGCTGCTTCAGGCTCTTTACCTCATTGCTGCTTGTTTGGAAGGAAGCATAAAGCATGGCTTCTGAGTGCAAACCCCCTTCAAAAGATGTCTGCTATATCCTCACAGGGGTGTGATCTCTTCTATTTAAAGTCTTTCAGCCAAGTGCAGCCAAGCACAGGTCAGCTAATGAGACTGAGTTGTTTCCCTGGTGAGTAGTAATAGATTCAGTGCCATGTAGAAAATTTCTCTGTATAGTGACAGTATCAAATTGTCCTTCTCTGTGCTAGCCCTGTTTGTGGGTAAATGGCCATTAAAGAATCAGGTGATGGGTATGAGTTTTCGTGAAGACAGATGCCCTTTCATAAAGCTGATAAACATAACTCTATGGGATTGAAAATGCTTACTATAAATCTGCCTTGTTGTACGGTACCTTCTTAAAAATCAAACAGTAAAATCAGTGCTTTAGGTTAGTGGAAGTCCTAACAGATGTTACGAGGTATTGGCTGGAAGGTGGCATACCTGCAAAAAAAGCCGAATTAATTCCATCTCCATATGCCTCTCAAATGCTGGTCTTCACAGCTGGTGGGATGCAGTGTTCCAGTGGAGCTGAGAGAAAGGGACTCACTGTCCATTGGAGGCAAAGGACTTCAAAAACATAATAGCTCTTTGTTAAATTCCTGCTAGAGTGAAGAACTGAACTCAACTTAGCAATTTTATATGGGTATGCTGAAGCAGGTAAGGTGAGCAACTTAAGGTAGAGCAGAGCCTGAGAAATCAAATTTTGTTCTGCAACCACACACACGGCAGGAGGGGAAGAGAAATAGATAACCCTTGAGTGGTTTCTTGGTAAGTTTATTATATGAACTGTCTTGCACCTTGTGAGTAACTTTCTTCTGATTTTTTTGAGTCTTGGAACAGCATTCATAGTATAGTTTGCTGATTTCATTCTTTCCTTTCTGTGAAAAAACTTCAATGCAGATCTGTTCAGTCAGTAAGTGTTTGAAAATAGCCATATTTTATTTAAGTTAGAAGAAAAGGGCTTCAGATACATGTGTTTTGCTTTGAAAGAGTGATATTACAAAGAATGGATTTTGGCAAGCGGTAAGAACTCTGAAAAGAAGTGACAGAATGTGTAAGGGGCAGTTTTTTATTCTTACTGATGGGATGGTTGAGAAATTTCAAGAGGAAATGATAAAAAGCATTTTCTGGAGAAGAAGAGAAAGATAAAATTACTGAAAATGGAGAAAGGCCTAAGCAACCTAGAGGAAAACAAACTGCTAAAATCTGAGATGGTGTAGAGTGGAAGTGAATAGGAGAGAAAATATCTGTGATACGCAAAGACTGATAGAAGTGGATGAAATGATCTGAGTGGAAAAGTAGTGGAAAAAGGAATAGAATTGAGATATGGAATGAAGGATGATGATGATCACTGTGTGTGGAATGAGAAAAGAAAATATTGTTTTAAATATGTGCTGTGTTTAAAATTTCCAAAACCTTTTCTTCCCTTGTGCTAGGTGAAAATATTGCATTAATTCTGAGAGAGGTGAGACTGCCACAGCTCCATGCCCTGGCTCCAACCAACAGTCAGGCTGAACACATATTCCCATTACGTATGCACACAGGCAAATGTGCTCCCACACCTGCTCCAGGTGCTGCACTGCAGACATGGGTTCCCATGGCCTGGCCCAGGCTGACCCTTGCAGCCACTTGCCCCAGTCTCTGGTGGCTGGCAGTCTCACCCCCGTTGCTGCACACAGACCCCTGTGCACACATACAGAATGAACAGAGCCACTCAACCTGAAAAGAGCTAGAAAGGACTTGATAGAACAGACTGCGCTGATTGGGGCAGCGCATGACCAGGCGAGCGAACCAACAAGCAAAATATTTGCATGCAACTGGCCCTTTTTATTTACCTACTCCTCTGTTTTCTCATACTCATTCCTCCCCAAATCATGTAAATTCATCCCTGTTCCTGCCTTTGGTTCCTCTTGTAGACATTCCGTACAAGTCCTCTGCAATCCCCAAATGCCCTTCCCCTACATCTCATAATGTGTCCCCCACCCCTGGGCACTCACATGATGGGTTTCACACCTGGACAGTGTGACTGAGGACCTGTCACAGTCCTCGGAAGAGTCTGGATGGAGCCTCCCTTCCTTCAAGTCTCTAATTTGTGTTCCTGCTTATCATTCTGCAGCCTTGTGGTCCTTGGAGCTTGTAGAGAGAGTCCTCTAATGGGCTAACTGCTCCTGTGGCAGACCTGAGAGAAGATGCACAAGGTTATTTATGTTCCCCCACCCGCCACTGCCTCTCTGTGCTCCTTTGTGGGGATGCAAATGAGCTTTTATCGTATAGTCTAGCCATATACAACCATCTTAATTTGCAATGGGAATTTTAAAGACTAAAATTATGATAAAAATATTTTGTTAAATAATATGTAGGAATGAAAAAATGTGTAATTGTTTTAGAGCACATGCTTGCTGCTTCTTTGTTTGGCTTTATGCTATGGAATACAAATTGTATGACCTGCAAAATCTAGTCAAATTAGATTTTTATAATAAAACCTGAAAGGGATTATTCTCTGGTTAAAGGCTAGTCAGTAACAATAAGCTACAGTATGGTTTACAGCATTACTTAAACATCTGTGAGGAATCCAGGTAATGGTAATTGTTAAAAAACAAAAACCAAGGGAGTGCTTTTGATTGCCTGTGGTGATGTTGTACCTAATGGAATGAACTAATTTTTTTTCCCCAGAATTGCTACCAGCATTTCTGTATATGTATTTCAGAACTTGGGCTACTTATAAAGGCTGTAACTATTGTAATTACTTCTTTTTAAGCCATGGGTAAACATATGTGTGCTCTGCAAAGCTGTCATTAAGATACACTTGAACTCATGAAAGACTGATTGTGTTCATCATTGCAACTGGGTTTTCAGTGCCTTAGGACTGGAGACTGGAGCATGCCCAGAGAAACTATCAAGCTGAGTTAGACCTTGCAAAAAGGGTATTGGAGTAAGGAGCACAAAGTTCATCACATATGTTTCCAAGACTGGGAATGTGAAACGTTAAAAGTCTAGGTTTGTCTAAAAACTACTGTGTGCCATGTTTTACACAAGTGATTCCAGTCATCTACAGAAAAAGATATAGAAGTATGGAAATGGAAATTAACTTGGAATCTGAGTGCAGATTGTCTGGGAAGTGGGGTGGTCAGCTAATTAGGCAAAAACAGGGCAGTGTTTTTTTTTTTTAAGGGAGAAAAGCTAATCCAGGGAACTGCAGGATTATGGTTTTGACGTCAGTGTTAATCAAGTTCTTAAATTGCTTTTGTAGGAAGGGATATTTCTGTGCATAATAATAAAAGAAAATTAGAAAAAGGTATTAGGAATTTCCCAAGAAGACTGATACTATAAAGAAGTGTGACTGGCTAAAAGCCCCTTTACCTCAGCTGTGCTTGTAGAGCTGTCTTTATAGATAAACTGTAAATAAGATTTTTTTTTTTGAAGATCAATTTTGTTGTTAAGAAGCAAAATGTAGTGTAAACTTTTTTTGACTTGTATCATGTCATTCTTTGGAAGCTTGACTTCTTTGGTAAGGTTAAATTTATAGGGTAAGTACTATGTGAATGTGTGGGAATAGTCACACCCAAAGAATTTCTTGGAATGAGACAATGCTGATAGAAGAGCAGGTAAACATATTGGCTGTGTATAAATTTACTCTAGAAAATTAGAGTAGGATTTCTAATCAATAGAATAGCCTCCCAATAGAAGGTATTTTATATCAAACCACATCATACTGCCTTAGAGTCTAAGATTTATGAAGAATTTTTCATAAAAATCATGAGATGCCTATCAGAGCAAGGAACTAAATTCATGGAGCAAGGGAACTCTTCTGTGTAGTATTTTTTCTGAAGTAAAGTTCCGATAAAGTGAACCAGTATCTTAAAAGCATATTTGGCAGCAGATGTGACTCTCTGTCCATGGTGGTGTGGAGAAGGGTTTTTCAAACGGAAGCAACCACTTTCAACAAGTACAACAAAGTGAAAACAATGTGGCGGTAACAGCATTTTCCCTGGAAAGGCAATGGAAATTTCAACATGTAGAAATGTTAAATTGCTAAAAAAAAAACCCCGACAAAAAACTACAAAGGAGCTTCCTTGGATAAAATGCTGAAATAGATAGTTGAAGTTAAGAATGTGATGAATACTCTTCTTTTACCCTAATCATCTATTTAAAGTCAGCTTTTCTTGATATATGACCTTGGTCATTGTTACTTACGCCTTTTGCTGGTCTTTAAACTCCCTGTGTGATGTCTGCCAGACTTTTGAGAAGAAATTTTTGAAGGTTTCAGCAGGGTTAGAGAGTTGAGCTGGGGGGCAAAAGATAACTGTCATATGCAGTTGAAAACTTACATACACTGATTTTTCAGGATAGGGGCCTTGAAACAGAATAGATTGATTGTTGTCCAAGGAATGAGTTTCTTTCCTTCAGAAGATTTAATTGCTTTTCAAAAATAGTATACCTCAACACCTATTTCTATGCTAGGAAGACCTAGACTTTATTGTTTAAAACCTCTGTAAAATTTGATGGCTGGGCCAAAGCAGGATTACTGTGAAATCACAAATGTGAGTCATTTGGGCTGTGAGAGATGAGGGTGTGAGCAGCGCAACTGACATTTGCTGTCTGCTGTCCAGGAGCTCTGGGAGAGAAAGCTGCTCAGAAGTAAGAATACTGTGCAAGCAAAACTAGAAGAAAATCACAGGGAAGGGAACAAACCCAGAGAGATGAATACTTGAAACCTGAGGAGTCAAACTGTAGGGTGGGAAAGTTATACTCAGAGTCTAGGCTAGAAAAATAACGTGCTAAAACATAAGAATTGATCTGGTAGGACATGATTCCAGATAAGGGTATTAATGAGGGAGAATGATAAAGAGTTAGTTTACGAGAACATCAGCTCAACACAGCATGGTGTGGTTTGACATGGTGAAAGGAGGCAGGCAGGTGAGCCCAACTGAAGCCGAGTTGAGGTGCAGATGAAATGTCCCATTGATTTGAGTTCTTGATCACACAGGTGATACCACTTCAGCACTGTTACCTACTTTGGCTATTACAGCAGACTCTGCTTGCTCTGCAGGTTTCAGTGGTGTGTGAAAGTATGTATTGCAGCTGCATATAATAACTTTTTCCATACTTTCTGTCCCCTTTCCATAGAACTGTTGCTCAAAATTCTGATGTGCTGGGGATAAATCAGAGCTGTATGACATTTTTATCTGTAGAGCTCTAACCTCATTTTATAGTGCATGGTGAATACACAGCAGGAAAGAAATGTCTTCTGTAGTTAGGCAGCTAAATGTTACCTTGGAGATATGGCATATATCCCTTTCTACCCACATAGGTCTTGTTTGATGCTAGACCTGTTTTTAATTTTTTTAAAATTCATTTTTTTTAAGTTTTATATGTATATTTTCACTGTGTCATTCTTTTCCTTCCTGGATACCTGATCTGAAAGTCAGGATCTAATCTGCAGATAAATTAGATGATTACGTCTGAAGCCAAAGGAACTTTAGTGCTTGCTTGCTGTAGAGACTGTACAGCTCTACCTGGTAGTGTCTGGAGATATTTCTGAGCCAGGTATCATGCCTACATTTAATAATGTTCAGTATTATTCAGGAAATGGCATTACATTATCATGAGTAACTCTTGGTTTAACAGATTTGTAAAAGAGATTTCTACCCTCCCTTTAAATAATTTAGCCTCAGATCTAGCTTCCTACTTAATTATTACTGGGTGGTAATATGAAGCTTACTCCGGTTCTCCTTCTGCTTTGCTGTGTAGTGTTATGGTCTCCCTAGGAATGCAGCTGTACGAGTTGTGCTTTTATTCCCTTGAGATAGCCATTACAGCATGGGAAGGTTGTCCATGCTTTAATGCTGTGTTGGCTGTGCAGTTCCATAATGGTGCTTCATGCATTATGGTGTCTATAATTTCTTGTGCAATCATCACAGCTATTGTGCATGACTTTAAATCACAGACAGAATGCAGATGCTTTACTGGAAATGGAAAGAATGCCCTATTTTTTTCCCTGCAGATACTAAGCTTTACATTTCACCTTTAGTTAAATAAGAATTGAAGCCTATTTTTGGATCTCTAAATTACAACTTCGTGCCTCACTATCTCTACATAATGCTCTTGAGGTGTGGAAAACTTTGTTAGTGCAAGGCCAGTGAATGCTGCTCTTCTGTGCTGACAAACTAGTAAGAATTGTGACAGCCAATGTTTCTTTTTTGGACTAATAATAGGACAGTTTCTTGATTTTGTTAAAGAACAAATAATGTAATAGACATCTCAGAACATGATCATTAAAACTGTCTGAGGGAAAGGTTTCCTTTCTCAATATTATTAACAAAAAAGAAAGGAATATAAATAATGTTTAAAGTATAATTAATATCCTTTGTGTTGTTTGCATTTTAGGGTGATTTAAATCGTTTGCCAAAAGGGGAATGCCAGGAAATAAAACAGATGGTGGCTTGCAAAATTGACAGAGAAACTAGGCAACTTTTGGTGATGTTTAAATGGTAGTGTTCTAGGAGAGAAACTGTCAACCTGACTCTGTCCCTTAACTTTATAGAAATACAAATGGATTGACTGTTAACATCTAACCAGCTAAAAGCCGGTCATGGTTCAGACCTTTTCTCTTTATTGCTTTGAAACACAAAGAGATAAATAATGTTTTGTGATCGTGAAATATGTTAAAGAAATAAATTCATTTATGATAAGATTGTATGGAAAAACTTGTCCTATACTTTCTTAAGCTATTTGTAATGTAATTTTTAAAGGAAATGTTTTTAAAAATAATTGGATAAGTTTATAATTAAGAGACCAAAGGATAATGGGGGCTTAATTGCCTAGGCTATAAGGTGACCAGATGGAACAACATAAATCTTCCCTAAACAGGCACATTTAACTTACAATATATAAACCTTTTTTTCCTTTGACATTAAAAAACCTGCACAACTGTGGTCATCCACTTCTCATTCACCTTTACCTCCTGCCCCGCCCCAGCCTTGGTGGAATGATTTCTGCAGCTTGTGTTGCATAAAATAGTGTTAAGCAATGGTTATTATAAAGCCAGGAAGCCTAATGAAATATTTCCATGGACACTTAACTAAACTTTAAGATTTATCAGACCACTTGCTCTGCAACTGAAATAGAGCACTGCTGCTTTCAAAACTAGTTAGTTACTCAAGGCCAAGGAAAGATGCTGAATAGAGCTCCGGGAAAGCAGTTTTCTCATCCCATTAATTCTTTTACACTTTAAAAAAAATTACTTGACAAATCCAAAGGCTTTTAGGGGAAAAAGAAGAATGGAGGTGGGGATGAGGAAGAAGAGGAACAGAAAGAGAAACTGGCAAAGAAATGCAGTTTAGAGTACCATTCAAAATTGCATTCTCTTAAAAAGGTCAAATCTTTTGCGCTTCTACCTTATTTTAATAATTGGCTGGTTTAACACATTGTTCTTCTCCCCATATTCAGAGCTATTTGTGCTCTGTCTTCAGTTCAGAAGCTACATAATGCTCTGTTACTGTGACCATTAGCCAATTTACTGGCTCTTTTTCATAAGCCTGATTAGGAAAAACACAGCTAGTTCTGGCTCTGGAGCAGTTTGTGTGTACTCATCCATGTAGATGTTTTTTGTGTTGAGAGTCACGTGCTAAACTGAAGTAAACCTCAGGCATTGCTGTGATCAGAAATATCACCGGTTTAACTGCTGGGATCTTTCTTCCAGCTATAAAAATCTAGGAGTTGACAGGCATATCAAAATATTTTAGCCTGTATCTGTTCCAGCAAGGACTTTATCTGAGTGAAATAGATACATCTTTCAAGTATAACATCAGATAGCAACTAAATGCAACATTTTGCCTTGCAGGGGTAAGGGTTCCTTGTCAGACGCAGTTGCTACCCTTCCATTTTTGCATTTAAAATTGTTATCAAGTTTGTTCAGTCTGTGACAGTGGTTATGGCCTTTCCTCTGTGCTTGTGTCTAGAACAAGATGAAATGAGATACAGGGAGTCAGAAGTCAATGCTGTTTCAACAGCTTTCATACAACATGTACCCATTTCTTTCTCAGTGCACCTGTTCAGACAGGCAGTGAAGGAAAGACTGTAGCTTCAAAATCTGAATAGTCAATGGCTTGAAAGAATACAAAACATTTAATACCCAGATATACACCCCTGACAAATAACCCTTAAGCAGTAGGTATGGGATTACAAACAAACTTAAAAATTCTTGTCTTCACTGGTACTAGCCACTTCTGTTGTGAACGTGAAAATAAAATATATATTTTTTTCTGGCAAAGTGGAAGTAATTGTTGTCAACTGGACCTGAGAGGGTTGATCTTTTTCATAGGTAAGGAATGTAAAATATCCTCCTGCTAGGTTATATTTTTTTTTTGTTTTTTAAATGCTGAAGCAACAAAGAACATACTTTCTGGTTTTTCAATTACATGACAGTTACTCCTACTGTCATACATTACTTATTAGTACCACATATTGCAGGAATTACATGATAGTAGTAACCATGGGGGAAGGGTTATCTATTATACTCTGCAGGAGGGTACAAGTCTGTCAGTGCTATAAGTGGCTACTCTTTCTTGGTTGAGAATTGTAACAGCTTGACCAGACAAACACACCAGGCCATGATTAGAATGCTTCCTGTCTTGAACTTCATGATGCTGAAAAAGTGAATACTCTGCTACAGCTCCCATTACTACAGAGCTAAGCAAGGTTTGGTTTTGACAATGTTCAAACTGAGCTAACTTACTGGTTATTTTTGGCATAATATTCAAATTGTTAGCTATCAAGAAATTTTCTCTGGCTTTCAGTCAACATTTTAAGCATAGGCTTTGTGTTTTGTCCTGTAACAAATACTGTAAAGATTGCAGAACTGGCTGGTACTGCAAGTACTTGGTAATAGCAGAGGCTATTTCAGGTAGCAAAACATTTGGCAATTGTGAGCTTTTCTGCCGGGAAGCATTGCTTACATTCAATTAGGGAATGTTCTGTAACAAGGATGCTCTGAATAGTTTTATTTCTAGATTGGAAATTGTTTGACTGACACCATACCTTGTACAGAAAGCAATAAAAAATAATAAGAGTTTTTTTGAAAGTCCTAACTAGAGCTGGTGGTCTAATCCCCTTTCTGCTCATCATTTGTTTACTTATGGGAGCATTTTAGAATCAATTTGATGTTCACTGAGACCTTCCTACTTTTGCCTGTATTCTCTGTTTCATCTTTCTCCAGTTATTTTGGCTCAGAAGATATCTTTAAACTATGTCCTTTTTCCTAACTTTCTTTGTTTACATACTATATAGTCGTTAATTCTATTTATTGAGAACATGGGATCTCAGATTAAATGTGACGCTTGTTAGCTGTTGGAAGTATACATAGTTGATAAACACTTACTGCACAGAATGCCAAAAAACATTTTCTTTAGGGAAAAGGATTCCCTACCTACGTACCAGTGTCAGTGTTGTGGAAAGTCCTGAGCACCTAGTGCACTCTCTGGTTCGTGGCCAAAATCAAGACAGAAGAGACAAATGTGTAAAGGCAGGAAGTGAAGGTATTCTTTGAGGAAAAATATAAGCTGTTAGCCATAAAGATACTATGTGTTGGTATTTAATTATTCCTTGGAAACATTCCCATATGGTACATAGTCATAATGAAAGACCAAACCCTACAATTTATGGGATAATGGAGAACGGTCTTTGCAAATGGACATCAAGAAAAGAGAATTTAAATAATCCAGCCTCCTGGGCCTGCACTGAACAACTCCAATAATCATGCCATATGCCTGAGAGCATTGTCTAGACACTGGTTTTGATGGTCATCAGCTTTTGGCTTCTTGGCTGGAATTTCCAACAATGACAGTTTGTGGTGGCTTGGCTTACCTTTGCTGACCTTTTTTAGAGATCTGTAACAGAAATATCAAGGTTGGTATGAATGAGGTAGAAATGGTATGTTTAGCTACCAGAAATAGCAGAAGGGTTAAAAGAAAGGCCTGTGATAATAAAGAACAGCTGTCTAAGTATGCAGCTCCCAGGTCACTGTTACCAGGTGGAAGACTGAGGAATGTTTCATTCATGTCAAGACTAGGATACCTGCCCAAGTGTCTTGTCAGTGAAAGCTTATTATGTGTACTAATACTTTTCCTACTTCACCGACAGAATAACAGGCTAAAGACTATATTCCAAATGAAGAAAAACAGTAGGAAACAACTTGACCTAAGATTTATGGAGACTGAGGTAACTAGGGCTTTGGTGTGGAGAACCACCTGACAATGGCTTCTGAGTCCTAAACACTATGAAGATCTATCCAAGAACTAGTTTGTTATTTCCAGTCAAAAGAAACCCAGAAATGCAGTGAGTACTTGATATCTGGTGCCTCTTGTCCTTTTTGTCATGTACAGGTGATGCTGACATCTGGATAGATGTGTCACTTGTGTATAGATGAGTTTGAGTTGAGAGTGAATGAAATCTCTGGAAGGATGAGTGTGAGTGGAACATTTTCAAATAATGTCTTCTTTTATAAGATCTGATGTAGAAATTTGCTGCAGTAACTTTCCCTACTCTCAGTTTCATGCTGAAATAAAACCACTGTCCAGTCATAGATTGGAACATAGATTTCCTTGTTAACATGAGATCTGTTGGTAGGGTTAGGAGGTGTCAAAGGAAGAAACAGGCTAAATGAATTTATGGTTTTAGAAAAGTCTTGTGTATCACCTGAGTACTAGAATTTAAGCCATACATGAAGAGCAGGTCAGAGGGGAAGGAAAAAGGCTGGACAGGGTTTGTTACTGAGTATCTTGTATTAGTTAGACAATTTATTTTTAATATAAACATTTGTTTTTATTGTAACATATCAACATTATCAATAATAGTGAATTATTAAACTTAACTTTTAAAATAGTTAATGATATCGATGTATCAACACCACTAATAATAATAATTTTTAATACAGGCATTTTTGAAGGGTTATACAGGATCCTCAAAGGCACCAGCATCCTTTGATGTGATTAAGAAATCTTGGGAGTGCAGGAGGCTGTTTGACCTTTGTTCTCCTTGGGTATTTCAACACCAAAATGTGACATTATCACAGTTGTGTTCCCTTTTTTCTTAAGAGATGTGTTATCACTGATATTACCTTCAGAGGAGATAATAAGCAGAAAATGTAGAGAACAAATAAGAAGACAAACAAGAAGAAAGTATTTTTTATAGAGTTCAAGCAGTTGTCAGGAACATGCTTGGTAAGTAAGAGGTATTTTGCAAGCCAGAAGAATAGCTGTATGGCACATGCTGTATTTTTGTGAACTGCCTTTTCAGTCTGAAGAATGTAGGCATGAAGATAAACATTTGTAGTTCAGTAGTTGAACATGAGTTATATTCACTGTATGTTCAAGCTTATGCAGCAAACCAGTGGGAAAGACTATGTAACATACAAATAGACTTGCAGCCTAGCAGTTTTGTTTAGGTTATTTGCAGGATGTGTTGCTATTTACATGTTGTTTGTTTTCATATCTTTTTTTGATGTTTACAACATAGTAATCTTTGTGCCTTATATATAGGGTAATTAACTCTCTAGAGTGAAAGAGGGAAATTATTGGATATACTACTTGATAAAAGCTATGCAGGCCAGCTGCATAGATGAGTAGAAGGAGAAATAGCAAAGTACCTGATGGCTTCCATGTGTCCTTATGGCTTGGCAGGGTAAAGACCTATGTTGTTAAGTTGAGCAGTGCTTTTAAAGCAACCCACCAAACTTTTCTTATCTTGTTCTCTAATCTTTATTGGAAGCCTTTAAAGTAATTAGGAATTTCGTTTTGGCTTTTTGAGGGGAAAAAAAAATCATAATTCATTAAACTTCATGGATAATGATCCTGAGTTGCAGACATAATGATTTTTTAAGACATTTTTCCTAAATGGTAATATAGCAAAGCTGTGGCTTGTTTTTTGTGCTCTTTTTGAAGTGACACCATTGAAGTCTGTGCAGTAATTTCACTGTATTAATACTTTATTTGGATTTTATTTTGAACAGAGATGGTTTGGATTTCTTAATTTCTGCAGAGGAGTGTAGCTGAATCAATGATTGGGGAGTAGCAAGAAGATAATGCTTTATTTCATGCTTATTGAAGTGGTGCCTCAGGTGAAACCATTGTCTTTAATTTGCCTGTCAAAAGAAGTGGTGTGTTAGAAGGGTTAACCTTTGACTTAAACCTAGAACTAAAGTCTGTCTAATGAAAAAGCCACTAGAAATGAAAGGTCATACAAAATGTGATGAATTTTTTAACTCCTCAAGAACGATTTCTCCAAGTATTGTAATTCCCTTCTGATTTGCCTAACCAGAGAGACATTTCTGTCACTGTTCACTGAACACAGTTTTACTTTTACTCATCCTCTCCATGCAAATATAAAAATTTTAAGCAAAATATGGCTTATGAAAAGTCTAAACAAATGGTGTATTTGATTCCTGATGAAATACGTCAAATTGGGTCAAAAATTTTACCAGCCTGAATCAGTTCAGTAGCAGCTGACCTTGTATATATTATTTTGCTTTCTGTTTCTTAGCAACAGCAAACTTTTGTTCAGGATGGCTACTTAATATCCTATTCTGTTTTGGAAGCTTTTATACCTAAGGAAGAACAGATGGTCTGAGGAAATTTTATTTGTAGCAATCAAGATAGGAAATATCTATGAAAATTTTTTTTCCCATGTTATTGTCCTGTGCTTATGTAGTATTTCCTTGGTGGTTGTAAAAAACATCTGTCAGGAGCAAAGAATAAAAGTAACAGTCTTCAGATGCTATAGGTTTTTTGTTTGGTTGGTTGAGATTTTGTGTGTGTGTGTTTTTTTCTTTTTTAAATGCATGATGCATAAAAAATGTGCACTGTTACATCTGTGATTGTTTTCATAATACAAAGTGGGAGAATATGTATAATTATATTCTATACTAAATTGTACTTGAATAAATGAAGAAAGCACTATCTACGATGTGATTTTGTTCACTGGCATTTGCTTGCCTACTCTAAAAATCTATCATGTGAAGTGGTTTCCTTTCTCTTGTACAGATTCCAAAGATTCTTTATATTTCAGTGTGAAGAATCTTTCGAAAGTTTTCTTTTATGTGACTTAGTGTTCACATAAATATATTTAATCTGTAGCTTTCAAACACCATATTGTAACATAGAAGAAATAATCTTGGTTGTTTTTCTAGTGGTGTGAAACTTCTTACTTCCAAAGAAGCAAGTTGAATGCTTGATTTTTTTTTTCTGCATTAACTAAAGTAAGTAAATCAGCCTTGATTATGACTTTATTACAGCCACCTGTGAATAACAGAATAAGAAGACGTGTTGTCTTCCAATTCTTTCTCAAAGTGCTGTGTAGTACCTTTCCTTCCTTGCTCCTGGAGCTCTTCACGCAAAAAGAAGTAGCTTGTCTTCATCACTTAGTTGTTATCTTAAGAATCATTCCGTAATGGTGCTCAAAAATGCCTGACAGTGAAGGTGTCTGGTTTTCTGTGAGTTTTGGTTTGTAATGGAGACAGTGCTTGGCATGCAAGTCGTGATCAGCAGGTAGAGCTCTTTTAGCTTCATAGTGTTATATGAGACTGTCTTCCATCATGAAACCTCCTCGATATCCCGTGTCTCTATTGCCATATTTCTATGTTGTCATAGGCTGTCATAGTTTAGGAATGGCACTCCCTGATTCAGTGCCTGCTCCCCACTGAGACTCTCTCAACCAGATGCCACTCCCTCACTACCCTCCCTTCCACTCTCCCTTCCCGCTCCAGGGTTGGAGTTGGGAATTGGAGGCTCTAAAAGGTAAAAATTGCCACTTGAGAAAAGAACAATTTACTGGAAACAGAAATGAGATGAGAAAACAAACAGTGACAGCAACAATACTAATAACAAAAGTGTACAAAGAGAGAATGATCTACATGCAAAAATACTCACCAAAGCCCAACATGACATGACCACATGTCATTCCACTCCAGCTTCTCCATCTGCCATGCTTGCTTCAGATTGGAAATCATGCCACTTCTTCCTGGAGGTGAGAGAAAGTTCCTTTCCCCTGCCCCTGGCCATGACATAAGATGGGATCAAACCCCAAAATGTCTTGGCCACACCTCCTCCCCTGATCTGGGCCAGAACTAGGACAGTTGTGAGCTACTGTATTTTAAGAGTTGGCCTAAACATGTTTCTACTTATAACTTTTGCTTGTTGCAAGAAAGACGTCATCATTTTTTAGCTCCACTAAAGTAAAAGTTTCCTAACTTCATACATTTTCACATGAAATGTTTTTAAATGAAACTGAAGTGTGGAACTTCACTCTCTTTCACACTTTCAGAGAGGAGCTCTTCCATTTTGTTATGCCTCTTTTGCTTGTATTTTAATTGGTTGGGCTGAATGAAATCTGGAGGTTTATGTTTCAACATATTCACCCCCATCTACTCCCTCATTCCCAGATTTGCCATAAAGATTAAGTTGAAGCCTGAAACAGGCTCACCCTATAAAAACAATAAATGTCTTTCCTTAGGAATGTTTTGTGTCTCCCAGTGAATGCTTCCAAGCCTTGAGTCTGTTCTAAGTCATTTATCTGGTAATGGCATGTGTGATCCAGAGAACAAAGAGGTATGTTTTGAAACATCATTACTGTGGCTACAGGGAGTCTCCTAAGAGAAGCAAGAAAGAAGTAAAGAAAAGGTGAAAGTAGGAAATATTTTGTTTCCATTTTTTCTTCTTTCTGTCATTTTTCCCATTATATTTTAAAAGGAATGATAGGGAAAAAGAAGAGAGCATGGCTTTTAATAGGTACTTAATCTAATGTTAAAAATATGCTTTGGTTCTTGAAATCTTTCATGGAAAATGACCACATGAATTTTCTTGAATAAGTGAATTGCCTAGTACGTTATCATGCTTTTCTGTGAGTTAGCTCATTATTGAGAGGAAAGGTAATGAAACTCTAGACTCTTTTATTATATCTGGCTCTTATTTGAAGAAATGATAGCCCTTCATATTTTGGTCTTTGCATGACTAGGAAGATCAGTCTAGGAAGGAAGACCTCTTCAGTCATAATGGAGTATTGTCACAAAGTGCATGTGTGGACTTGGTGAAAAGTAAAAATTTAAAGTATATTTAAAGTATATTTATTTTCAAAAGCTGACCCCCCCCCATTTTTTTCCTGAGTTAAAGTTCTTTATGAATGTTTTATAGTGTTGTACTCAAGCACATCTAGATAGTGCAAGTGGCAGAGCATGTCTGCTCATCTGTTACTTTCACTAATAGATCTGCCTATTGTTTAACTGAACCTCAGTAGTTGCGAAGGAGTTTAGGATTTTTGAGTGGTTTAAGTCACATACTAGTTGAGAATTTAATTTGATCATGTTGAGTGTTGTTAGAACTGACTACTAATGAAATGAAGTTTGTTTTTCAAAAACTAGTTTCTTCCTGGGACAGGTCATGCTGTTTGGTGTTTTGTTTTTTTTTTAATTTTTGGGAAAGGAGCAAATTTGTGCCATTTCAAAAGACTTGATAAAAGGTGTGAGTGTACTCAAGCTCTGAACCATGTAGAAGAACAAACTCATATCTCTGCAACTGTCCAACACATAGTACTACTAACTATTCCATCTATCTCTAATTGTATGTCTCTTTCTAATGCACAAGATAAGTCTTTTATAGGCACAGGGTCCTAATTTCAGTGTAACAAGTGATGTGTGGGCTCTCATATATTGATTCACTAAACTTCAGTTGCTCCTTTTCCTTTCCTGTTCCTCTTCTTTCTGGTCTTGCTGAGTCAATAAAAAACAGCTAGAAACCCCCAAACAACAAACTAACATTTAAAAAGTGCCAAAAAATGACACCTCAACTCCCTGACAACCCCCACCCCCAAACAGAACACAACTACCAAGCAAAAATCCCCAGAACAAAAGAAATAAAACCCTAAGAGCTTATTAAAAGTCTTGCCTGTTAGTATTAAGATAAATTCAAAATTAAGAGTTTGCTGATGCATTAGATTGACAGTTTAATTTGTATTGATACATAAACTTGAAATACCCACAGCACAATGCTAAAGAAAGGAGGAATATGGACTGATATCACTGTAGCATCTAGAGCACATTAATTTTCTTTTCATGCATTATATTTCTCTTCAAGCATGTTAATTCCTAAGGTCACCCTTTCTTACTTTGCTTATTTTAGATCTCTTAATAAGTAATATAACCTACTCACACTACCCTCTATAAAAATAACCTGTTGGTGCCGCAGTTCACTTTTTAATTTGAAAAGCTGGATACCATATGTAATCCATTGTAGTATAAGTCACATATCACATACCTTGGCATCTGTTAACTGAGTCTTGATAGATGTCATCATTAGTGGAATTCAGGATTCTTAATTCATACTTCATTTTTCTGTATTGGACAGACAAAACTTAGCTTGATCTTGTTGAGTGTTTTGTCCAGAGGAGCAAATATAATAATAGTAATATCAACAACAATAATTAAAAAAGGATCCACTTAATTGATGTGGGGATATTTTTTTTCTGAATGAAGTTTTAATATATTCTATATCATTTGAACTCAATGCAAGCACATGTTGTTTTATCAAGCTCTTTGTTACACCAGTTGTCACGTGAAAGGGAGGAGGGAGACAGAAATACAAAGATTTCTAGTCTTAACTGTATTAATTAAAAGTTATTAGCTGCAAGTGCTTCCAGACAGTCAAATCCTTATGTACCCAACACTGTCTGTCTTTTAACTGACAGCACAAAGGTTGGAAGGGGTTCTGACCTCTGATATGAAGCCACACTTCAGCCAGGGAGAAATTATAGCTATAAGTGCCTGCAGAAGAATTAGAGCCTTATGAATCCAGCACTGCCTGCCGAACTAGGACAGAACACAGGCTGGAAGGTTTTCTAACCCCTGATATGAGGACCACACTTAAGCCAGGGAGAACATTATTAGCAATAAGCGCTTCTCGACAATCAGAGCCTTATGTTCCCCAACACTGTTTGTCAACTAATGGACAGCCCACAGATTGGAAGGGTTTTTTGACTTCTAATATGAAACCACACTTAAACCAAAAAAGAACTTTTCTCACAACAGCTCCCGAAATAACATTTATTAATACAAATATGTGACAGTTATTGTGGGTTCTGCTTTGC
>VWZD01004419.1:382903-396949 GCA_013396695.1 Sakesphorus luctuosus
AAAGTAGCAAAGTGTGAAGCAAGTTACTGTTATTAGTATTAAGGTAGCAAAACACATTTAGTAAAGGAAATGCTTATAAAATAAAAATCAAAGTAGCTGTTAGCATAAGATGTAAGATAGAATGTATAAAGGAAGAAAGTAAAGTTAAGAAAGTAAAGTTAGAAAAAATAGAAAGCACATGGTCTCCTCACCCCTACATTGTTCCAGGAGGAGGAGGAGGCAGGACAAGCTGCAGCACTTACCCTCACAGAGATGCTGGCATTTTTTCCTCTCCCCCTCGAGTTTAACCTCCAAAGACTTTTTATACCTTTTTTTTTCCTTTCATGTGGTTTGTGTGGCTAAGAGTCAATCTGTTGGGGGGGGGGTGATGGTGATGCAGATGCCTGAGGAGAGGTGGCTCCTTGAGTGGTTATAGAAGATACCACAAAGGAAGGCTATGTCCTTCCTTAAACGACACCCCACCCTATGTTAATCTTATCAGTTTGAAAGCCTTTGTCCTTGGCCAAGAGCATCCCTCCAGGGGGCTGAGACATCTTCAATCCATCAGGCCTTATCAGGGGCCATCATGCCACACCAGTTGTTTCATGATTTTAAGTCCCTGCCAATTCTTCTTTTCATTCTTACATCAACTTATTTCTGTATTAGTTTCATCTATTGTCATATAACCCTTTACAAACATTTACAAATTTTTTCTTGTTCAATGTCAAATTTAGCAAATCACGAAATCTTTGCATGTACTCATGCCATATGATCTTGCATGGTTATTTAGTTAATATAAAAGAAATTTCCTTGAAAGTTAGAGTATATGTAATTCGTCTTTAACACTAGATGTGGCAACATAAATTTGCAAGCATTTGATTTTCTGCAGTCTCTGAACAAGGCCATCAGGTATGGGTAAGCAGCTTTTTCCTGCTATAAAATTAGATTGTAATGTTAATAGCACAGGATGGTCTGTTGGAAAGAAGTTTTATAACGCAAAAGCCCCCAGAAGTCTATTTGAAGCATGTTTCAAGTTAATTAAGTGTACCTGTCCATTGCTGCCCATAGCATCAAACCTTCTGCATCTCACAAATGTAAGTGCAGCATGTCTATCAAACTTGATAAAATAAACATGCTTTTTAAAATGTTTTTTTTAGTTTTCACACATCCTATTCTAGTGCAGAGAAAATTGTCTGAGGCATTTTTAGCAGCTCAGTAGACTCTTTAGAACTGATGCAACCCTTACACCCTTGTTTACACCCCTGCATGAGATAAAATAGGTAGTTGGTTATAAATAAGTAAAAGGGGAAAAAATTCACCACAATACTCCTAACCTAAACAACAAAAAAATAAATCCCTAAATCTTAACCATCAAACCTTGTGATTTGTCTTACTGCCTTATTCTTCAGTTATTTTCCTTCAAGGGTTTTTTTTCTTCTTGCGAGGAGAGCATATCCAGTGCATCTGTCAACTTTTTTATTTCAGTTTTCATATTACAACAGTTGCTCAGCTATCTTCTGTGAACTCCCACAACAGTAAGAATGCTTTAAATTTTTAAAGTATGTCAGAATTCACACATACCCACGTAGAAACTTGGAGTATGGTGTGCCATCTAATCATTCTTCTCAGTTTTGTTCCATCTTCCTTGAGACTGTTCCTCTTTCCTTTCACTTCTGAGTGATTATTGATGGAAGGGATATGAAGATAAATGTGTAGTCTCTTGGCTCATAGCAGTTGATCTGTGGTCCTCCTGGGATATTGGCCAATACTGAATTTGTCATACTTCTCACATTAAAAAAAAACAAACCACAAAACAAACAAAACTTGAGAGTTTGGAACAGTTCAAAAATTTAATGAGTAACTTCTTTCTCACAGCATTATAAAGTGCTTTTTGACACTTATACTATATATGAGAAACACATATGAAGAAATATCTTGGAATCATAGAGTCATTCAAGTTGAAGGGCATCCAACAGTCAAACACCACGCCAGCATCTTGCTCACTCCCATTTCCTGTGGGATGAGGAGAAAATAGAAGGAAGGCAAGCATGCTTATGGATCAAGATAATGACAGTTGAACAAGAAAAGCAAAAACCTGATGTTTAAGCAAAGCAAAAAAAGAAATTAATTCAATAATTCCTGTAGTCAGACAGATGTCCAATTGCTTCCTGCGAGGTAGGGTCTCTACATGCATTATGAGTGCCATAACTATGATTGTTCTCCCTTTCTCCTTCTTCCCCTGAGCTTTTATTTTTGAGCATGACATCATGTGGTGTGATCTGTTTGTTACAGCTGTTCTTGTCATGTCCTCTCACAGCCAAGATCTTGCTTACCTTTGCCAATTGACTGGATATTGTGCTGGCACGGTACAGCAATAGGTAGAGCACTGGTGTGTCACCAACACCATTTTATCCACAAATAAAATCACAGTACCATAAGGGGCTGCTCTACAGAAAGTTAATTCCATCCCAGCCAGACCCAATACAATCTCTACCCTTATTCCATACTATTTTTGTATCATCTGAAATTGATCTGTCTAGCTGTCTGCTTGGAATGGGGCTGGCTTTGAAGGTATGTGGACTACTCTGGGCCATGTTTTGGATATTTTCAGGTGTGAAGATTCCTCAGTCTTTCCTGGCAGCCCATTTTGATTTTTGATCTTTTTTATGATGAACATTTCCCCCCCCTTTCCCTTCCCCCTTTTTATTTAATCTGAACTTTGCTTGCTTCAGTTTACATTCATTGCTTCTCATCTTTTTGCTGTGGATTTCCCAGCAAGTCTGACTCTGTGTGGCACTATGGTCTCCCCTTAGCATTCTCCTTCAGAGGCTGAAAAGACAGTTCTCTCAGCTGCTCCTTATATGTCCCATACTCTAGCCCCAAACCATCTTGTTGGCTTTCCACTGTACCGATATGTCTTATACCAGGGAGCATAAAAAGGAATACGGTACTCAAGATGTAGTCTGTCAGATGTAGATTAGAATAATAATTTCCCTTTACTTGCTGATTCTGCTGTAGCTAGTGCAGTCTAGTGTGCCCTTAGCATTCAATTTCTGCAAGGGTGCATTTTTGACATATTCAAATTGTCCACCAGACCCTGCATGTCCTCTTGTGCAGAGCTATTTTCCGATCAGTTAGCTCTCACACTGGACATTTTTAATGGGGCTATTCTGTCCCAGTTATAGTATTTTCTATTGTCTTTTGTGATTTTTCTTGAGATTTGGCAGCCCATTTCTCCAGTCAGTTGCAATCCTTCTGAAACACAGCCATGTACCCAAGTGTGGGAAACCCTCCCCTCAATAACCAGTGGACTTGATATGTTCATCCCACCATGCAGGGCATTATGGAGGTGTTAAGTAGAGAATCATGATATCATAGAATATCTCAAATTGGAAGGGACCCATAAGGATCATCAAGTTCAACTTGCAGGACTACCTAAAACTAAGCCATATATGACTAGGAGTTCATATGCTCCTTGAACTCCGGCAGGCTTGGTGCCCTGAAGAGCCTGTTCCAGTGACTAATCACTCTCTCAGTGAAGAGCCTTTTCCTAATGTCCAAACTGAGCTTACCCTGGTGCTGCTTCATTCCATTTCTTAGTGTCCTGTCACTGCTCACCAGAGAGAGGAGATTGTTTTAATGCTACTGCTCATCCTGTGCTTACAGGGTCAACAAGTTGAAGGGACTCTTGGGAGATTGAAGTTTGCAAACTAATTTGTGTTGTTGCTAGAATGCAATCTGTTACAAGGAAAAAAAGTTACTTAAAGATTTAAATGTCATTTCATATTAATTTATAATCAGATAGAATTTGTAAGTTGTCAGTACGCATTCTTTTGGGAGATGCTGAATGCTTGAGGAAAGGGCTGAATCATAGTAATATGGAAATTAGTAAGAAGAGGAAGGGGACTGCGGAACCTGACAGCAATGTAACATTTCCTTGGGACAAAGGAGTATTTTAGATTATTGGATATGCTCCTCATTTGTTTCTTGAGCTTTAGCAAATCTTTGCATTTAGAAAAATTCTGTTGAAGTTGTTTTATTTATTTTGTCCAACTTCAGCAGAGGTGCAAGCATTTTTGTAAAATTCCTTGGCTTCACCTGAACAGATTCAATTTATACCTGGATAAGATAAACAGAGATAACACTTGCTTTTCTGATTCCAAATAGGATATAATAGAATAAGATAAGACAGTTACAGTAAAACACTTGAAAGATTTTATTTCCTAAATGTTACATCAAATTTGATTTGATCATTGGCAAAATCAGCTCAGCTTTGATGTTATGTCCTTTCAAGTATTACATTTTTCTTGCAATTTTTTTCTTTTTTGCTTACCTTTATACAGCAGTACACAGAAAATACTAGTTGAATGGTTTTCTTAATTTATTCTGCATTTTTATTAAGGCCTGTGGATATAAGTAGTTTTCCTTCTCTAGGTTCTGTGCCATGAAAAACTTTGCAGTAATACTGGATGAATTTAGTGACTTAGATGGTTTTTGAAATAACAAATATAATAAAAAATTTATTCAGTAGAGAGATGATATTTCTGTATTCAGAGAGTAAATTACTGTATATTTCAACACTTTGTCATTTATGGTTTGTGTTTATTTCCACCTCTCTCCCCTCTCCTCCTTTGTTTTGTAATTATAGTTCCTAAAGCAGAGACTTCTTTTCCTTAGTAGTTCAGTGTTTTTCAGTGGGTTTGCTCTGTCTCAGCCCCTTGGAGGTTCTAACTCAAAGCAACTATCTCTCTTGAGTTGGAACTCAAGGTTCTAACTCAAGAGAGATACTTTTTTCAGAAGTACCAAAGCTGGTTAAAAGCACAGAGACAGTTGAAAACTGATGGGCGTTTTCCTAAATCAAGATAATTTTGATGCTCATTTGACTTCTGTGCCTAATATATAGCTGGAAATTCTGCAAAAATGTGGTTATGCATAACTGCTACATAATGAGTGGAATTCATGAGCAAAATTAATATTGGTAGATATTTAGAAGAGTCTAAAAATTTTTGTAGGAGAAGCTATATTCAGTGTGAAGTGATGGAAAGATTTTCAGCCACAATGTTTTCCATAAATCTGTCTTTCATTCCTTGCTGTTACATACTTAAATGGCAATCTGTTAAATACTGTGTTGCTATTTTTTGTTAACTTGTGTATTTTTCACTCTGAGATAAAATGCTCATTTTAATTTTGGGATTTGGAGCTGTAAGATTTACTGTTCTTGAGTACATTTTGCTTCTCTTACAAATGATTTAGAATCTCAGTATTAAGTCGTAATTGGCCTGATGAGTTCTTTCATTGCTGCCATGGAACAAATGGGTGAGAATAGCACATGTCAGCTTTGACATCACCCCACTTGAGTACAGGCTTGATGAACATTTGCTGTTAAGGCTGTTGATTGTTATGGCACTTCATTGAAAGATTGCAAACGTTTTTGTTTCCACCTTATTTTTAAACTAGAAATGTCTTCCTGATGCTACAACTTACTGTGTTGTGGCAATAGTATTAAGTTGCCATATATGTATGCCATTCATTTTAGATATCATTTGAGCTCTGAATGATTGGTCAGTGAATGCTATAATCATGTTTCAAATGCTTGGTAAGTGGTGTGGAGCTTTAGTATTTCCCTTGCATATGCTTTCTAAATTATAGGGCGACTCTCTTCTTGGTCATATATTCGCTAAATGACAGCTGAATCTGAGAATTTAGAATTTAGCAAAAATGCATATAACAAATAATCATACCACGTATTTTTCTTTATGCAAATGCAAAACTCTGCTTAATTTTTAACTCAAAATGCTAGCAGCTTTTCCAAACTCTTGTAACAAATGAAGCAGACCTTGATTTCTGGAAGCTTTCCACAACCATTAGTTGATTCCCCATGTTGCCACTATCTTTTCTTTATGCCCTTACATTGGAAGGGGAAGAAAAAAGCCCCAACCACCTCATACCAGAGAAAACCTGCAAAGAAGTTTTCCAGGTCTAGTTATTTTTTCTCTCTTTTCTTTTGTCTGTTCTCTGCTTATTTCTTCTGTGTTTTCAGAAGTCAAAGCTATTGCACTTCATACTTTTCTTTCCTCTCTGTCTTTACTGTTTCTACTTTGTAGAGTGACAGAGTCCAAGCTTGTTTTCTCACATTGTTAATTCCTTTTCCTGACATTTCAGTGGTTTTCCACTGATTGTAGTAGACATTTTGTACTTGTGTTTGTTCCTCAGAATTCATAGTTGTTTATTAGACATTATTTGGTGTTTTAGTTAAGAACTACACATCTTTTGTTCAAGAAACCTACTAAAATGTTTTTCCTATGTGGAAATTAATTTCTTGTTTCTTTCTCCTTTATATGTTGGAAGGATTTTCTGCAAAGAAAAATTTTTCTTGTTTGTTCTTTATCTGTTGGGAAACATTGCAATGACTCCCTTTGCACTTCCTAGCTTTCTGAGCACTTGTGCCAAGGCCTGCTGTAATTTTCTGTGAATAGCACAATTTGAATATAGAAAGTTGTCAAACATATGACTAATCTGTGCTTGCAACATTTCTGTTGTCTTTTGGCATTCAGACTTCTTTTTCGTATGCATGTAATGCGATATATCCAAGTCTGCAGTGTTGTTAATTTGCAACAACCTTGGTTTTGGAATAGCTTGGATTTTCTGTTTGTAAAGCTCACAACAGGTTTGTTTGTTTGTTTGTTTGTTTGTTTTTGGCCTCCGCCTCCCAGTTAACTTTTTCAATGTTCGGTTTCCCAGAATCTTGATGCTCACAGGAGGGGAGGAGATGTCTGTCACCAAGATGTGTCTAGGGGAAAATTATTGCTGTTCTGATCTATAGCATAATATTTATAATGCTTTATGATGTAACCAGAAAAATTAAGATTCCAGGTGGATTCTGGAATACCTTCTCCAGTGAAATAATGTATGGATATTTTTTCCCAATTAAAAGTACAATATTTATAGTAATTATAAATTTGTTTTTAATCATAGAATATTTGATATTGGAAAGAACCACTGGAGATCATATGGCTCACTTTCCCTCTAGGGAGTAAAGTCAATTAGAACAGTTTTATAAGCATGTGTCCATTAGGTTTTGAGTATCCCCAAGGCTAGAAACTTCACAACCAGCCTGAGCAGAGCTTGTTAGAGTTTTTGGTCTTTAGAGCACATCACCCAACACTGTGGGGACAGCCAGGAGCGTGTACAGGGGTCAGGGGGTTACTGATGACAGCATGTCAAGGCTTTTTCTTGTGTTTTAAGTGGATTTTGCTGTATTTCATTTTGTGTCTGTTGACCTGTGACTGGGCACCACTGACAAGAGTCTGCCTCTGTCTTCTTTAGTTCCCAGCATCAGGTTTTTAGATGGATTAAATCCCCTGAGCCTTCTCACCAGGCTGAACAATCTCAGCTCTCTCTGCTTGTCCCAAAATGAGTATGCTTTAAACCAGTCCTGGTAGGTCTTAAGATAATATTTAATTGATATAACAGTAGTTACTCAGGGATCTGTGCAGAAAGGGGATGACCCTTAATTTGGATGATGGGAGGATATGAAGGTATAATTTGTAAACATAGGTAGGACTTTCGAGGAGCTTTGCTACTGTATGTTCTGAATTTTAGGCAGTTCAGTTTAGTGTATTCTTGAGGTCTTCAGTACATTTACTTGAATTTGAGCAAAAGGATTATGGTTTTTGTTAAGTTACAATTGAAGATGTGTGAAATGGAAAAAAATATGTTTTGGTGTTTATGGAACTAGTTTCTTTACTTCAAGGGAAGAAAAAGAAGGAACAAAAATCAATCCCTCCAGTTTGGTTTTTGTTTTGTTTTTTAATTTTCTATGTCTTTATTTGTATCACACATTTAATATTTTTTTTCTTGGTTTTATGAGTGACTTGTAGTTTTTTAATGTTGCAATGTAGTTTCTAGTTAGATAATGGGACTACTTTTTGTCCTTGGTTAAAAGGTACTTAAAATTCCAGTCTGGAATGAATACTTGTAAAATATGTAAGGGACAAACTACATTGTATTTATGTCAATTGTTATGGACTAAGTTCTTTTAGGGTTTCTTTTTAGTCATAATATTTGTCAGCTTTGACTTGTTCATTTGATTTCAAATAGCATTGGGAAAATGATCTTTAATGTTTCTCTAAGGTGTTCAAATTAGTTGGCTGTAATAATACAGTGTGAATCAAATGGTAATCCTCTGCCTTCCTGCACGTAATGGTGTTTTCTGAGCAGACAAAAGAAAAGCTGCATTCTGGGGAAGAAAGAGTTTATATTTGACACTATACCATACTGCATAACAGTGTCTCTTTTACCCCTATTTCCCTAAAGCTTTCTAGTAAATACTGTATTGATTTTAGCTTTTGGGAGCAAAGTGCCTCTGCATGAACAGCAGTCAGGTGCTTCAGCCCTGCCCTGTATGATCATCTCTTCTGAAACAAAATCTATGGTAAAATATTGCAGTTACAGTTGAGCCTCTCTATCCTGTCCAAGGAAGAGGTCAAAACCTCCTTCATCTTACCTTTCTTTTTATGCTGCAATAAATTGATTTATTAATTTCATAAATGTTTGAAGGTGTTTTTTTTTTTAATTTTTAATTTGCCTTTTTCCTTTCTGTTCCCTCTTTTTCCATTCCCTCCCAGCTTGTCTGTCAGTGTTTAAAGATGAAGAACATAAAGACAGTAACATTTGGGTGGACAATGAAGTAGAGAGTGATAAGATCATTACAAGGGTGCATCAGTAGTAACAAGTTGTCTGTCCTTTCCTAAAGTTTGCTAAAAACTTGACCTGAGGCATGTTTGTCTGTTTCAACTGGCTTGAAAAATACACTTCTAAATTCTGAAGCCTCATATTATATCAGGGAAAAGTCCTGCAGGTTATGTACATGGAGATACTTTGCTGGTATCTTGGTCATATTTAACCCAAACCCCCTATTAATCTCTTTGATTACTTTGTTGTTGAAAGGAGGCTTGTAGTTGAAGAAGATTAAGTAGGCAGTGCTTTCTGACTAAGAGTAATTTTATGTTTTCTGTTACAGACAGTGATTCCCTTAGTGTTTAGGCAGACTAGAACTTCTCAGGATACAGCAAACCAAGGAGAAGAAATACAGAATTCTTGCCCTTTAATATAATCTAAAAAGAAATTCTCTATTGGCAATGTATTTTATTCAAATAATCAGTGCATAGAGCTGTGGAAGATAAATTGATTTCTGATTACATAATACTATAGAAGGAGAACACAGAGACACAAAGTTTATTCTTTTACTTTATCTTGTGCTGTTGTACGGGAAACCTGCTGTACTTGGTACCAGTATGTGATAGTTCAGAACAGAAGACAATTCTCTTGTTATAATGACTGATTGTTAGCCATTAGTTAATTCAAACTGGAATTTTTTTAGAGGCTAATAAAGTGTTAGGAAAAATATGTTTTTAAGGTGTTTAATTGTGTTGAACATTTGTTGTTTAGTACCAGATCTATATTCAGCACTTTTTTATTCTATTCAATACTGTTCCAATTTATTTTGTTTGTTTGACCGTACTGCTTTCAACAAAGAAACTGCTACTTTCTGTGTTGAAGGAAGGACTGATTTGTAGAGAACATATGAAGCTCCAGAATCTGCTGAGAAGACCCACGGCTCAAATGAAAAAATCCACACAGACTGTGCAGCCAAACAGCTTTTCCTGTATCCAAATGTTTGATACATCTCAAAGTTTGATTAGTTTTTTCCTATAATGTCTGTGGCTTGGTGTTTTTGAAATGCTGTTGTAGGTGGAAGAAATTCTTAGCAATTGATTTCTAAAAAGAATTTAAAAACTAAGATTAGAGGCCTTCAGGTGTATTTGCAAATTAGACTTCAAGTTGGTGTGTAGTTTTCAAGGGATAAAGCAGTAATATTTTCCAAAACCTTTTAAGTATTAATGGGTTAGGAGAATTCAGATATCTAGCTTTGGTATTTAATTCAGAATTTGTCTTTGCAGACTTTTTGATTACTGGCCAGTCTCACTGAAAAATTAATTCAGAACAGGAACTTAGGTTTAAACCTAAGGTCTGTGAAGAGCCTATCTGTCAACTCTCTATATGTAGATGAATTATTTCTGACTTGTTTCTGCATCACTACGAGGAAAATCTAGTATCTGATTCCCTCAAGTGGAGGGAAGGAAAAGAGGCAAAAGCATTTTGGATGTTGGTACTGAGATGGATCTCATAAAATACTCCAGGCAACCATCATAGCTGATGATTCATAGACATATGTAGGTTGGTAGGTACTTCTGGAGGGCCCTAGTCCAGGCTCGTGTCAAACTGGAATTGACCAGAGGAGGTGCTCCTCCAGGCAACTTTGGAGTGTCCTTTATGGGTGGAGATTATGCAGCCTCTGTGCGAAACCTATTCTATGACCTCTCAGCTGTCTGGCAAGGAGGAGGTTAACTGCCACTAATAGACAGATTCGCAACAGCCAAAGAACAGTGTGGTTGCTCCATTGTCTTTAGACTTCAAGGGTTGCTTAGAAGAAGTTGTATTTTCATTCTGTTAACTATTGCATTTTCTAGAACAAGACTAAGTAATTACATGGAAGAGTAACTTTATCACAGCAGTTCCTCTGGACACAATAGAGTAGCTATTCTGCTGCTTTGCTTTTGTTGTTTGTAGTCTTCTGTGCTTTCTGGTCAGCATTCTTAGCCTGGACTGATGGTTCTTGTCCTATTCCAAGTTACTTCCAGTAGTTAGTGCTGACTGGAAAGATTCCAATATCCATACAGTTGCCTTATTCTGCCTTAATCGGTGCACATACACTCAGGTATTAAATTCAGCCACAGCTAGTGCATATGTGGATTACTTCTGATTCCTTGTCATGGTAAATAAAATTGGTTAGAACTTGCTGTCAGGAAGCCTCTGTTATGTCACTAATGTGAAATGTTTGTCTGTAAGTCACAGAGCACTTAACTGTTGTGTGTATTGGTAAGACAGTATTCTTACTGTGTTCAATAGCAAAGCAAGCAGCAAAATTCAGCTTCATGTGACTGCACAAAGCAACTACAGCACAGTTGTATACACAGATAAAACTTCATACAGCGAGTGTCAACCCATAATGCAGTGTTTAAGGGCTTGACAGATCTAAATGGGTTAGTGACTCTGATAAACTAGGATGATGGTTGTTTCAATTCAGAACTTTTAAGATGACTTGCCCTGCAATTTTGTCTATTTGAGAGACATTAGTGTCTGTCTCCATTTAAAGTTCAACTGGAAGGGTAGTAAATTTTCTGGCACTGTAAATGCTAAGTGTTTCAGGATGCTGGGCAATGGTAACAGAGGCAAAAAAGTGGTTTTCTTATTGTGTGTGAAGAACTGTTAGAATTGATGACCTACATGTCTTATTACAGTTTCTCTGCCCCTTCCCTGATTTCCTGGAATCTGTCATATAGGTGAGAGTTAATCAGGTCTCAGTGGAATTCTCACTATTTGTGGAGTGGTTTGTATTAATAAACCAGCAGGATGGAAGGCCTGAGATAGATTAAGAGTGGGAGTAAAGGNTGTGTGTGTGTGCTAGTATATCTTGTGCACCCTGAAGAAATGCTTTAATTAAAGACCTGTTCTCTACATTAACTATACTAAAATTGCCTAGAGAATTTTTCTTTGGTTTTAGGCAACACAGGAATAAAAAATATGCAATAATTAAAAAGAGGCAATCCTACTAAAAGTTTCAGCTCTCTGGGTATCCATTAGATATCCTCTTATATGTAAATAAACATTCTCTTAAGATAAGAATGAAAATACTGTGTGGAAGTATTGAGAAGACACTATTGAATTTGGATGGCTATATGTAAGATACTGGTGAAAGAAAAGGAAAAAAGCCTTAGTCCATTACTCCATCTTCCTATTCTTTGTGCAAGCATTAACAGTGGAAAGATTTGGGTTTTTTTGTTAGAAAAAATAAATGCTAGAGCTCTGTCTTTTCAGTACTATCTAACATGTCTCATGTTTCAATTTCCTTTTTTCTCCACTGATGAACTTTATTCAAAGGATTTGTTGTTGCTGAGCCAACAAAGATCCTGTGGAATGTTGTCTTGATTACTCCACAACCCTCTCTGAAACATATTGGAGGTGAGATGGATTCTGCAGCTAGCTCCATATTCAACTGCTAAAACTCGCACTGTTGTTAATGGGCATTGTTGTTGCCTCAAAATGCCACACAACCCCTATAGCAGTCACTAGGGGAAAATAAAGTATTTATGCAAAATTGCAATGGCTTTTCAGAGGCTTCAGATTTATAGTCAGTGTTAGACAACATTTGTAGGCACTGTAAATGGCTTCTTTTCTGTTTGCTTTTGGCAGGTAAGGGGAGGTAACACTAATATTAATCTAGCAGTATTTCATCTGTATAAATTACAATTTGTGAATACCACAGAATAGTGTTGGGACATGCATAGACTCCTTGAAAAGGCCTACGGCTGTAAGGCACAAATTCTCTAGCATTACGAAATTTTGTCTTGAGTTAGTTTGTTACTGGGAAACAGCCCAAAGTAATGGTACTGTATTGTTCTTTGGAAAGTTCATTGTGATAATCCAGTTTGCCATTAGAATTGGCGTGTTATAAAGGTGTAAAAGTAGAAACCCCTGTATCTAAAATGAATTGAAAATTGGAGTGACTGCTTTTGCACTGAAAATGTTCCAATGATTTAGCAGTGTTTTACTCCAAATTAAAATAATTTGATTTTTTTTTAAATATCACATGAGAAGGAGATTCCAAGGAATTTTGATATATTCAGATGAACTCAGTCTGTTGGCTGACTCCCTGTGGATGTAGAAGCCACCAGAAGCCTTTGGAGCCTCATTTTAAAGTACACTTTAGGGATGTTGTGCAGAGAGAAATATGTAATAGGATTATACCACAGAAATGCATTTGTTATCTCCTTGGCCTGGGTGTGGAAAGTGGATGGCAGGGAAGGCAAACAAATGAAAAACTCCTACAAATATAGCTGGGGAAGCAGCTGAAGGAGGGAGTTTCAGATGAAGCAGAGAAAGCAAACCAGGTGGAAAATGTCTTTTTTCAAGACAAACTGACAGAGGGATGAGTATTTTAGCAGAAAGAATGTCGAAGGAGGATAGAAAAAAGAAGCAGTAGAGTTTACTGAAGAGTATATGCAGAGGAAGAAAGAAAGGTGATGAAAGATGAGACAGCCTGAGAATTTGAGTAGTACTGTCACGGAAAATGGTGGAGTTGCCTCCAGAGAATGTGTAGATGGAAATATTTAAAAACTCAAATAAATATTACATGCTTAGGCAGCTGAGAGAAATCCCTAGTTTTTATTTTTGGCACTACTGCCTCTGGGGAAAACTGCTAAAAATTTCGTGCTGTGCATTTTCAAGATGAACTGTGGTGCAGAAAGGTGCTGGTAAATGTTCAAGCTTCTGAACTACATCTGAGCACAGATACTCTTCTGGACCTATTTTTTGGAATGTTCAGTCAGTGGGGGAATTGGTTCTGCTACCATTTTAACTGCATATGCTAAAAATATTAACCCTATTACTATATAGTTCACTATCTAGAACTGAAACAGCAGTGACATCAGATCCAAGATAAAAATACCACAGGAAGAAATGGAGTGACTTGAAGTTGCAGGCCTATCTGGTCTTATTTTGCTTGCCAGTTCCTCATATCCACAGTTATTCCTGCTCCTTGTAAATAGTTTTTCTTTGTATCTGGTTTCACTTGTCTGTTATGCATGAATCTTTTAGCAATATGTTGTTCTCTATAAAATTAAATGGAAGTTTACAGTAAGAAACAAATATGTGTTAATCACCTTGCAGTCAGTTTTGTTCCCTCTATTATTAAAATTATATATGAAACCCAAATATCATTGTAAGTTTTATTAGTGTTTGTAAGCCAGATAGTTTCTCACCACAGGTTTTACAATTCTAAGAACAGACTTGGTCAACTCTTTAAAAACAGCTGTGGAAAGCTGAACAATTTACATATCTGTCTGGACATTCTATATAAGAAAAATGAAAAGCAAATAAAGCTACAAAGGGATTAAATCAGGAAAAATGTTTTTTGAATGTTAGGAGAAAAAAATCTGTTTTTCA
>VWZD01004419.1:398088-420158 GCA_013396695.1 Sakesphorus luctuosus
CCATTCTAAAATAGCAATAATTGCATATGCAAATCCAGATGGCCTTTGGGATAAGGTTCAAACAAATAACCTTTTCAAGATAGTTACAACTTGGATTTTGATTTCGTCTATCTATCAAGACCTTACTTAAATGAAAAATTTCACTTGGCAAAGTTGCTGCAACAGATCTAGTACTGAGATGCTTGTTCCAAAAAACAGAGTGGTTTGTCTTTTAAAGACATTCCAATCTAAGCTGAATATTGGTTACTATGAGGCATATTCTATATGTAGCTATAAATGTATGTGGAGAAGTATATTCAAAACTCTTCAATTTCCAAGTAAAATGTCACACCTCAGTTCAATTTCTAAACGGTTCTCTACTAATTACTTGGCTTCCCAGGAACGCCTGAAATTTAATGTAGTTAGTAATGTATGGAAGTAAATTCCTGTTCCATCTTCCTTTTGTGTATGTCTGTGCCCATAAAACATTAAAGTCTTCTGTGTGTTAAAAATGGCCATTCTGATAAGGCTAGTATTTGACTTCTTCAGGAATAAATTACAGTTTTTCTAAAATGGGTGGAAGACTGAATGTTGGTGTACTTGTAGATTATCCAAATGATACATTTGGCTGCTTTTTCAGTATTGAATTTGGTTGTGTTTTATTTGTGGGGCTGTTCAACTCATTTAAGATTACAGTAATGAAAACAAATCACAATAAGCCTTGATAATGCAATCTCCTAAATTTACACTGGAAACTAGAGATAAATTACTCGTGTGTTTTGAAGGTAATGAAGTTAGTGTATGGTCTCGTTCATGTTAGTACGATAATGAGAAGCTACATACGCTCACAGGAGGAAAATAACTTCAGTGTAAATGTTTACAGCCACACTGTCACTTTCAATGTTGATTCTCTGGCTCCAAATTTTTAGTTTTTCCACTGAAGAAAATAAATTAAAGTGCCAATCTGTAACTCTTCTATTTCATTTGTAAGTAAGGTATTGAAAGGACACAAGAATTTATCTTACTATATTTTTGGTTTCACTGACTAAAAAAAAAATAGATAATTTTTAGACTCTGGAAGGAAAAACATAAAAATAAATATTTTAGTCTTTGAACAATTGTTTAGTGGTAGAGTTTTTACTTTTTATAGTGATACTTTTTAGAGTAACTTAAAACTCGTGTGCGTGTGTATTGTCAAGATAAACATCTTTGAGATAACCTACATTTTAAAGGCTGTTTGGTACCCTTTTTTTCCAAGGGAGAATACCAGTCAGTGAAAAACAGCCTAAGCAAAAATTGTCTGAAAAAATGTTCCTTATTTCTGTAGTATTTAAAGACAGCTTGGGCAGTAATGTGAAAATTTATGAGAAAAATTTTTGAATTTATTGTTACTGTCATGCCTCTAAAATCAGCAATGTTTATATATTGTGTGTTGATAGAAGTCCTTGTGAAAATGTGCACACACACGCACTGACACCCCATCCCCCTCAATATAGAAATTGTGTACACGTGTTCACTTATTTGTTAAACTCAAAGAACAATGTGCAAATCCTCGCTATTAAGAAATGAGGTGATAGCACTGTGGAATGTACCACAGTAGTAATGGAACAGTACACAGTAGTAGGATGCTAACAACACTGCTGGCCCAATTCAAAACCTCAATAATGTTTGCCAAACATTGTTGTTTCAGTGAACTTATGATAATGGCTTAGGGTGGGAATTGGTACTGCCTTATGACTTGTGTTGTTGCAATGCAAAAGCTTCAAAGAAAAATGACTTAAAAATCAGGACGTAGAACATTTGTAGTGCAGTTTCAGGATAGGATGCTGTGAAAAATTTGAAGGCTTCAGCATGTATTCCTTGTACTAATTTCTTCTGGGGAATTATGACATAACTTTAAAGTAGGAGGGCTGCACTGTAGGGTAATTTAGATATGGCTGACAGGTATGCAGGAATACGGCCAGGAGAGGAATTTCTGGCATCTGATGAAGAAATCATGGCAAACTAGGGTATGGTAACATTTCAAATACAGGGTGTGTATGTGTACTTTGAATAGAATACACAGAGTGCTATAGCAAATTCTGTTGCAAGGTTCATAGTATCACATAGCTAATTAATTTCTTTAAGAACAATTAAGATATGTAAAAATATGGAACCTCGTATTTGAGGATAAGGATGACTTGGAGGAAGAAAACAGGAGAAGGTAGGTAACAAAAGCCTAGTTTTTGCAGTGTGACTTGAAATGTCAAGTATTTTATCTAGCTGACAAAGATTTTCATCAGTGTAGAATCTGTATTAAGTTTTGACAGATTGTTAGATTGGAAATTGGGATGAAGGCTAGAAGGATGAATCAAAATCTTACTCTGCTCAAGAAATGTTCTATTTTAAGATCAACAGTAGTCTGCTTAAGATATTGCTTGACTTCATTCTCCTGAATCATAATGTGCATGTGAAATAGATGAGTCTCTATTAATGCTTTATTTGGATACTTTGTCAAAGCAGGTGGTTTTTATGGTAGCATTGTGGGCAGATTCTCCATGCGTGCATAGCTTCCACTGCTCAACCAACAAGTGTGGACAGATTTTAAATCCTTACCAGGGAGATGAAAGTAGGAGGCATTATGAGTAGTAGTGTATTACTGATTTGTATCCTCTGTTTTTACTCATTTGCCACAAAATAGTGATTTCTTGATCCTCTGTAGCAGTTCTGAAATCTGGATTGAAAAACACTCTGTATGAAGCCTGTGTTTAGGCTTCATTTGTATAATGATATAAAAGTTCTTGATTACAGAAGTATCCTCCAACTTGTAAAGTATCTCTTCCCAAAAGATTAGATGTTAGGTTAATTAACACATCTGGAATTGAATTACATTTGCAATACTACCTTTATTCAGTTCGTTTGATTTCACAGAGATGAATGGTAGAGGTTTAGCTTCTTACAGTAGCAATGAGTAAGGATTAGTGAGTTATTTTTATTTAAGATGGCTGAAGGTAAAACTATTGCGTATAATTACATAATGGGAATTAAACTTTTTCACTGTAATTAATACTCCAATCCATGAAACAGAAATTTCTGCTCTTCCATTGCATAGGTTTAGAGCAGGTGCCTCCAAAGACTGCAAAACCAGGAAATGTCAGTACGATCTTGTTGCCAGAGAGTGTGCCTTAATGATACTGCCTTCATTTGTCATTTGGTCCCAGGAGGACTGACATCCACAGCATTGGCAGCAGGACTGTGAATTAAAGTTTCTGACCACCCACTCTCCGTAATTTTTATCTCCGTGTGGTTGCCAGGCTATGTGCAGGATGAAACAGGACTTGAACAAAGAACAAAAGAGGGCTTTTGGGCTATGCAGTCTTAGTGTAAGAGGGGACTTTCCTGAAAATCCTCATAGATGTAACAGTTTATGGAATGCTTTAAAAGCTAGAAAGCTGCAGAAATAGAATTTAATTATTCACCTTTACTCAAGCATTCCAATTAGACTTACATGTATATGTGACATAAGGTACCCAACAAAAAATATGTTTAAAAACAATGAACATAAAAGGTCACATTCTGCCATGAATAACCTACATATAAGTCTTTGTTACAATGAGAAATTTCCTTTCCATAGTGATGCCTTAAAAGTCTGTAAAAAAGACTCAAAGCAAATTTTCAGTAGGAGATAAGATAAAGGGTAGTTACTTTAAAGAGCACCTCGGCTCATCCAAGAATACATAGACACATGCGTGGCAAGCTTCAGTTTCCATAGCTTTTATAATATGATCCATCCAATTACCACTTTACACATTTCCAGTTCCACCTCTGTCCCGCCCCAGTCCCAACCCCCTCAGGAACTGGGGCAAGGGGTGATGAGACCTCCCCTTCTTCAGCACACGAAGGGCTCTTGGATGCTTTCCAGTGTTCTGGGTCACTCTGCTTCGTGTTTATGTCTTCTTCTGATACTCTTCAATCTTGTACCTTGAACAACAGACTAAACAGCTAAAGAATTTTAGCTCCCTGTTCTGGAGGAGGGGTAGAGATAGACATTAAACTTAGGCTGCTAAAATATTAACCCACTAAAATCTACTTTGCTACATCTACTTGTGTTCCTAAAATCTACAAAATGTGAAAATTAAAAAAATCAAAAATCCTTCCTGCATCAATAGGAAATGGATGTTTTAAAACATAACTTGAGTTTATTTAAACTCATTTTTCAGCAAATATAACTCAAACCAGTTTTCTAATGTATTATTAAATGTGATCTAAGGTTAGAATGTAAGAATTTTTGTGTTACTATTTTTTTTTGGTTGAAGTTCCTACTTAGAGTGTAGACAGCAATATTCCTGTCCCTGAAAGCTTCTTCAATATTTTATAAATGTGTTTATTCTGTTTTAACAGGAGCTGGGTAGCTTATCTTTGAAAATGTATGTGTGTGGAGCTAAAGCTGTTTCATGGTAGATAGTATTTATAAAATGAGGTCATCCACTTTGCATGCCGAAAGCTGTTTCAGTTTCATTTAGAAATTGCAACAGATTTTTTTTTTCTGGTTCTTTGATAGCTCATCTGTGTTATAGGTAAAATTGACCAAATTATTGAGGCCAACACTTAAAACTTAATTTTTAGTAATTTATTGCAGTAACAGTAGACAAATAATTTACCGCAGCAAGTATTAGACAAATAAGCAAACAGGACATCCTAGGAAATGCCCTGGGCGACCAGCTTAGGAGCCTAGTGCTCCCAGCTAGCTCGCAAAGAGTACAAGGTATAGGCTTTGTTTTTATAGACCATGGATGTTCCTCTTTTTAGCTTGATTTTTCCATTCTTAGTCTCTATTTTCAGCTAGTCCTTGCAGCTTTGGCCAGTGATCCATGCTTGTGACTGATGTGGAAACAACAAGCCGGTGCCTAGTTCTTCTTTTAATCCGGGTTTTTCTATTTTCGTCTATTTCTCGGCTTCATCTGTCTTGTGATCGATGTCCTCCTTCTTTTCAGGTGATCGTATGGTGGTCCCAAAATAATTTTAGGCATGTCCAGTTTACATCTTTTTACTAATTTTAATCTTACATAGAAACTCCACACCCCTAATAGGAATCATAAGGTATAAGGCCTCCATATAAGACTAAGATGAAATCATCACAAGACACATCTGGGGAAATATTCCAAGACTTGTGGTTAAGCTTTGTGGTTACACAGTTAACAATTTTTAGCATACACAAAATACATTTAAAGAAGTACTTGGTTCTGCGTTTGGGCCTTGCAAAGTTTCTTAAAAGCGGCGGAGCCTTAATCACAATGACATGACAAACTTTGCTTTATTAAAACCAATACAAAAACTTTATATCAAATCATCAACTCAATTTAACAAGGAAATTTTATATTGATCACTTATCTATCACAATCTGGATGCCCCCTCTATGTAATTTTGTCTAGCATGGCAAATTGTGGTTTTGTCCAAAAGTTACGTGTTGGATATGCAAATTTTCCTGGTTAAAGCCTTCTTACAGTTGTTCCTCAAAATTTAAGAGAGAGAATGCCATCCACAGGCTAAAGAGGGATGATCTGGGGCAGCATTTTCCTCTCTATGGATTAAGCTGTCTTGGTTATATTGCCATGCAGTCCCTTTCAGGGGGCAGGTTCTGCTGTGGCTGTTGAAGTAATGGACTGCTCCTCTGCCATCACCTCTGCAGAGAGAGGGGAGCTGCAGTTCTGTAGTCAGTGAACGAAGAAAGTCAGACATCACACTTGCAAAATAATTCTAAAAGCAAAGAAAACAGCTTGTAGTCACTACTACATCCTGTGAATTGCCATTAATTAAAATAGCTATACATTCAAATGATTAAAAGCTTACTTGGTGACTTACACTGCTCAGTCCTGGTGAGCCCACATGTAGAGTGCTGTGTCCAGTTCTGGGCTCAGTACAAGAGAGACATGGAGCTCTGGGAGCAGGTCTAGCAGAAGGCAGCAAATTGATTAAGGGACTGGTTGAGGGAGCTGGACCTGTTCAGCCTCAAAAAGAGACAACTGAGAGATGACCTCATCAATATCTGGCAGTATCTGAAGGGAGGGTGTCAAGAGGATGGAGCCAGGCTCTTCTCAGGGGTGCCAAGCAATAGATCGAGAGGCAACAGGCAGAAATGGAGGCATAGGAAGTTCCATTTGAATATAATGAAGAACTTTACTGTGGTTGGCCACACACTGGGTCAGACTGCCCAGAGAGGTTGTGGAGTCACCCTCACTGGAGATATTCAAGAACTAGGAGGATGCAATTCTGTGCCATATAATCCAGAATGACTGCGACTGAGCAGGGAGGTTAGACCAGATGACCCTCTGTGGTCCCTTCCAACCTTACCCATTCTGTGATTCTGTGACTTGCAGAAAGTTTTCTGACAGAATCATGTATTGTGGAAAGATGAGGGAAACATGTGTCATCTTTCTCTATAAAAATGTGTACTGGAAGATCAGAGTAGATTGTTCAACATGTACTTCAGTTTCTAAAATTTTGAGAAGTCTTGCTACTACTAAAATTTCTAATAATTGCTGCATAGTATAATTATATCAGTCTTCAGTTTTCAGAAGGTGGCAATCTGTGGCTGGCAGTAATAGCACATTATCATCTCTCCAAGCACGTTTTCTATTTTTTGTGAAGAATGTTTCTTGATTCATATTCACCAAGCTGTTTTTTATGTTTAAAATGTGAAAATTGTTTGTGGGTGGCATACTCTCTTATTGTACATGTGTATCAGAAATCATCTGTCATCTGATTTAAACTTCAATTTAGTGAGCAGAGCATCTCTCAATTTAGGGAAAATTGGACTCCATTATAAAACAAAACTGTGACAGCGTTATGGTTTTATGATAATGTATGTAATTTATTGCTCTGACTATTATGCAACAGATTGTAGAGTAATGTTTTGACTTACTCCTTTNGACCCTCTGTGGTCCCTTCCAACCTTACCCATTCTGTGATTCTGTGACTTGCAGAAAGTTTTCTGACAGAATCATGTATTGTGGAAAGATGAGGGAAACATGTGTCATCTTTCTCTATAAAAATGTGTACTGGAAGATCAGAGTAGATTGTTCAACATGTACTTCAGTTTCTAAAATTTTGAGAAGTCTTGCTACTACTAAAATTTCTAATAATTGCTGCATAGTATAATTATATCAGTCTTCAGTTTTCAGAAGGTGGCAATCTGTGGCTGGCAGTAATAGCACATTATCATCTCTCCAAGCACGTTTTCTATTTTTTGTGAAGAATGTTTCTTGATTCATATTCACCAAGCTGTTTTTTATGTTTAAAATGTGAAAATTGTTTGTGGGTGGCATACTCTCTTATTGTACATGTGTATCAGAAATCATCTGTCATCTGATTTAAACTTCAATTTAGTGAGCAGAGCATCTCTCAATTTAGGGAAAATTGGACTCCATTATAAAACAAAACTGTGACAGCGTTATGGTTTTATGATAATGTATGTAATTTATTGCTCTGACTATTATGCAACAGATTGTAGAGTAATGTTTTGACTTACTCCTTTAAAGATGCTTTGGAACATGAAAATTATAACATTAATATTATGTGGATTCTTTTCTTCAAAATTTTTAGGAGACATACATTAGCCTGGCTTTCATGGATAACATAATAAGGAATTTTCAAAATGTATTTGTTACTATGAAATGAGTAAAAAAAGAGGTACAATATTTGAAAAAAAATATGAAGGTGTTTATTCAAGAGTGAAATGAAGATCTTTTAATTAAGCTGTGGGATCCTGCTGGTTTTATTTACCCTAATCTTGTATTTTGCTGCATGCATTTGGGTGATATCTTGTCTCTGAGCAGATTAAGTGCTAAAGTTATGAATATACAGATGCTAAAACAAACAACTTTCCTTTCTTGGGAGGAACTTCATAACAGTTTTGCAAATATTGAGCTATAATAACAATTGTGAGTTTATAAAAACTTGTAACCCTTTAAACGCCAGGACTTGTGCTATGGGTCAGCAAGTTATTCTGTTCCAGAAGTGTATGGTCTGAATGTCTTGTGGCTATTGGCCTACTGGCAGCTTCCCTGCAAAGCTGACAGCTTCTTGCCACCTAGAAATGGGGTTTATAAGGCATGGCAATCCTATGAGACCTCTCTGCTGTTTGTGCTTGTCAACTTCAGTTTATATGCCCACTATTCTATGATTAGATTATGAGAGATATTCACTTACATAAAATTGCATGTAGCTTAGAGGGTTTTTGTTTGGTTGGTTGGTTTTTTTTTTAAAAAAAGAGGATGGGAACAATATGCATTGTTTTCCTGACAGAAAAAAAACCCCTCAATATTGTGGTTTTGAAAATATTTCTTATTTTAGATCATTGTGTCCTGAGTACAATTATTCAGTAGACAGCTAAGAGAAACTGTGTGTATGTAGGTCAAGTGCATGCGTTCAGAATCACCTTAGGTTTTCATTTGTTTTTGCTTTATTGTAATTAGATACAGTGCAGACTAGGTAGCTTTCAAATCTAAAAACTTCATTTTCAGTGTGATTTTTAAATGCATTATTCTAAATATTGTCACTAGAAGATAATCAGAGATTTTCAAGTTCTGTATTATTAAAAATAGTAATAAATTTTTAAGTGAGGTTGAAACTGTGGTTATATGAGCCACTGACAACTTTACTTTCCCTTCTATGTATGACGAGTAGGTGTAACTCAAGGAGTTATGTATGGACAAATCTTAAATCTGATTTTTGTAAATTCATTCTTAAAATGATATGTTAATTATTTTCCATTGTTGGCGGTCCTCTGGCACTCTCAGACTTGTTGGTATTCATACAGTTCTGTGCGGTGTCCTAAAGTTGGTGTATGAATGAATTATGTGAAATGTGTTGTTCTATAATCCTCATACAGCAAAAGCTGTGATGTTGGTGATAAATCTGTTAATTTGTTTGGAGGAGTTGTTTTCATGATATGGAATAATTCAAACAAGGGATTTGAAGATGAGCTTTGCTGATCCTGGGGGGCAATCCTGCTTTTCATTACCTTACTAAGGTGGGAGATCAGATGGCAGGACACTTGAGAGGTGTACACTTGGATGGTAACCTTAAAGATGAGTACATCTTCAGTGGGGGAGAATGGTTGTCAAGTCTTTTTTTTTTTTTTGTATGTCAGGATTTTATGAATTATTTGACAGATAAAAAGGGAAGCTTCTGCTAAATTTTCTCAGAAAAGTTTTTGTTTTCTTAATTCTGAAGATTAAACTTTGAATTCAGGTTTAATCACTTTCCTGATTGTTTTTTGGCTTTCTTCTTAATACATGTTTTTCAGAATACAATCTAAAAATACTTTTGGCAGGGATTCAGTATCGTTATTGTCCTCCCCCCTACAATCCACAAACGTGTCTGCATTTTTCAGCTTACTTCACAATTAACATTACTGGTCTTTTTCTGCTTATAAGAATGTTTATTCTTTGAAAAATGCTTCCTTCTATTGCTTTCCTATAGTAAATGTTTTTTCTGCCAGGTTGCAACATAAATGGACACAAGAAGTAAGATCCTTACTGAGATAGCTAGAATTAATTTTCCAGTAACAGAAGTGAGCCACATAATGTGGTACAACACATGCCTTTTGTATTATAGTAAAGCACTGGGCTAATACAATGTTGGAGCTGTTTTCTTGATCAGTAATTAACCTAATTCTGGAATCTATCCTTCTTTAACAAAAGGAAGTGGAGATTTTCTTTACCAATCTTTTTTGTATTAGCTTCCAATTAATTAAATTTGTACAGGTTGCTTTGTTCAGAATCTCTGCCTTTTTTTATAAGTTGAATTATTTATTGCTTCATGGCTTTGCAAGTTTTTTTTCCTGCTGTAAGCATTTTTCTCAAACCAGGAGATGTAACTACAGCTTTAATAGTGTCGTTCAGTGTAATGGATTAAAAAAGATTGAGGAAATTGGTACAAGCATAGTTATAATTCTTTGTGCTATTTTTCTTTGCTTATCTAATGACAGCTCTTTCTGCAGAATAGACAAGCTTTTATGTCTCTCTGCAGCTATATCATGTGACTGCCTTACTACTTTGAGCATATTTCTTGATAAATTCTCAGTATTAGGGAACAGCTTTTGGTCTAGAATAAAGGGATAAAGACTGTATAAATGCCAAGCCAATTTACTGAGGATTTTTCTTTGTCTACATCCTGCCTTTTTAACCCAAATGTGCATTTTTTTTTGTCATAGCCATTTCATTTTGGAGTTTTGAATTTAATTTATTCTGAGGCTTATCAGCTCTTGTAATGGCCAAGACCTCAAAAAAAGAGAAAAGTATAGAAAACAAACCCATAGCAACAGCAACAATACCAAAAATAAAACAAGAAAAAAGGAAGTTTTTCTGCTTGTAAACTTTGCAAACTAAATGAGAGAAAAATTGATAGATAAAGACAGGTAAGAATGAACAGAAAAACAAGTTGACAATATTGATTAAAAAAGAAAAAGAGAGGGGTCAATAATTGGTTCAGTTATTTGTTGCAAGCTCTTCCATTCTCATATTGTTATTGTGGCTTCATACATTCAGTAAAGCATGTGGCATTACATTAAATCAGGTTTTTGTTTACACCAGAGAGATCTCGTGTTTAGAGGAAAAGAATATCTCCCAAGGTAAGGCTTGTCACTTCAAAACCTTTTGGTTTTCCTCCTAAGATCGAGTCATTCATGTTTAGCTTGGACTCAGTCATTCAAATGCCACCCTCTCCTTACTTTCACTTGTTCTTGGGAGAATATGGATCAAGGTAAAAAGATGCAAGTGATAGAGTGGTAGTGAGGAGGAAGAAACCTGAATTGAGAATAAGAGACATCTGTGAAAGCAGTTCTCAGCTAAACATATATTGAATCATAGACATGTCTGTCAGAAAGGACTTCAGGAATTATATAGTCCAAACTTCAGGCAGTGCTGCATAATGGCCAACATTAGATCTGGTCTCATGGGACTCACTCCTTGAGGGATGGGACGATTCCATAACCTCCATGGACAGCCAGATCAAGGGCTACATTGGCTCTTCTAGGGAAATGTGTCGCTAATGTTCAGCCTGAACTTCCCAAATGCAAGTTTGTGGCTGTTTCCCCCAGCTTACTGAGAATTTTACTTCCTTGTCTTTGTGGTTCCCCTTCACATCAGCTTGCCTGTGTATACAGCCTGCCATTCACCAGGCTGAATGAGGCCAGCATCCTCCATGTCTCCTTCTGTGTCATGGGATCCAGTCTCCTGACCGTTGTGACAGTGTTCTGCTGGACCTCTCCACGTTGCTTTTGAAGTGAGGCTGCAAAGGCTGACTCTGTAGTATGCCGGTCTCATCAGTGCAGACTGTAAGATGACAATAGCTTGTTCTTTCGGCTGTTTGTTAATGGTGCTCAGGGTGCAGTTTGTCTTATTCGTGACAAGAGGACACTGCTGGATGCTGTTTAACTTGGTGTCCACCAGCTGTTGAGATGTGTAGTTGACTGCTGGTCTACACTGCAGTTACATTGCTGCAGATACGAAGCTTTGTCCTTTTCTGTTTTAAACTTAAGGAGGTTCATGATACTCAGTTCTCAAGTCTGCTGAGGTTTCTCTCAAAGTTCTACTGTTTATGTCAACCATTTCTTCTACATCAGTGTCATTTGCAGATTTCCTAAGGATACAGTCCAGATGGAACTGTAAAGTATAATATAGTGATTGGAAGGGATGTAAGAGACCAGCAAGAGCAAAGGTATGATAATTTTGCCATTAATAACATGAATTTCACCCTGGTGAGACCATTGATGTAATCTGTTGAATGCACAGAAGAATAGTTGCAGCTACTTTTTTCCAGATACTGAACTTGGAAAAACTAGCTTGTGTGTGCTTAAGACAGTATTTATTGTAGAGAAGAAGATAAAGATCCTAAACTTTATTCATAGGTTCTTAGATGGTTTATTGTGTTTCAGAGAGACCCAAATTGACTCGTGGGAAAGTGTTCCTTAGTAAGTTGTGTCCCAAAGTAATAATCTTAAGAGCAAATGATGCAACTCGCAAGTCATGTTTTCTCTGATTCATGATCTGCCCAGTCTAGCTAGGCATGTTCTTGCTTGCTATCCTGCCTCAGTTTTCCTTTTTTTTTTTTTAAATTCTTACCAACGCATTTCCAGAAGTCCTGTAACACAATCCACAAGAATGGGAAGGATGTCATTAACATGAATTTAGTTTTCTCAAGTTCACGAGGGAGTTAAACACATTTCTCTTGCAAGCTAGACAAGTTGTCTTGCCTAGATGTTGAACGAAATTAGGGTAGTGTCTTCTGGCTTCAGTGTTCCAGGAGTTTTCAAAGTGAGAGTGGTTACGCCTATTCAACAGTAAGAATTCCTGGGCATGTAGAGCAACTCGCTGAACTCTTTAGTAAAGTGTCTAAATTGTGTAGAAGATAAGATTTAAAACTGCACTCCTGCCCCTTTTGACCTTGCAAATACAGTGAGGTGTGTTAAGAATTATGTTGAAATTATTTTATTCTTTCAGAAACAGGAAGTCTGTTAAATCTCTTCAGACTTGCTGATCAGTCCATGAATTAGCGTTACGTTCTCATGTGCTCTTTTGTTTGATACCATTAAAACTCACAGTTGACCTGAAATTTAGCAGTTATCCTATAGTTAAGAACCTTGTCTTCAAGCTTAAATTTTAAGCTATGAAAACTTGAGGAAAGTAGTAGTGTCTACACAGCTTTTCAACACGTCAGCCCTGTTTCTAAGGGAGGCTATTCTGTGATTGTCAGAACAGGATAATTGAGCACACAATATGTATTTGTCACCATAATTGTTGAAGTGAAAGAACTATTTTTTTATGTATCATTCAATCATCCAGCTATCATTGGAGGGAAAAAAAACCCAACCAAAAAAGACCCTTAGTAGGTAGCTGTGTACCAGAAGTACAACTTCCATTGCCATAGTAGTTTTTAAGCAAGGCTGTGTTTACCATGTCTGGACAAAGGAGATGTCTTCACTGTAGATGCAGATTGGAGTACTTCTGTTACAAGAGATTGAAATTATAATATAAACCACTCAGATGATTAACTTTCTCAGATACTTTAATTGTTATGTTCTGTTTCTATGTAGCCTTAACTGTTTGTAAATTAACTGTTTACACTTTTCTTTTAATGAGGTGCTGTCACTTTTTCTCTCTTTCTGACCTGATGAAAGGCTTGTGTGCCATAAGTTTCTCTGTGGGCTTGGTTGCCATCAGTTGCTATTAGCTGGTTTAACAAAAAGATACCTTTCAAATTTTGCCTCTTTATAAAACGTATTGTGATTTTGCTAGGGTAGTGAATCAGTGGCATTGTAGTAGAATTTGTTGCAGTGCCACAGCAGGCAGTGAGAAGATGCAAGGTTTGAGTGTGTGCAGTTAATTAGATGAAATGTGTTTCGACAAGCCACCTAGTAATTAGAATTTAAAATTGATTTTCTTTCTGCATTTAATTATGATTTATTTCAGCTCTTCACTGAGAAGTTTTTCATCGGCTGTTACGAGTTTGTGGTACTGAATTTCACTGAATTTCATGAAGAAATGTAAGTCATGTAATAATGAGCTTCTATGTGCAGAGCTGTTAGTGTGTTTTTCTCAAATTATTTCCAAGATCTTGGAGTCTGTCATCCAAGACCCAGGTCTGTGATCACCAAGATCCACTGGTCTATGCAGTAGCCAATTTTAAGAGCCAGTTGAAGCACAGGGAATAAGCTCAGATTGCATGTGCAGCTAAGTATGCTGCTCTACTGTGATTTATGCTTCCAGTGCTACAAAGACTTGTGTTGAAATAAATAAAAAAATATAGCAAATGTTTTACTACATCCACCTTAAATTATAATAAAAATTTCCATGGAAGTGTAGTACATAAATGGATTTTCTCAGTTTGACAGAGTTTTCTCACAGAGAAGATCCACAATCTGCTCTTGCTGCTGTTCCTTTTCCTTCCCAAATACTTGTTCTGAGAACTTGGTACTGAAGCTGTTCAGTAATAAAATAGTATAATTTTTCCTATTTAATGCACTTTGTTTAAAAACAAAAGCTCCACTGTGCATAGGACTTGTTCCTCTTACCTGCTTTCCCTTGAGTCCTGACATGAAAATTAACTGTGTGAAGATTATTTTTACTCTGAAAGAATTGATTTATAAGATTGTTCTCATATAACACGTTCTTCCTACGTTGTTCCCCAGAGAATGTTTTGAGGTGTTCATCTTACTGTTAATTTCCTCTCTCGAGTTGTAACATAGCTTTTGGGAATGTGTTTTTTCCTTTTAGTACAGGCTGTGTAATATTTTACTGTGTTGAAGGATGCAGGAGAGAGACAAAATAAGGGGTAATGAAGCTTTTAACCTTGAATCCATTCCTTGAAATGCTAAGTTTTCTTCCACACTTCATGTGTCAACATGAGTAAGTTCATCTGTGTGGTTACTCCTGGCTGGACGCTTTTGTGAGCTCCGAACGTGAATGGAAATTTGATGACTAATACAGTTAAAGAGAGATAAGGAGCTACATGCTAAGCTGCCTCTTCACTGTAGCCAGGCCCCTGCTCATTTTATCTCTCTGTGTCACTGCAGAGCACTGAAGGACAAGTGCTCATGAGCACTGTCTCTCCTGCCTCAGGCGCTTGCTTTATTGCTGTGATCCAAATCTTTTTATAATATCTTTTTTTTTTTTTTAATTTGTTGATCAGAAATCATAGTAGTTAAGAGTATCTAGTGAATTTAGGTTTTGGATATTGCAAAATCTTTCTGCTGTAACAGTTCTTAGAGCAGCAGAACAAATGTACCTGTAAATGCATAGTGTTTTCTCTGAGTTAATATGAGAGCTGAGCACAAAGACTGTAAAGAAAAGTGCTGGAAAAAACCCAGCTCTTCTGAGGAGTGAAAATAACACTTTAATTAAAAAAGTCTGTCTGAAAATCTTTCCTGAGAGTTTTGTATTTAGCTGGGCCTGAAGAAGCTGAAACAGTGGAGAATCCTCACCATCCTCGCCATGTTTCTTCTTCTGGGGAAGAGTGAACATAGAATGTGTTATCTGGGCCATAATGCCTGGGTGGAAGGAAAAAACTGAATTGTACCTGTGACACTTTTAAATATCCTAGTATGCAGATCTGAGTGCTAAGAATGCCTTTTATACTGGGAAGATGGGAGTTTTTAATGTGTGTTTTTTCTTTGTTTGGGGTTTTTGTTTGAATTTTCTTCTGGAATCCCAAGTAATTTATTTGTTTATGTGAAGTATTCACTTTGGGATTTTTTGGTTGGTTGTTTCGTTTTGTAGGTTTTTTCCCTAGTTTTCTCTTATGGTTGGTTGTTTTTGTTACTGGTATCCCTGACACAGTATAGCAATAAGAGAAACTTCTATGTGTACACATGGTAATAGCTTTACATTTGCTGCTTTTTATTTTTCACCATTCTTGACTCTATCACTAACTTGTAGGGGAAAACCTCAACCAAGTAAAGGAAGTGTACAGAAAACATACTTGATTGTACACTCTGCAACTTTTTTTTGTAACAGCCTTGCTGTGAATACCAGGATTGCATCTGTGTCAGGATTTCCTGAGATATTCTTTCTTGCTGGCATATCACTTAGTTCTGGTAGGAGAGAGGGAATTCAGATGTAGCCATTGAAAAACAGAACACAGTTGATGACATCTTGCCATTATGATGTGGTCATAACCAATTCGTATTTACAGCATTTATTCAGTAAACCCTTAGCTTACAGAAGTCAACACTGTTATTTTTGTTTAAAATGCAAATAAGAAAAGTGTAACTGTAAAAATAGTTAAAGCGTAACTAACTGTTTAAAATGCAAATAAGAAAAGTGTAATTGTAAAAATAGTTAAAGCTTAACTAACTGCAGGACACATTATCTGACAGTAAATATTCACATTTGTTAAGGTTAGATAGGTATCTGACTTAAGTTATGCCTTTAGATGTCAAATTTTACCAGTTTTTCTTGCAGCAGGAGTAAGAAGACATGACAAAATTGCTGGAAAAATGGCAACATGAGGCTGATCTGAATGCTCATCTGTCAAGTGGAATAGTCTTTGAAGGAATACGCCAGTGCAACCACTTTTGCATTTGTTTTTCCTTAAAACAAATAAACAAAAAAAGTCCTACCTCTAGCATTGTGACAGTTTTTCGTTGTTTTTACTTTCTTCAAAAGTGCAGTTTTACAGTTAGCCATATTTTTTCATTAGATTTTAGAACTTAGATCTTTGCCAGCAAATCTTTGTTTTCACATTCCACGTTTCAGCAAAGCAGATACTGTCTGAATTTTTATTTTGAGCTGACAAATATTTTCAAGAGTAAAACCAGCAGAAGCTAATGTATTGTCTTGATGGAAAATGTTTAAAAATGTGATAAAATAGCAAGCAATATGTTCCTAGCAAATGCCTAGCTCTGGATGGGGTTGCATTTAGTATGTACCTTTGAATTCTGAGTTACTCTTCAGACATTTTGTTTTTAACTTGTTTTTATTTATTTAATTCCCCAGGGTGTGTGATTCTTTTTCTCTTCATCTGAGATGAACCTAAGCTTTTTAGTGAATGAAGTTTGTGTTGTTACTGTTTTGTTGGTTTTTTTTTTTTCTATTTTGGCAAGCTGCTTTTAGCCTATTTCTCCAAGTCAGTTTCCTTTTAACTTTTAATCAAGCTTTTCTTAATAAGTGGTGTCCTCTGGCACTACTTTCAATATGGTGTCTTTCAGCAAAGTACATAATGTTTGTGGGATTTAATTCTTTTAGGAGTTCTATTTTATCTTCTATTTAATAGGCTCTCTCATTTCTGTGTCATTTTCCTTTTGGAAGTCATGTACAACTATGGTGGATTTTTTGTAACTCCTGTAGGGATATTGAGCCTGAACGCATTATTAGCAAGCCTTTCAACAGAAAAAAAGTGGAACGAGATCCTTCATGCACTCTGGGGCTGCATCTCTAATGGTTTCCCTAACCAGCCCTCTATGAAATGATTATTGTAGAGCTAAAAGTTTCTTCTCTGCTTTGTGTCCCAGTGTGATACTCGCCTGATATTCATGGGTATCTGCCATTACAATTGTATTTCTTTCCCTCATTGCGTCTCTGATCTCTCTTAGTGTATCATCGGTGGTCAGTGCTATCATTCTGCTAAGAAAATTGATAATACTTTGAGCTCTTACATTTGGATCTAGGAACACTGAAATCTTCCTTCTTACAAAAATCGAGTCAGAGGCCAAATGCTCCCTTGGACTCTTAATGTGGACACCCGAGAGCTGAGACTTTCGACTTTGAAAACTTCAATCTACTTAATATCCTGTTGTCATTCCATTGAGAGAGCAATGTATTAAGTTCCAAGGCTTTTATAGCTGGTCCGCAAGATCTGGCATTTCACAGGAATAGGGCAATAATTACAGAATACTTTAAGTGTGTCCTTATTCCAACACAACTGATTATCCGTTTTCTTTCTGAACACTAACTCCTGCCTTGTTGGGGGAAAAAATGTACATGCTGTAGACATCTTCAGAGGTCTTCTATACTGTAAGCATGTATTTGTTGGTTTTTTTGTCATCATGTTGGAATAGATATCGAAAAGATGTACAAGGTAAGAGTGAATTGCATCAATATTTGAAATTTACAGTAGTCCCTGTCTCTTTTTATTTAGCCATGTGTTGACCTCCATGTCCTAGTTAACTCTGCATGTAATTGTTCAGAGCATTGTCCATTCAGAATGTTATATTACAGCTAGTAATAATTGACTTGTATTTTAATGCTAATCTGTACTGTTCAGCTCCTGGGTCCAATTACTTATTGTTGAGTGCATAGAGAATCAATGGTGATTTTTCTCCAATTCTCCCCTAGATTATATGTACTACATTGTAGCTATTTAAAGTTCAAAAAATTGCACAGTTACAGGAATAGGATATTGTTATTGTGCTGTTGAATACTGGCTCTCAATATATATTCATTTTTGTGATGGAATAGAACAATTTCTTTTAAGCATGTTACTTTTGCTAGGTGTTTTGTTTAGCCTCCATTTAAAGTGATAATATTTGTAGTAACACCAAAAAATACTCACATAACATATTATGCTGAGAATTCTGTGATTCTACGATATGTAAGTAGAACTTCATCTATAACCAAAATCAGCTCTTTGGCAGCATTTTTTTTCCTGCAAGACTGGTGAAATTGGTTTTATGTGTAAGATCTATGAGCCATTTTTTATAATAATTGGAAACAGTAATACTTGGCTTTTATATGGTCCTTAAGTTTATCAATAGTTTTTGTAACAGTGAGGTGTATCTATTATTATAATAACACAATCAAAATATAGGCCCAACCACAGATTTAAATACCCTGGTTAGGGTTAGAAAAAACGGGTGGGACAAAGGGAGGAAGGTGCATCTTATTGTTCTCCTTCTTACACTTCTGCAAGTCAGCAAGCACCACATCAGAGTTAATCTGAGTGCCTTGGAACTGTATACTGTAAAAGCTGTATGATCAGTGCATTTTTGTTCTTGTTCAATCCCCATGTTTCAAAAATGCCGAGGAGGCTAAATTTATGGGGTGTGTTCACTTGTGTGCCTTTTAGACTTTGTCTCTAAACTATGCTAGTCCATCTCCACCTCCTTCAAACATACAAATATTGAGAGATGCCTTAATTTAGTGACTGTTTCTCAGTTGAGATGACTCTGTTTTGTTAGAAGTCTATGTAGTATTAAATACATTTCTGCATGTCCATTCTGATTCAATGTAAATACATAGTAGAGTTTTGACTTCCTAACTGCAGAGTGTATTATTCACAGCAGATTAAGAGAATATTAAGTGTAAGGAATGCAATAAATCAGCAGTAAGTTCTGTGTGGAACATTGGTGTTGATTACAGGTGGGCTTGTCACAAAAATGTTATGAAACACTGAAATCTTGGCTTTACAAATAGTTATGGAGTGTGAAAATTTGTTAAAAATATAAGGGGGGATAGTGAAACTTACACAGGCTGAGCTTGAACTTGTCACAGAATGGTAAGTAACTAGTTTTTCATATTCTAGTTATATTTTAGTGCTGCTGTTATAGTGGAATATGTGATTGATGCACCTGAAACTTGTACAGTCTAGAAAAAAAATTTCTAGCTGGTGTGATAAGGGACTTTCTGCTGCTAGTTCTTTGTTTTATTGTTTTTCTGTCAAATTTATGATGTAGTTCTAGGATATGGTCTGGAAGCCAAAACAGGATAGGAGAATTTGTTCCCATATAGGCTTAAAAATGACCTGTAATCTATGTACTTGTAAATATTTCTCATTATTGGAAATAAAGACAGATACTTTCCTATTTTAACATTTGAGACATACAGAATGTGTAAATAGGACATTTCTACAATCATAATGTGATATGAAAAGTATTGCCATCTGGATTTAGATGAGATGGTGGAGAAATTTTAGAAATTTTCCTATTAATTCCCTGGAAATTACTGGTGTCCTCAACTGAGAAGCCAATACAATGAACCAGTATTAATGAGCCTACGTCAATGACTAGATAAAATAATATTTACTAAACAACAACAAACAAATCAACAACAACAAAAAACTTTAAAAAGAGGAAATGAAATTTAAGTGCATACATAGCTCTGAGACTTGACACTTTTTCTTTTAAGTAGCTCCATTGACAAATTCTGACTGTATACAAAAGATAAATTGAGAAAACTCCAAAATTCAATTGTTCTGCAGGATTAAGGGATGGAGTAACTTTTTCACAAGATTCATATTTGAATTGCCTGAAACTAGACATATATTTTGTCTTTGGTGATTTGTTCATTCCACAAGAAAACAGCCTACATTTTTCTGAGGAAGAAAAAAAACCCAAAGCAATAAAGATACTGAAAATGCTGAAATTCTTTTCAGATGAATGAAATGCCTAATTCTTCTCAGGCTAAAACAGCGAAAATCTTTGACTTCTGTGTTCTTGAAAAAACAGGCCCCATATTACATCATGTCAAATGGAAACATAGCATGCTATGGTGAAGGGCGGTCCTGTGGCGTAATGGGGAGCACTCTGACCTCTGAATCCCAAGGTTGCGAGTTCAAGTCTCAGTAGGGACCGCCCTGTGTGCAGTTCAATGCCTCCCTGCCATCCGATCCCATCAAATCTCGGATGCTCAGCAGGGTCAGCCCCGGTTAGTACCGGGTGCTGTAGATAGTCCCAAGGACTTCACTGTCACTGTCCAAGCTCGCTCGGCCGTGGCAAATGAACCTTGGGACTTAAACGGTGGGGCCAGTTCTGTGCACGCTGTGCCTCACCTAAAAAATCCACTGCGCAGGCTCGAAGGGCACACACCCAGACAGGGAGAGCCCTTCCCAAATCTTCGTTCGCGAAGATTGGCCATTATGCTATGGTGAATGTTCAGGAAACACTCGAACACTTCAAGAAAACAGAGAATTTTTGTAATTTTTTGTTCGGCTATTTTTGTTCTAGCTGACGAAAAATGTTCTATTTTTATTTTATCTTTTTGGTAAACTGGACTTAGATGTTTACATGTCTGTAGATGAAAAATCTTTGCACATTTCCATGTCCTGCCCTATTTGTTCATTTCCCTGCTTACAGATACCCAGAGCCTTAATACGGCCCTGCATAACATATGTACTGGAGTTTCCACAACAGCATATTCTGAACTGCCTTATTTTGGATCCCATCTATGTATTTACTGTCCTATGTCTTCACTGTCCTGTGTCTTAATATATATTGAGCCCACAAACCTGCAAGTCTTGAAAGGAAAGCTAGAACTTTTGTAATTTTTGTATTTAAAATATTTTTACTTTTGTAATGATTAGATATAATGACATTTTCTTTTCAAAAGGATATTACATGTAGTTATTGGACTGTTTAAAATGCTAAATTTCTGTCTGAGTGGTATGTGTTTGAGTATGATACTGTACCTGCATTTTTCCAGTGCATGCATGTTATTCATTACTTTTTGAATACTTAGGAGTAAAATAGGTATTTATTGTTTTATGAGAAGAAAGAAAAAATTTGGCTACTTTCTTTTGAAATATTTTCTTCAGCAGAAAATTAAGTATTTACTCAATAGGAATGAAAAATAGACATCAGAGGTGGCAAATAAATTTATAAAGCTGTAATTTACACCTTTTTGAGTACAACATAAAAGTACCTTGTATATTTATTTGCTTTGTTACACTTTAAATGTCCTAGCTGTTTCAGCTACATACTTTTTAACAGGGTTTTTTATAGCCTAATAAATATCACTATACAAAAGTTTTCCTTGGCACCGCTTTCATTCTTTCTTTCTTTTTTTTTTTTTGTTCTTACTTCAGACTGTTTGTAATCATTGTAAGGTCCTGAATAACAGACCATGTTTTTTTCTTTATATATGTGTATATATATATCTATGTATATATATATAAACACACATACATACAGTTTGAGCATATGAGAGTAATCCTTCCCTCCTATAATTATCTTATTATTTTTATTCTTTAAGATAGATTGCTTCTTTAGGCTACTTCTTGAAACTTTTCTGTTTTTCTCATGACTAAGAACTAAAATTTAGCTTCATCAGTGAAACTCTTAGAAGCAAATGATACATACTGTATTTTTATCTGTCCAGTAGTGAAATACCATCATTACTAATAGAGACCTTTGGGAAGTTAAGTTGGGAATTTATGGTATTGTTTGCTGCTGGATTCATCCTGTTTATATTTAAAGCTGTAGTTGTGAAATACAAAGATTTTGGAGTGTCATCCTGTGTGAGGACGTTTTTCTCTCTATGAATACACTGCTGTTCTAAAAAAAAGTAATTGGAAATTGTGGATTGAAAATTGTAATAATTGGTCCATGAGTCATTATGCTGATTAGATACTTGCAGTAATTCCAATTGCTGGTACAATAGCATTTGTGGAAGAGTTAGGATTTTTCAATGGCAAAACTTGCTCTTTTTAAAAATTCTATGTCTCCTCTTGGAAATTTTTTCACTACCTGAAAAACAGCTGAGGCCTCACCTAGCCAAGGTGCTTTGTAGAAGCCTGAACACGAGGGCTAAAGAAACTTTGGATTGTGAATTATCCATTTACTGCAAGAGCAGATTTTTGTTTGAATTAACTCTTTATTTTAAGCCTTAAAACACCCCTTT
>VWZD01004419.1:429004-451425 GCA_013396695.1 Sakesphorus luctuosus
TATGCTATATCAAGTCTTCAGCTTTTTTTTTTTTAAATGTATGTATGTATGTATTTATGTATTACTCAATTAATTAATTATTTAATTCTATTTCTTTGAATTCTGTTCAGAGCTGGATTTGATTTCTTGTGATTTGTCCTATCAGTGCTACTTCTAATTATCAGCCTTTTGCATCAGGAAGACTGGGTTAAAAAAATGAAAGTAACTGTGTGTTTTGCTCTCTTTTACTAAAAATAACAATTCAGTGAGTATTATGTCAGTATGGATAGAAGTACTTTGTTCTATAGCCTGAGTGGACAAAATTGTAAAGTCATTGCTAATGACAAAGGGTTTCTATTTTTCTTTTTATTTAAGTAGTCAGGTTTGTCTCTTTGAGTATCTTGATGTATAGGACAAGACTGAATCTGGATCTCTTAAGTATCTTGTCAAAATGTCCTAACTGTTAAGAACATCCCTGCCTTCCTCAATATGCTTATAGTGCTTTCAAGCAAAGGTGAACCTCTGCCTGTTTTCGTTTGAAAGACAGAACCAAGAATATTTGGAAAGAAGCATTTTGCGCATCTTTCTTTGAGTGTTGAACTCCCAGAAGCTATTACTGAGCTTTGCTCTGTGATTTCCAAAATGTGCTGTCATTCTGATTTAAACCAGGGCCAAGCTGATGATTACAAAATCATTGGACAAGTCAGATGTAGGAACTATGATGACATGACTTTGTACTCTACCATAGTGACAGAGAAAATATGACTTAATCCTTTGTTATGTCATCCTTGTCATTAAATATAAATAGGGTGAAATCTTCATCCTACTGAAAGTTATGGCACTTTTGCTATTAACTTCAATGAAGTCATGGTTTTGCAAGTTTTATATTATAGAGAAAAAGTAGAAGGTTTAGATTCAGGTAACTCTCATGAATTTTTTTTTTCCTACTGTTGAATGGAAGTGTGATTTCATTTGGCAGTTTTTGAGGTCTCTTAAAAATAATCATGCAGACTTTTTTATCCTATATGAACATGGCCCTTCTGTTTTGTCTTGTTGCTTGTTACAAGGGCAGTAGCAGGATAAGGAGCTAGAAAGCAGAAATAAAATGGATTCATTTTCTCTTACTAGTGGACATCCTCCCTTCCCCCAGCCCAAATATGCACACTTCTAACCATGGCAGAGATTTCATCTTTGAATCATATTTGATTCTAATATAATGCAGAAGTGAATGAAAGTAGAAAAATCAGCAGGCATTGAACTAACAGTTGAACAGCTGAGGAGGAAGTGGAAATTTTCAGCTAAGGAATGTGGTACCCAGTAAAATTCGTCTATTCAAGGAATTCTTTTTTCTTAAATTATGGGGTTGTGGAATATATTCCTACACTTGCAAATTCCAGTTGTGGAATATATTCCAGCTACTTGCCGAAAAATGTGCCTCCTCCTAGTTACCAAGCGTAATTCCAGGTAATTAGGATTTGAGCAAACAGTCACAATGTCATTAGCTTAGTTTACCTGTACCCAGTGTCAGGACTGAGCTGGCATTTGAAGTTGCTCAGGGTTATTGTGGCTAAAAAAACCCCATATCCAAATAGGATACAGGGTAGAATTTATCCCAGTCTTCTGAAAAATCAGCCATCTTTCAAAGTTGTCTACATGGAACGAGTCCAAGATTTTCTACTTCCTATCAATAGAATTCTTCTACAATAAAGATACAACTGATTATTTGTTTTTTGTCTGTATTGTCACACAAATGATACTGTAGGAAGAAAGGTGGTTTTCATCTTTTGTGTGGACTTATTCAAATTACAGTGCAAATCCTGCTCTCCCTTTCTAATGCTTGCAGCCTAGTCCACTGTCAGAAAGGGAGTGAGATGGCAAGGTTGAAAGGTGATCTGCTGAGCTCTTTTCACTGATGGCCAGCCAGCAGCACTGACTGACTTAAGGCAAATGAGAGCTAGTTTTGCTCAGAGAGCCAGTTTGAGGTAGTAGCGTGTAATTCCTGATGGTAACCTAGTTTTAAAATTAATTTTGAATGTATCTTTTGATGTCCTTTTAACCTTTTGGTTTCTTTAACTGTTATGTATAAAGCATAGATATGCAGAAATTGCTTTTAAATGAAATGCATGTCACCAACAATCTTTTTTTTTAATCACAATTTTTTTTTAATCTTTGGCTTTGATTATGGTAGTATTGAATCTCAGATGAAACCAGCTAATGGATTTTGCAGAGAAAAGGCATAGTTACTATGGCTACACAGCACACTGAAAGCTTAAAAGGACAAAGGATAAATGAGTATGGACCTGGCTTCTCAGCCATTTCTAGAATAGATTCTAATAATTTAAAGGCTTTATAACCTTTTAGACACTGTGAGGAAAAGCAGAAAGCTAGCCCTTTAAGAATTTGTATTTATTTTTAGATTAAATCATTACTTTTGAAGTAGCATATTTGAAAAATACTTTTCAAAACATGTTCTGCTTATAATTAGTTTATTTCACATGTATCTATTGCATGTAATGAAATTGACTATTACTGATTATTTCTTCACTGACGTTTTTACTATGGTATTTTAGGATGAGTCAAAATCTAACCCTTCCATAGACAGGTAAACACAGAGTAAGTGTGGTTTGATGAAAACTTGCAGTAATATACTTTTTATGGCTTTCACTGTAATTTTGGCTGAAATGTTTTTGCCTTTTATTTTCTTGCAAACCAACCTACACATTCAAGGGAAACATTTTGTATATAGTAAAGAATAATAAAACACACTCATGGTTAGGTTCATACAATTAAGGATTGACTTACCAGTTTTTAGCATCACCCTGGTGACTGATGGCAGAAGTGCTAACCCATCTTTGCTTGAGAAATAAAACACATTGGAAATCATAAACTTATTGCTCATCGATTCAAGGGCATATTTTAATGACCTATTAAAAAAGACTACAGAATAAAGTTTTTTAGAGCATGATGATAAAATGCATCTATTCTTCATCACAAAAAGTGAGAACTTCTGCCTACTGATAATTGTATGCACTGTACTTCGGCTGATGAGTAGAAGAAAACCATTGGAAAGGTAGGAGTTGAGCTTACAGGTGGTTTTATAAAGAGATATTTAATGTGCTCTTGTTTGCAGGTAGAGGGCTCTTGTATTTGTATTTTGGACTTACCTCTCCAGCAACATTTGCATACATTCATAGAGTGGACTGGGCTTCCTGCATATGCAACAGACCAGCTGAGTTGCCCCACTATTGTAGATCTGTCCTGTGCTTCATAGAAATGCCACATTTGCTACATTAGTACACAGTGTCATTTATATCTAAGACATGCAAAGAAGCCTTTATAACTAAAATTATCAGAATTATTGTAGAGAACTTCACCATAGAGACCAGCAATCTAGATCGATCTGTAAAACCTGTTTGGCCCAAATTGGAAGGTGAGCAGAAGAGAATGCTTGGGAGAACCCAGGAATACCCCAAGGAAGGGTGTAGGTGAAAGGAGGGTTTGTAGTTTAACCCCAGTCAGCAACTAATTACCGGGGAGCCACTTGCCAACTCCCTGCCTCAATCCCCTTCTGTGGGAAGAAGAATCAGAAAAAGAAAGCTCATGGGTTAAGAGCAGCTTAATAATTGAAACAAAATACAATAATAATAACAATGATAAGAACAGTGTTAAGAACAATAACAATAATAATAATTCTTATTGTTACACTACTACTATTATAATAATAATAATATCAGTAATGAAAAGGAGAGAGGAATGATTCTATGAATAAAACCCAAGTGAAGCAGGTGATGCACAATACAGTTTCTCACCACCTGCTGATTGATGCTCATCCTATCCCAAAGCAGTGATTGGCCCCTTCTGGTCAACTTCCCCAGTATATAAACTGGGCATGACATTCTATGGTATAGAATATTCCTTTGGCCAGTTCAGGTCAGCTGTCGCAGCTATGCTCCCTCACACTTGTTGTGCACTCCTCATTGGCAGAGCATGTGAAACATGAAAAGTCCTTGATTTAGGGAAAGAACTAATAAGAAACAACCCAAAACATCAGAGTTACCAGCACTGCTCTCATATTGAATGCAAAACACAGCACTATGACAGCTGCTAAGAAGAATATTAACTCTATCCCAGCCAAAACGAGGACAGGAGGTGATGCTGGTAGAAAGTAATTGTGGGAATTTAATCCTGCTATGTACTATGGATCTGAGATTGCAAAACTGTAGATCTTAAAGTAGTTATAAGTTAAGAACTACAACAAACTAAAGCATGGTGTTGTAGAAGTGACCCAGAAGATCTGATTACATTTCAAATCTCCATAAGGCCTGTTCCTCGCTGATCTGGTGGGTTTGGACAGACAAATCTGAAATAAAGGTAAGAGACTGAAATTCAGTAGGGTAGTTTTCCTAAATTAAAACAATTCTTTAATTTGCAGCTTGAACAATGCTTGTTTTGCAGTTTCACACAGAATCACTGTGCTCAGGACTAGCATGATATTTACTGAGGGGTTTGGGGTTTTTTTGGATGCTTAAAGTGCAGAAGATTTGCACTTTAAGATGTGTATTTCTACTGTGTCTTAAATTCTTTAGATAGAATCTCAGGTAAAAGATGTGTTACTTTAATGAGATCAGTGTATTAGTGTTTTATCCTACATAAAAATGTATTGAGAAATTTTTCTCTTATTTGTATTTATTTGATCATTATAAACATGAAGATGTAAAAATTAGGTGTGCTAATAATGAGTTGTAATTGATGATATCTATCTGAAGTTGTCCCGTATTAAGCAGCCATTGTGGGCTTTTCATTCCAAAACTTATTTTCCAGCGTAGTGGGATCTTACTCTTTAAAACTTGTGTCATGCACAATTTATTTTGCTCCATGTAATATAATGATTTTGAAATTTAATCAAGTAAAAAGTGCCATCAGATTGACAGGGGATTTTTATAACATATATGGCCCATCCCACCTTAGATAATTTAAATGTAATGCTCTCCAAAAATGAAATTATTAAAACAATAAAATAAAGAATAAACCCCTAAATAGAGGGACTTATTCATGGGTACTTGTTTCATTCATGTGGTGCTTTTCATTTTTTCTTGATGAAATACTCCATTTATTTATTTACTTCAATACTGCAGAAAAATATGCTGCTTGAAATTCAGGAGTGGATCGGTTAGAAGGGTTTTGACAGAAGACTGAGACTATGTGATATTTGATGTTGCCATGGGAAACTGCTTTGCAAGAACATTTGCAGAGCAGATGGACCAAGATAAATAAAACAGATACAGGTATTGAAAAGAGATTGTTTAATGTTCTGTGAAAAAAACCAGGACCCTAAAAATATGTAACATAATTCTGATGATTTGCCCTCTTTTAATGTGGTGTTTCATATGAGTAGTTCCATAGTGAAATTTTCCTATAAATTTTGTTTTCGCCAAATCAGAGAAAATTCCAGGTTTATCTGCTTCCTCTTCTATATTATGCCAAACCAGTAGTGTCCTGACTTTATGTTTGTAATCTACTGCCTTTTGGGATAGCCTCTAAAGATACATTCAAGTACACAAACAATATGGAATGAAAAGTCTTTGTATTTCAGATGTTATAATTTTGTTACCTTCACATGCTCCTGACTGCAGAGAGCTCTCCTATAACCTTTCACACTAGCTTTTTTCCTTGATTTAAAAAAGACAAGACACATACTCACCGTGTTTAAGAAGTAGAATGTCTTTGTAACAATGTGTTTGGCAGAGAAGTTTGTTTCCATAGCAACATGAACACAAAAGATACCCATGTGACTCTATACATACAATGTACCTTTGTATGAGTACATATGTACAGAAATATACTGTATGTTTAACGTGTATTTGTTCTCCCTGGCAATGAATAAAATAAGCATTTGCTGTTGGCTTTTTCTTTAAGGAAATAAGTTGTTAGAGAATTTGAAATGTAATTTTTAGTCATGCTTTTTCAACAGCTCAAATTCAAACTTGCAAAAAGGAAAAGCTTATGGTAACACGAAAGCTTAATTTGCTCCCTTGAAGATGTATGATTTCAACTGCTAATTGTTTTTTTTTCCCTCTAAGTAATATATTGACCATAATATATTTCTTTGAACTTTCTGCTGTCTATCTCATTGTGCTTCTGGTCTTCATGAGTTATAAAACTAACTCCAAGGGTTGATTTCTGCACATGCTGTGGAACAGTTCTTTGGGTCATGCTGTCATAAACTCATGAATGGTCATGTAAGCGTTGGTGTTTTCATTTAGCGTGAGATATCATGAAATACTATTCCACTGAACTCAATACAATTGATTCACATTTTTAGAGTGCTTGCTATCCAATTTTTTAGAGTAGTCAGAGTAATGTTTGTTTGCTTTTTTAAGTATATCTTTTCATTATAAAATGAAATATATTTGACGCATTTGTTCTTAATCCATTTTAAATATTAAATGTGAATATCTGCCTGAAGTTCTATGTTTAAGTATATTTGCTTTCTCATGGGAAACTAGGAGAGTTAGAGGCAGGAATTATTGGGGAAAATTTTTGTCTTTTACAATCACAGAATCATAAAATCGTTAGGGCTGGAAGGGCTGGAGATCATCCAGTTCAACCCCCTGCCAGTGCAGGGTCATCTAGAGCAGGTTACACAGGAATGCATCCAGGTGGATTTTGAATGTCTTTGGAGAGGGAGACAATGAATTGGATCAGAGTATATGAATTTATGCTTTTAATCTATGATTGTATAGTCTTGCCATTACTATCAGAGAGTCCAAAAGACACTTTGGCATTCGTTAGGCTCGGGATTACTATATGTTGCTAGTTTTCAGCTATAACCTTTTTGTGCATTTTACACTAGCTAAAGCATAATGAGTTTGATTGCATCATGGAGAAGAAATTTCATGGGTGATTAATTTAACCTCTTTTCAATTTATTTTGAGCAGAGACAAGTTAAATAAAATGCTTTACAGAACCATAGAACTATTGAGTTTGGAAGGGATCTCTGGAGATTGCCCAGCCCTCTTGTCAAAGCAGGATCACCTAGCACACATTGCTCAGGACTATGCCTAGCTGAGTTTTGAGTATCTGCAAGGATGTAGATGTATCTTGGGCAACCTGTGCCATTGATTGACCACCCTCACAGGGAAAAAAACTATTACGTTTAAGTGGGATATCTTGTATTTAGTTTATGCCTGTTGCCTCCTTTCCTTTCACTTGATACCACTAAGAAGAGTTGTGCCTTCCTTACTCTGCCCCCAACCAGATATTTGTAAGCACAAAACAGATCTCTCCAATCTCATCTCAAGATCCCTGTCTCTCATAGTCTTTCCTCATACAAAAAAGTGCTCCAGTCCTTTGATTACCTTTATGATCTTTTGCTAGCCTTGCTCCAGTAAGTGTATATCTCTCTCATGCTGGGCAGCCCAGGACTGAGCCCAGCATTCAGGATGGCTTATCACGTCCCTCAATATGCTGGTGATACTCTTCCTAACGCAGCCTAGCTTGCTGTAGGCCTTCATTGCTGTGAGAGCATATTGCTGGCTTGTTGTCCATCAGCTCCTTTTCTGCCAATATTCATGGGATTATTCCTGCCAATTGCAGTAATTTGCATTTCCCTTTGCTGAACTTCATGAGGTTACCATTGGCCCATTTCTCAGCCTCTCAAGGTCCTTCTGCATAGGGACACAACCTTCTGATATACCGGCTAATCTTACTTTTGTATTTTCTTTGCACTCTCTCACCTTGCAAGTTATTGATGACTTGCTGAACAGTATTCACTCTTGTATTGACAACTAGGGTGTGCCCTTGATGACTGGCTTCCAAGTGAACTCTGTGCTACTGATCCACAACCTTTTTTGCCCAGCAGTTCAGCCACTTTTGTGTTTGTCTCACTCTCCATTCATCTATTTTGTGTTTCATCAGTTTGTCAGGGAGAAGACAATAGGAGGTTCTGATAGAAACGTTATTAAGATAAGCAATGTTCCATGTTCTCTCCTTGTCCACTGGGTCAGCCTTATTGTGAAAGGCTATCAGGTTGCTCAGGCACAATTCCCCCTCCATATATCCATGCTTACTGTGCCCAAACAACTTCTTATTCCTCTTGAGACTGGCAATGATTTTCAGGTTTAATTTTTCCATTCCTCTCCTAGGAGTTGAGGTGAGGCTCTGACTGATTTTGTTGAAAGTAGAGGTGATCCTTATTCCCTTCCAGTCTTAGGAATTTCTTCTCTCCACTCCAGTCACTGTGATCTTTTTTGAGTTGAGTGCTCTCACAATGACATCAGCCATCCCTCAGTATGTGTGGGTGCATCTCATTATGACCTGTGGATCTGTGTGTATCCAATTTGTTTAAATACTTCCTAACCTGATCCTCCTCCCCTGGGAGGAAATCTTGACCCAGGCTTTCCCACTGATCTTAGGGACCTGGGATTGTTGAGGAATGGTTTTGTCATTAAAGAGTGAGATGAAAAAGACATGCAGTGTATTGGCCTTCTTCATATCCTTCGTGACAGATCTCCATCAGCAGTGGGCCACCATTTTCTACAGTCTTCCTTAGCCTGCAGATAACGCCGATAGAAACATTTTCTATTCCTGTTTACATGAGCTATCTACCCATGTCTTTAATCCCAGTGAAGTTGTTCTCCAACTGCATACAGACCTCTTAATTCCTCCTGTTCCCTATGCTGTGTGCATTAGCATACAGGCTCTTTGGAGAGATACAAAAGCATGCTGATTTCCAAGGAAAGGTAAAATAACTTCAACCATGCTTCTGCCTGGTAGGCTTTCCCTATAAACATGTACACAGTTGGGGTGGGACACTTACAGCCCTCGTTTTTTCCTTACAGTTTGCCTCCTGTTGACTTTGCCCCATACTCTTTACTTGACAACTTGGTCCTTCACTTCCTCTCTCGATTACTGATCATCCTCTCCTAACCCTGCTATTTGTAGTTTGAAAATCTCATCACTGGATTAGCCAACCTGTTGACAAAAAGGTTTTTCCCCACTTAAGTGGACAACGTCTCTGCTGAACAATTTTCTGTCCTCATAAAATATCCCATGATCATATAAAATCTAAAACCCTCTTGCCCACATCAACTGCATAACTAATTGGTGATTTGTGGGATCTGTAGACTCTTTCATCACCCTTCTGTCTTTCTGGAAGCATTGAGGAGAAAAATGCCTGAGTTCTCCATGCACTTGATTCCCCCCAACCCCTTACACCCCACACATATACCCTAACAGCAACAGTCTTCAGCAGGAAGCAAACCATCCTGGGCAGCAGCTGTGGGCTTCAATCCAACCCAGCAAGGAGCTGCCTGCAGCAAATACTCACCAGGTGATCCTGGTCAGCTCAACTCGTCTTGGGTCCTTAGCAGGACAGGGCTTGTATTTGCTAGTTTCATGAGACAATGATTTTAATCAAGTGTTTTCTGTATTTTACTCTTTGTTTTGTGAGCAAATTTGTGTAAAAACATTGCTGAAGAGCTAATTATATGTTTTGGCATTTTTCTTTTATTAAGCTTTATTTATTCTTGAATGTTACTCTGCCAATGCCATATGAGTTAGCTGGCTATGCAAAGGCTTTTTCCACTAGTGTGGCTGATAGAGGGAAAATCATGTATGGTTTTTTGTGCTCCGGAAGATCAAGGATTAATCCCAAATCAGTCTAGAAGTATACTGACAGATTAATAGGTATCTGTATCTGGTGAAGAATTTGATAAAAATTATTTCAGACTGTCTTTTAATTCCAGGATTTTTATTTTAGGGTGTATCATCTGGAAGACACCAACATAAAAAGTGTTCCCAAGCCTTGCTTCATAATATGTTTTAAGACAATGAAATAGACACTATTTTAACATTATAGCTGGTTTCACATGTGTCTTGTTTCTGTTTCTTCTAGGAAATGAATGCAGGAAGTAATGTGAAGGGTCATGTGAAGCTCTGGCATAGCAGAAATTTTCTAAGAGATTACTTTACCTGTAAGTTCTTTTTTTCTGTTGTTGAATGTTAAATTCTATCATACTGTGAGAAAAAAAAAGGTTTATTTTGGCATTTTGACTTGCAGCTTGATTGTGAAGAAACCTTGCCAAGTGCATTCTGTTTAACACCTGCTATTATTAACTTTCAGTATTTTAAGGAAGAGCAAACAAACATTTTTCATCTTTTATTAAGGTTTTGAATGTAATGAGCAAGATTTTCCTGTTGAGTCATGATAGGTTATACATCCACTGTGATGATGCTAAACTGCAATAGCTTATTACTCAGAAATTCTTTTAAAAGCAAATAAAAGATAAAAATCATCCAAATTCCTATGAGAGTATGAAACTTTGCCACTAAGTGTTCTTTAGCAAAGATTGCATGGGCAGGTGCCTGCTGTGACTCAGTCATCTTCAGGATTCAGAGTTATTAAATTAAATGATAGTGCCCTTTACAGTTGTGTCACTTGTGACAAAGAATTTTTTTCAGGCTATAGTGAACTCATTTAATTTTATATACATCTCACAATGAACTCCACTTAGGAATTTAAACTATTGTTTTCATCTTGAGTCTAATTGTCTATGTCAAAATACTTAAGTGAGAGAGATGAACTTGCCTTCCTAGCAATATTGCAAGAAAAATAGTAGAAGATCCATTTTACACAAAGAACCAAAAACATTAGGCTTGATTTTGTCAGATTCATGTAGGTGGGGGCAGAACTGAGAACAGAGTTTAGAAGTTCTTAGTTCCCATCATGAGGTTAAGTTCAAAAATACATGGGTATGTGTATAAAGTATATAATGAAGGAGATTGGGATTTTGCAAGCTAGAATTTAAGCAGTATGTTCATTTCCTCCCTTCTGTGTGTAATTATCATAGTTTAACTGAACATCAACTAGTTATCAAATCATTGAAAACTATAAGGGGGAAGGTACTACTGAAAAATGTTTCAAAACTGATAGTAGCTTTAAAAAATATTCCTTTAAAAATTAAAAATCTAGCACTCTGTTTTAAAGTAGCAGGAACATGTATACATGGACAGCAGAGATAATTTTGTTTGACATAAACCCTGCAACCAAATAAAAATTTGCAAACACCACTCTTCTACAATTCAAGTTCTTTATGAAGTTTTAGAAAACATCCTCATATTTATTTCTGATTTTCTTCAGAAAGTAGTACTTTGTCTCAGTATTTCTTTACTACTCTGATGTAATTTGAGACAACTGTAAATTAAGTACAAGAAAATCTGTTAGAATCTTAATTCTGCACTTTGAGTTGTACAGTAAAAACTGAACTGTGCTATCTTTGTTATATTAATATTCACAAAGTGCTGATGCAACTTCAGCAGTTGCCCTCTGTTATCCTATATGTATTTAAATGACTCTGATGAGGAAGCATTTCTTTTGATTTTATCATAGAATCTGGAGAGGCTGTTTCAGGATAATTCTAGGAGACTTTTACAATTAGTCAGGGAAGAGAGAAGAAAAATGTTCCTCTGATAATGCCATCTTAAAAACTGAATTTTTCAGATTTTCAGTATTATTTAGTAGGTTTAATTACTTAGCATTAGTCAGAAAAGTGGATTTCCAGCATCATAAAACTAGCCTTAAAAAAACCACAAACAAACTGATCTGATAAGATCGAGTTAGAATTGACTAATTTATTTCAGTTTTGTCTTCTCTTTCAATTAATTGCTCTGCTCATCTCTTCATGTTTCCCTGAGAAATCCAAATATTTGTGTGTACATGTATATATAGAAGTGTGTGTCTGCAGGTGTGATACCAATTAGAGATATTTATATTCAGTGAAGATAAGACAGCATTTGGGATAAAAGTACAGAACTGACTTGGAAAATTCTTATGTGAGAACATGGCGAAAAGTCTTTGACAGCATGCAAACGTTGTGTTGTATTGCATGCTGAGCAATAAAGTACATTTGCAGCCTCCCAGACAACAAATACATTGTTTGGAGTCCTCCAAATGCGCTGAATTCCATCTGATTTGAATAGTGTGACTGCATTGAGGACAAAATAGCAGAAAAATATTTTTTTCTGATCTAAAATGTTTGCAAAATTGTCCATTATTCTATAGTTAACGATAATTCTGAAGTCTGGTTGAAGGGCTGGCAATATGCAAGCATACTGCCTACTGAAGACTGCAATTGATTTTATAATTCACATATTCAACCACTGTATTGGTATAAGCAGAAAAGACTATATAGAGAGGAAAAAAGAAGATGCTACAACTACTATAATTTTCTGTGCACAGGTTGCTATGAGAGAGAAATCTAACATTTTTAACCATTAGATAGTTCCAACTTATTTTTCTCAAGTCTTTTTGCTATAGAAATAATTCCATAGTGTTAATTGTTGTATTGATTAAAAGCATTTCTGTTATAAATTTAGTGTACATGGTAGTAATCTGAATAAATTAATCAGTATCGTAAAACTGGCTGTCTTGATACACAGACATGTAACTATGTAATATATTGAAATTTGTAAAGATTGTGGTGGCAATTACTAAATTATGATCAATTTTTAAATTATTATACTTTTATTCCAAAAGGAATTTACATGTAGTATCTCTATTAATATTAGCTGGTAAACAAATCATAGAATCATAGAATAGGTTGGAAGGGACCTTAAAGGTCATCTAGTTCCAACTGCCCTGCTGTGAGCAGGGACACCTTCCACTGTATTAAGTTGTTCTAAGCCTCATCCAGGGAACACTTCCGGGGCCTTGAACACTTCCAGGGATAGGGCATCCACAACTTCTCTTGGCAACCTGTTCCAGTGCCTCACTACCCTCTGAGTAAAGACTTTCTTCTTGACATCTAATCTAAATTTCTAACCTTTAAGTTTACAACTCTTCCCCCTTGTCGTATCATTAATGACTTGTGTAAAAAGTCACTCTCCTTTGCTTTAATAACCTCCCTTTAAGTAATGAAAGGCCACTAGTAAGAAAACAGGAATATTTCTGTACTTTTTTTTTCCTGCCACAGCTGGATTGTTCTACATTAAGCTAGTCACCATCAAACTAGTTTTTCTGTCCTGTGCTTATAAAACATCAAAACTTTAGGTATCTTAATATGTTCTGTGTAAAATAAATAGTACACAAAGTCTACTTCCATGTGTTTGTAGAAGCGCTAGAATTTCAAAATATGATAGCCATTCACCTTGACAGAAATTTAAGAGTACAAATGTTACGTTTATGCATTAAATTATTCCTCTTTATGAGAGACATGTTTGCTGATGAATTCATCTTTTTCTCCGAATGCTTTCCTTCCTGGACCTTGGGAGAACTTAGCCTTTTCTCCTATTCTTCTCATGCCCTCTGAAAAAAATGATTGGAAAGACCTTCTCTTGATTCCACTGTCAGCACAGGGTTGGGTCAATTATTTGGAGATCCCGATGAAAGTCCAGTGCAAGTAAGAGAAAAGGTGAAACTAACCCAGTGAAAAAATGCAAAACCACATCACCAAGATCAGTAGTAAGAATTTAAGTGATATCTATAGAAACCGATGAAGAATCTGTTCAGAATTTTCTACAACAAAAAAAACTTAAGCAGACATTAATTTCCAAGGAGTGTCTTGCACAGCTCTAATTAAGGTTTCAGTGATCACTGGGGATTGAATCTTCCACTACTCTTCCCATGCTTGCCTTTTGTCTTTCTGAACTAAACTTATGCTTGAATTTTTGTATCATGTGTTACCTGGCATATGTTTTCAGGGGAATACAAGTTTTAGTTGAAGCATTTTTGCAGACTCTAAGCACCTTCCTGATCATAAGCTTGTACAATGCTAGCTTGCAGAGTAAGAACAGAGTTATTGTAAATGTCTTTCATCTTTTTCTTCATTACTTATTATGTAGATTTTTTTATTAATAAAGGGTATACTGAGGACTGTAAATAGATACATCTGAACTGATGACACTAAGGAATACAACAGCAATCCCCATTGCTGCTTGATAATTTGCTTTGCTGAGTTATAATTTCATGCTTTGTTAAAATCAGACAGATATTAACTATGATTGGCTGAAGGTGAAATGAGAGGACAGGCTTTGAAATTTCTGTTGTTTTAAAAATATTTGATACCTGATATTCACTGAAAGTAGTGGTCAGGAAAAAAAATGTCCTGTAAGTTAAATGTGTCAACACAGTAAAGAGCATCAATGAAACTAACCTAAAATACTTTATTCCTTGTGGTCAGTATGCAGTCAATGTTTTCTTCAGGCATTAATTTCCTAAATCTCAGGTAGTGTCAAAATGCATGTGTAGACATCAAAATGGTGCTAGTGAACATTTATACGGCATTCACAAGCCATCAGTCATGGCTTCATTAGCTGCTGAACATAAGGAATGCTGGAGAATCATGTGAGCTGCCTTAGAAATTAAGAGGTTGATGGTTCCTCAGGGAATAAGCAGCGCCAAGTTTGAAAAAGTGCCTTTGGGGGAAAAAAAAAGACATGCAAATAAAAACATATATTGCAAAGAATTCTCAGGAGCTGAAGATATGGTACTCTGTTTTGAGTAATAAAAAAAAAAAATGAGGTGCAGTGGGAGAGAAGGGAGGGAATGATACAAGCAGTGAGGACTTGCAACTAATAGTTGTTATTTTGTATTTTTGATTAGGCTAATCATTTTCAAATTCAGCAGAAGACAACTTCTTAGTTTATTTTCAGTTTTGTGAAAATACACATTCTATATATTAAATTTTATTATTAATAACAAGTTTCTACTTAATTATGTGCTGGCTTACAGAATGTATGTGTAGGAATTATAAATACTTTGATTCGCTCATTTAATATGGTGTGGTTATAATGTATACTTCAAATTATGCAACAAGATTTGGCTTCACAGCCTCTCTCAAGACTGAGTTTGCATCTGTCCCTCTTGAGGTGACCATTTTGACCATGCTGTAGAAGTACCTTGGAAGGGAAGGAATGAGTACCATTAAGTAACCTGGCATTTTTACTTCACCTACTTATTACACTCGTTACTTATTACTCCGGAATTCAGTCTATTGACAGGAAACATTATCTGGGGTTTACAGACAGTGAAAATTGTTTTTGCTGATTCTGTTTGCAAACAGTTATTTGTCCTGAAAACAAGATTAATACATTTTAGAGCAGGAGTCATAATGATCTCAGAAAAAGTGCAAAGATAATTCCCTATGGTTTTACTTCACAGCACTTTAAAGGAACAGCAATTTCAGGTGAGACATGGTATTTTATACTGCCTGTCTACATCCTATACTACCTGGCTTTAGTCAAAAAACTGTTTCAGCTTTCCAACAGATGAACAGTTCAACTCCACTATCAATATTTGCACAGTGTGGAAGGATTGCATTATCATAGAGATGTAAGGAGTGTAGCAGGACCTCTAGAATGCCCACACAAGGACACTCACCTCTGAGGAGCTTGTTTGTACCCACTGAAAGCAGTACACTCCTGAGAAACTTCATATTTTTGAGAAACAACTTACATTTTTTCCTTCATGTTTCCTAGAAGTTGATGTATCACTGAGCACTAAAGGCAGGTTTGGATGACTGTCTCAGGAGACGTCATTCTGCAGGATTACTGTTGCTATAGACTATTGATACAATATGAGAGACTGTAATGATTGTGGCCTTCTTGTGCCTCCCACAAAGCTAAGAGGATAATTATTCATTAATGTAATGAAACAAAGCCAGCACTTTTTTTGTGGGTTCATTCATGTGTGGATGGTCTAAGGATTCTCCATTTCCACTGCCACCTCAGTGGTTTCCTGGAAAAAAAAAAAACCTCTTTGCTCTAAACTTGAATGAGAAAGGCCTATTCATACTTCTGTAATTATTTTGATTGCAGTTTATTGTTGCAGTCTATTTCAGGTAAACTCACACTGCATGAATCATAAGAAATTATTACCTAGAAAACAGTTAAAATGTAAAGAGGTGCTTTTGCTCCTTGAGTAACTAGTTTAGCATTAATGCCAGGTCTCTGTGGCTGTAAGTTGTTGTTGTTGGCTTTTTTTTTAAATCATATGCATCGTAAGAGCATTGCCTTTCAACTATGCAGTAATCTGTGATAGGTTGCTTGTAGTTTTAGATTGTGTATGACTTTTGTACTCAGGCTTCAAGATATCCTTTTTACACAGCCCTTGCTTTGTAAATAGTTTCAAAGTGACTGCAACTATAAGTAGAAGGTTTATTTAAACAGAAACAACCTAAAGAGTGACATAAGAAATTACTGTCAAACTGACAAGAGGGCAGTAGGAATACTGATGTGCTTCCTGTGTATGTTTCTATTTTTATGATTAATCAGTGAAAGAGGTCAATAATGTAAAAGTAAGTAAACAAGCAAAACTTGTCCGTGCTGCTCTCTACAGCTATCTGTTGACTAAGAGCTAGGACGTAACAGCAACTTGTGAGTTTTTTTGCTTGACTAGCTCAGCAGTGTACATAGTCTATATTATATAGAGCTGTGTACAAGATCTGGAGAAAACAAGATTTTGTGCACTAGTGCCAGCTCCCCTTACTAGCACTGCATAGCTATTGCTGTAATCCTTTGCCTTTCCAGGTTCAATTATCTTGTTATTAGTGTTAAAATTGGAAAAAAATACTGCCCATAGGTGATATTTGTGTGTTTAAATAGCTAAAGTACATAGTTGTAACTGTAGCTAGAATTTCTAGCAGGTACAGCCTGCAAAGTGGCTTGGTCATCTTGTTCTCTGTTTGGGGCTGGGCTAGGCTAGGGCTACGTGTGCTTTCTTGCCTGCTTGTGAGGGTTCCCTGCTAAGGCATCTACCATGTGCATAGGTCAGAGAGGAATGATAGGTATTAATCTTACATTAATTCAGAGGGTACTGTTCCTGGAATGTTTTGCAGCAATCATTCAAGAATTCCTGCTAAAGTGAAAGCTTCCTTTGGTTCTCTTTTATGTAAAATGTCCAAAGAGTTAATTTGTGAGGCCACATTAGCACTGACAATGCTAACTGTTGATAATTTCAGAGTATGAAATTTGTCCAGACATCTGGCTTAGAGGAGCGTGGTTGCTTTAGAGTATACACTGCACACACTGTAAATGGCTACGGTTAGATGGTATATACACATTCTTTCTCCAGTGTATGTCAGTCAAAGAAAGAGGATTGCAACAGCTTCCATTTTGCAGTGAACTTGGCTTTCATATTCAAATGATCTGTTGAAGAGGTGGCAGTAGTGTGCATGTTAAAGAAGTAGGTTAAGTCATCTATAATGAGCCGGTTTGGCTCAATTGACATTAGAGGGCAGGAAGATCCTGGAATTATCCTTGCAGCCTCAGTTTCCTATGTGCTCCCACCAGAAGTGTCTCATGGTTTCACCAGGTCTCATAGTCTGGCTTTCATGTGCTCAAACATGAACACCCCTGAGAAAAGAGAACACCTGAGTCTGCTCCTGACATGGAGAAAGAGCACAGCTATGATACTTGAATATACTGTTGTACCTCAAGGGTGCCTGTGGAGTGTCTCTGCCCTCACATATACTGACTTGACAGTGGGAGTATGCATGTATTGTACTGGAACTCTTTGTGTAAGATGCCATAGTGAACACAGTTGCTGAGAGCTGACTTGCACTGGCCACAAAGAGAAGTTGAAAGCTGATGTTCAGTTCTTAAGAAAGCAAAATGACAGCAATTGTTTTCTGACCATAGGTAGACTAATGGAGATTTTTGTTTTGGAAGAGATTGTGTGTATTTTATTTTAAAAACAGAGAAGACTTATGCATAAGCAGAATTATAGTGAGACAAACAGATATAAAAGGAAGCTGTTGTTTTGGATTTTTTTTCCTGGAAGATTTCTCTAATTTGCAATGTTTTTGGTAGTCCACATAAATCAGTTTTCAAAGATGTCACAATGAATAAGAATTTTATATTTGACAAATGCATTTAAGTACAGCTATACTACTATTACTGCTGCTTTTATTATTATTAGGTGAAATGATGCCATGTTGGACACTTTGAAGGAGGCAGATGTGAACTCATCTGGAGAGTTGTATTCATGACCAGTAACAATTAAAAATATTTTATAAGCTCTTAAAAATCTCATCTGAGACCTAAATTTGGATTTTGTTAATGTATCCTAGGAACAAATCTTTCAACAAAATTTCTAATTGTCTTCTGATTCTTAGTGTTATTATGACTTTAACTCCAACCTGTAACTGAATTTATGAGAATTCCTGCCTTTTACAATTTATGAAAATTTTTCCCTATAATTTCATTTCGTAGGCCTTTGTTTTCTGTCCTGGCGAAGTTCTTCATCTGCTTTTTCTGTGTATCTTTCATTGTTTTATTCTTTTTTGTTCTTCATTATTCCTCTCCTCCAATTTAATGGTCTGTCCTTTTCATCACTCTCTCTGCAGGTGGAAGTTTTGTAGATTCTATACTGTTTAAGTGAAACTAATGGCGTGGGAGTGTCACAGTGAGTGTTTATGACCTTGTAGCAATTATTTCTGTGAAACTGGTGGCACTTTCCTCAAAAAATGGAGAAAGCAAGTACAGTAACAGTTTTGGGGGATTTTTCCTACTTTTTTTTTTTAGTGTTGGTTTTACAAAGGTTTGATTTGATCCTATTCGGCTGTGGCCATAATGTGCTTACTTTATGTTAGAATAAGTCATAGCAATAGTCTCTGTTGCTTTAAGTAAAAAGTACCCCAATACCCATGCTTAATTGTTTTCACATTTGTGATCCCTGAATGGAAGAAAAGATGGGTTTTGCAGATGTAAATTGAACAGTGTTGTTCTTGCAAGAAGTGTGAGTGGGGATGGTTTTAATGATTCTTTGAAGTCAATGAATTTTTATCCTTTTGGTATCTTTAACAAATGTTGTATATTAATATTGCCTAAAAGGTTTCTAATTTGCTAGATATGACATGCAAATAAAAATGTATTTTTTCCTGTAGGAGTGCCTACCGTCTAAATATACAAAAAACATTGGTTGAGCATAAGGTTGTAGAGTGGTAGTTTTTTCTGCAAGAATAGCTTATTTGCTCCGTCACTTATGCCTTATTATTGGTTAAATGAAGAAATCTCAGCCATGACTGAACAGGCAGCATATGAAGGCAGGTGCTCATATGTGCGTCATACTTGTAGTCATCCACTGCATTGAGTAAACTGGGCTATGCAATTCAAAGAAGGGCACCTCTCAGCTTTTTGTTACTCTTGTACTACCAGGGAATCATGCTCAGGCAACAGTGGGGAATTTCAGTGCTTTTCTAAAGAAAACAGTTCCAAAAATTGCAACAGTAGGACACTTGATCTAAAAACAGATTTGTCCTGCTATTAATTGGATCCGGGGCGGACTTCACAGCATGCAGCAGAAAGAGAAAATCTTTTTCTTTGCGTCATGAATGTAAGGAAACTCTTGACCCAGTGCCACTAATAGCTGTGGCTTAGTTGACACAGTCTTGTAGCTTTTTTAAGCTGGTAGGACAGCAACAACTGAGGGCTGTGAAAAGTATTTCATTCTTAGCTGAGTAATAGGAGAGAGCAAAGCTACTTCATTCATTGCTTAGTGTCTCATAGGCACCAGCTTTTCAGTCTTTCTGGTAAATGCATGTTATGGTATTGTCATTATAGGTCTGATTCTGTCTCATGTCACTTCAGTTTTCCTTACTGTCTGTGAGGGAAAATCGTCTAGCCAGTGGTCATTTTTCACCTGCATTTTCTATCTGAACAGAGAATTTCAGTGAGATAAGTGAGCTCTGGACTTTCAGTTACTACCTCTGCTGGAAAAAGCCAGTGGGATGAAATTTGAGTGATAAAATACCTTTTCAAGCTGCTGAGGAACATTGAAGGGAGTGAGCAAGAACTGACTAGGAGGAAGTTCTACAATCTATTTATGAGATAGGATGTTATTTTAAGGTAAATGATTCTTAAAATACTAATATCAATGAAGTGCTTATCAATGGATATGTCAGAAAAAAAGTGGTAATCAGAAAAAGATGTGCCGCAGTAGTTTTTATGAATATTTAAACATGCAAGCTTTGTTCAAGGTGCTTTGGGACTCATTTTTCAGGGAAACATGAGAATGTTATCTAGGCATTCTTTCCTAAAGGAATTTCACAATACTCAAAATAATGTTTGCCTGAAGTGGAGATTTTACTGACTTCAAAAAGTATTCAATTTCTGCTTCAAAAATATTTTTTAATTTTAGATTTATTTTTTTTTACCTGAACTGGTTCACTACTGTCATGAAACACATTTGATATCTACTGTGTCTTTTTTATGCTAAGACCAAAATTTCACTAAATTCTCTTTGAAAAAAAATAAAGGACAAATCAAGAATATCTTTCAAAGATATTCAGTGTAGATTAAATCCATCAGCAAGTGAAAAGGATACAGTTTTCAAATATGATCATAGTGGATTTTTCATGGAATTCGGTGCCAAATTGCATTATAAATTTAGCAGGCACAAGACTTTTAACTTATTTAGACTCTTCAGAAAATCCAAAGCCTAATCCCAGTTTAAGGCACTAAGTAAGTGGCAGCCAAAGAAGAGGATCTTTTCGTGCAGAATTTAGGAATACTCTTAGGAAAGGGCTGATTTTATTGGTTTTGAGATTTTTTTATTCTTTCTTTTTTTAACTTTTCAAGTTGCTTTATTTCTAATGTGCCTGTTAAACTGACATGGTACACTCTAATAGTGATTTTTACCAAAGCCTTTATTAGTTTTCCCCAGTTCTTTCCTTTTTCAGCTATTTTGTAACTTTTTACTTCGAAGTATGTGTTAGATTTCCCTATGCAGTTTCAAATAGCTTTGCACTGGTATAATGAGGAGCTTTAAAGTGCCACACATGTTTATGCCTAGCTGCTAAACCAAGTATTTTTGTGCATTGGAGAAAGAGGTTTTCCACACCTATTAACTGAAGTTTGTGTAATGTGGTCTGATATGAGACAGGTGCTGCCCCTGCGTTCTTGTCACACTGGTTACCGTAATGAAAATGAAGATATATTCCCTGTTTGCAGTGTTTATTACTAGAAAATGTCTGTGAGCTTTTGCTGTAAATGGTCTTGAAATGTGCAGCTTTTTGTAGTTTCGTAATGAAAAAAAATTCTTGGGGGGTGGGGTGGGGTGGGGTGAGCAAGATGGGGTGGGGGGTGGGAGGGGCAGAAAATGTTTAGAATTCAAATAACAACTTCCTGTTCCATCATTTTCAGTCTGTGTATTCATTCAGAATAATTTTAAGGGTGGACCTTTGCTATGTAAGAAACATGTGACAACGCACCAAGGCTGTGATTTTGCTCATGTCTTTAATAGGAGCTTTTGAAGTTCAGAGGCAGATAGATGGGAGTGGTTTCACACCTTGGAAGTGTTACAGTGTAATCCTGTCTTTCAGAGCTGGGATATCTGTGCTGCTTGGTGAATGGGAAATAAAGACTTGCAATCTGAACTGGCATGCACAATCCACTGCTGTACTTTGCAGTCGTACAAGAAAGTAAAGTAATCCTCTCTGATTAGCATGTGGAGATGCCATTAGCCTCATAAATATCCAGCTTCCAAGTTCCTGTTATGCCCAGATACTATGATGATGGTGGTCACATGACCGGTTGGAAAACAATCTTATTTTCATAAAGCTGAGGTTTATAAAGTTGAGTTTTATTTTACAGTGTATAAATGGTGCATGAACTGTTGGTAGTGTTTGAGAGTCAGTCTGAGTGAATCTTAAACTGTTGTGCTTTGTAAGATGGTGAGATAGTCAACAGTACAAAATAAATTTTTAATCAGTATGTGATGTTAAGAAATTGCTTAGCTTTATAGCACAAGGGCGTTGGGTAGTAAATCTTAATCCTGAGAATGAAATTATAAACTTTTTTAAAAGCAGAATATTGACATATTAACCCCTTGTTAGTTAATTCTGACTCCTTTAAAAATGGCAGTTACTCAGTGAGAAAAACTTGAAAAAGCTTATTTGTGTCTGAAAATATTCCTGGAAGGATGACTTCAGAAAGTGTACTGGAAAGCAATTGTAACTTTTCTCCTGATATTTTTGACTGGTATGGGCGAATGATGAAAAATTATGCTCACCAAAGGTGAAATAGCAATGTGTAGAAGCTTGGCACTCAGAAGTGCTTAGTGGAACTTAAAAGAACTGTAACTGGTATTGGGTCTTCTCAGGTTGCATTTTCTTCCAGTGCTTAAGCAGCAGTGTGATTACAGAACAAGTGCTTTTCATCGTCTCCTCACATCACAGAGGAGTTAACTCCAAGAAGGACACTTTTCTGTAGTATCGAAGACAATTTAGTTTCTTTATTAAAGCCTGAAAGAACAGATAAATGAAATAGCATATTGCGTTCTGTCTTATCTTCCAAAACAAAGCATCTAGGCAGAGGTAAGATAAAAATATGATCAAATTAATCTTGTGTCTTGGGTTGAGCTGGCAAAATGCCAACTGTCCCAGACAGAGTGAAAAGGGAAGAAGAGGGAGAAGGAAAAAAACCTTCAGACCAGGTTTATGCTGAAA